>JAKSZT010054455.1:0-63448 GCA_026826555.1 Tolypeutes matacus
AAGAAGAAAGAAAGGAAAAGAAAGAAGAAAGAAATGAGAGAAAGGAAAGGAGAAGGAAGGGAAGGGAAAGGGAAACGAAAAGGGAAAGGGAAAAGGAAAAGGAAGTAGGAGACATGGAGGAAGGAAGGAAGGGATGGAGGAAAGGAGGGAGGATGGGAGATGGAAAAAAAAAGAAATGAAAGAATGAAATAGGAGGAGAAGGAAGTAGGGAGGAAGAAAGAAGAAAGGAAGTAAAGGAGGGAGGGAGGGAGGGAGGAAAGGAATGAGGGAGGGAAAAGTGAAAGGGAATAAAGCAAAGAAAACAGAAATAAATTGGAGAAGGAAGAAATAAGGAAGCAAGGAAGGAAGGAAGGAAGAAACAAAATTCATCCAACTTGGAATGGAAGACGTAAAACTTTTATTACCGGAGGAAATGATACTATATGTAAAAAATCCCAAGGAACCCACCTAAACAAACCAAAAAGACTGGGACTGATAAACTGAGCAGGATCATAAAAACAATATTTGTATACAAAAGTCAATGACATTTCAAATTCTATGTACTAGCAAAAAAATATGACGGCTAAGTCCCATCATGAGCGCAAAGGGCTAGGGCGAGCCCCAACTCCTGCCGGCAATCCAGTGAGAGGGAGCATTCTCTGAGAGTGGGACAGTTCTGGCAAAGGGTGGAAAAGGGTTTCCTCTTTCTGTGGGTTTGGAGGCCTGGACCCCCATAGAGATTTGGGGAGCACACCAGCCGGCTTGCAGTGGCACCAGGCTGAGGGGAGAGGCAAATTTGCTGAGGAAGCCTGATTTACCTAACTGCCCTGGGATACAGAGGCTTGGCTTGAGAGAGGGCAAACTCTGCCAATTTAATAGTTCCACACTGAGTACTATCAGAATTTCAACACCCCTAAGGGAGTCAGGCAGTAAGTAGTACTTAAAAACTTTCCACAAGCCTATTTAGGGTCCTCTCGATGAGGGTGTGGTCTAGAAGAGGCTTGTAAACCATTTCAGTGAGGCAACCTCAGTCATCAGGGTCCCATTTGAATTTCAAAAGAGAACTCAACCTGACCAGGAGAGGGGAGAGGGGATCTGCTCATACAGCCTGCTGAATCCTGCTGCCACCGGAGAGTAAAACCTTCACAGGGGAAATTGACTAAATAGCTTTCTGAAAAGCCAACTGACCCAATTACTAAGTTAGCTCAGTGGAGGAATCTCTGTCTTGAATATATAAGGTCCCTAGTTCAATTCCCGGCTCCTCTAAGAGTAGTGATTCACTGGGATATCTAACATCCAGCTGGTAACATAGGACAAGGAAAATACAGATATTGTTGTACTAACTTCTTTTGGGTCCTTTATTCTTCCAAAAAAAAAAAAAAAGGTTTCTTTAAAAAAATTTTAACTTAGTTTCCTCACTAAAATCCACCTCAAAACCTGCAGAAAGAAGACTGCAGGGTAATTGATTGATAAACACAGGCAGACTGAGAGACTCCACAAGGAACCAAGAAGGAAAGCTGTTCTTCCTTAGCTTTGTTTGACTGCTTGCTTGTGTGTTTGTTTTGTTTATTTATTTCTTGCTTTTCTTTCCTTTTTCCTTCCCCCCTCCTTTTCTTTAATTAGGTACTGCTAACTTGTTTCTTCTTTGCTATACTTCTTCCTTGATTTCCCATTTACTGTGTATATTGATTTTGTCTGCCAACCCTTTCTCTTTTCCTTCCTTCATTTTTCTATCTTCTGTTTTCTGTTGTGGTTCTTACATTCTACCTTTTTTCATAGTCCTCAACTTTACTGGTTTCAACTTCTATCTTGTCTATTCTATTGTCCTTTTTTTTTTTTTTAAATTAACTTTTTCCTTTCAGCCCTTTCTTTACTCTGTCTCTCTCTCCTCATCATTCTGCCTTTTAAATCATTCTATATATTTTTCTCTATTTGGTTTCCCATTCCATTGCAGGTACTCCACATTTTTTCCCTATTACTCTACACTTCTTACATGAGTTAAATGTTCATTTTACTAAGTCTTATACAGCCCCTCTTCTAAGTTTTATTATTATTATTATTATTATCCTTTTTCCTTTCTTACTTTTTTCAATTTCTCTGGCCCTAATCTTTTTCCTTCAAGGGAAAATAGAAAACACCAAAAAAAAAAAAAAAAAAAAAAAAAAAAGAAAGAAAGAAAGAAAGAAAGAAAGAACAAGAAGAACAAAGTGTCAAAGAGAAAACTTAACACACACACAGAACCACCAGGTAAATAAAACCCTAGAGCAAAGAGAAGAGATAATCAACTGAATAAACACATCAAGATAAAATGATGACCAGAGGGGAACAAAAAATTACAAACCATGCTGAAAACAGGAAGACATGGACCAGTGCAATGAACAAACTAAAAACCAGGAAGAGATGCAGAATATTGCACAACTAATCAAAGCTGTCCAAACAAATATCATGGGCCAACTTAATGAACTGAAGGGAGAGATTAAGGATATTAAGAAGACACTGGGAGAACATACTGAAGAAATTGTAAACATAAATAAAAAGGTAACGGATATGATGGTTATGAATGGCTCAATCCAAGAAATCAGAAAGATGCTGGAATAACATAACAGCAGATTTGAACAGGCAGAAGAAAGAATTAGTGATGTGGAAGACAGCACATCTGAAATCAAACAGATAGTAGAATAGATAGATAAAAAGATAGAAAAAATCCAGCAGGGATTTAGGGATTTAACTGACAAAACAAAACTTACAAACATTTGTATTATAGGCATCCCAGAGGAAGAAGAGAAGGGAAAGGGAACAGAAGGAATGTTGAAGGAAATAAAGGCTGAAAACTTCCCAACCCTATTGAGGGAGATGGATGTACATGTCAGGAAGCACAGTGCACCCCCAAAAGTATAAATCCCAACAGGCCTATTCCAAGACATATACTTGTCAAAATGTCCAGTGCTCAAGACAAAAAGAAAATACTCAAGGCAGCAAGAGAAAAAGAACCATCATATACAAGGGAAGCTCAATAAGATTAAGTGCTGATTTCAGATCTGAAAACATGGAGGCAAGAAGACAGTAGTATGACATAGTCAAGGTACTGAAGGAAAAAAACGTCCAGCCACGAATTCTCTATCCAGCAAAGCTGGCATTCAAAAATGATGGAGAATTCAAAATATTCACAGATAAACAAATTAAGAGAGTATGCCAATAAGGAACTTGCACTTCAAGAAATGCTAAAGGAAGTTTTACAGGTTGAATGGAAAAAATAGAAGAGAGAGAGTTGGAGGAGAGTGTAAGAACAACTAAAAAGACAAAAAGAGAAATAAGTAAACATATGACATACATAAACCCAATGAAAATACAGCTGATGTAAGAATTTCCTTGAGAGTAGTAACACTGAATGTTAATGGATTAAACTCACCAGTCAAGAGACACAGATTTGCAGGATAGATAAGGAAATATGACCCATCTATACGTTGTCTACAAGAAACCAAACTTAGATACAGAGATTCAAGGAGGCTGAAAGTGAATGGCTGGAAAACAATTTTACAAGCAAACAATAACCAAAAAAGGGTGGGAGAATCTATCCTAATATCAGACAAAATAGACTTTAAATGCAAAACTATTGTAAGAGACAAATATGGACACTATATATTAGTAAAAGGGGTAGTCTTTGAAAAAGAAAGAACAATCATAAACATTTATGCACCTAATCAGGGTGCGTCAAAATACATGAGGCAAACACCGGAAAGACTAAGTGGACACATAAATGCCTCTACAATTATAATGGGGGACTTTAATACACCATTATCACCATTAGACAGAACATCTCAACAGAGAATCAATAAAAAAAAACAAAGACTCTGAATAATACATTAGAGGAGCTGGACCTGGTAGACATATACAGAACCCTACACCCAAATACAGCAGGATGTACATTCTTCTCGAGTGCACATGGATCATACTCCAAGATAGACCAAATGCTAGGCCACAGAACAACTCTCAATGAATTCAGAAAGATTGAGATTATACAAAGTAATTTCTCTGACCACAATGGAATGAAATTGGAAATCAGTAAGGATTAGAGAACCAGATTAGGCACAAAGATATGGAAGTTAAACAACACACTCTTAGACAAACAGTGGGTCAAGGAGGAAATTACAGAAGAAATCAGTAAATACCTTGATGCGATGCAGCCAAAGCTGTACTGAAAGGGAAATTCATAGCCATAAATACATATATTTAAAAAGATTAAATAGTTAAAATTGAAGACCTAACTGCATACCTGGAGGAACTGGAAAAACAGCAACAAACTAACCCCAAAGGAAGTTGAAAGAAGGAAATAAAAAAGATTAGAGAAGAACTAAATGAAATAGAAAATAAGAAAGCACTAGATGAAATAAACAAAACCAAAACCTGGTTCTTTGAGAAGATCAATAAAATTGATGCACACTAAGCCACACTAACAAAGAAAAAAGAGAGAGCAGAGGTAAATACACAAAATAAGGAATGAGGATGGATATAACACTTCTGACCCCTCAGAAATAAAGAGTATCACAAGAGGATACTTTGAAAAATTATATGCCAACAAGAATGATAATCTAGAGGAAACGGGCAAATTCCTAGAAACTCACAAGCAGCCTATACTGATGAAAGAAGAAATTGAGGAACTCAACAGTCCAATTACAGGTAAAAAGATAGACTCAGTCATCAAAAACCTCCCAATAAAGAAGAGCCCAGGACCAGATGGCTTCACAGGTGAATTCTACCAAACATTCCAGAAAGAACTAACACCTAATCCTGCTTAAGCTCTTCCAAAAAATAGAAGTAGAAGGAACATTGCCTAACTAATTCTATGATGCCAACATTACCCTTATACCAAAGCCAAACAAGGATACCACAAGAAAGGAAAATTACAGACCAATCTCTCTAATGAACCTAGATGCTAAGAGACACACCTCCATAGACACGGCAGAGGCCCTGAGAATAGAGATGAGCCATTTGCCTGATAGTTTCCAGCTGATCTTGTGAAGAGAACAGAGCAGGTGAACCTGGAAAGAAACGAGCTCCGGGAAGAGAGATGAGCCCTGTGCCAGCCTACAGCTGAGAATGGAAGAAGCTGGCTCCACGTAGCCATAAGAGGGAAGAGGAAGGCTGAATCCTCACAGCTATCTCCTGCCATCTTCCTTCAACATGTACCAGCAGAGTTTGTTAAAGAAGTAGCCTTGAGTTGGACTCTTTAGGACCTGTAACTGTAATCTTTTAACCCAATTAAATACCTTTATAAAAGCCAACAGATTTTTGGTATTTTGCACAGCATGACTTTGGATGACTAATAGAAGATGTAAATAAATGGAGACATTGCAGGTTCTTGGATTGAAAAATTTATTATTAAGATAGCAATTCTCCTCAAATTGGTCAATAATTTCAATGCAGCCACTATCAATATGCCAGAAGAACTCTTCTTTTATTAGACACGGATAAGCTGATCCTAAAATTTATATGGAAATATAAAGAATAGCCTGAACAGTTTTGAAAAAGAACAAAGTTGAGAGACTCATGCTACCTGATCTCAACTTTATTATAGGCAAGGTAATCTAGACAGGGGGATACAGGTAAAGGCTAGGCATATATCAATGGAACAGAATCGAGAGTCCAGAAATAAATCCTTACATTTTATTGCCAATTGATTTTCAACAAAGGAAGATCCTTAGACAGTTCAGTGGGGAAAAGTCTAGTGTTTTGTTTTGTTTTTTTTTTCTTTCCACAAATGGTGCTGGGACAAATTGATATCCATAAGCAAAACACATAACACACACATAAAAACAGCAAAAATTAGTTAAGGATTGTTCATAGAATGAAATGTAAGTGCCAAAAGTTAAAGCAAACATAGGAGAAAATGTTCATGACCCCTTAAGTATGACATCAAAAACATGATCTATGTAGGAAAAACATTGATAAGAAATATTAAAAACTTTTGCACTTTAAAAGCCATTGTTAGAAGAACAAAAAGAGAAGCCACAGATTTGGAGAACATATTGGAAAATCATTAATCTGATAAAGCTTTGCATCAAGAACACATAACAAACACTTACAAATTAATTTTTAAAATCCAGTTTTTGAAAAGATGAAAGATTTGAATAGTTATTTCACTAATGAAGATAGAGGAATGTCAATTAAGCACATGAAAATATGTTCAACATCATTAGTCACTAGGAAAAATGCAAAGTAAAATTGCAGCGAGATATCACCTCACACCCAAAAGAATGGCTATAATAAAAAAGACAGATAATACCCAATGCTGGCAAGAATGTGGAAAACGTGGAACCTTCATACATTACAGGTGGGAGTGTAAAGAATACAGGCTCTCTGGAAACTGGCATTTTCTTAAAACATTAAATGCAAACTTACCATATGGTAAGAATCTATCCAAGAGAAATTAAAATATATGCCCACATAAAGCCTTGCATAGTAACATATGCATAATAATAAAAAACTGCAAACAATTTAACTGTCGGTGAATTGATAAACAGATAAGCAAGATGTGGTACAACTGTACAATGAAATAAAAAGAAAGGCAATACTGATACATGGTACAACATGGATGAACCTTAAAAACATTATGCTAAGTGAAAGAAGTTGGATGCAAGACTATATATTGCATGATTCCAAAAAAAAAAAAATCTCAAAAAAAAAAAAATCTCAAAATTGGGTATATATATATATATATATATATATAGACAAAAAGCTAATCAGTGTTTACATAGGGCTGTTCGTGGGATCAGAGATAAACAGCAAATTTGGCAATAATTGCATGGTTTTATAAATGTTATTAAAACCATTGAATTGTACACTCATAATGAACGAATTTTATGATATGTAAATTATATCTCAAGCTATCTGAAAAAGTGAATAATAAATGTCGCTACTTTGTTTCTTTGGTTGGGTCAGACTTCAGAATGAAGAAACGCGACCTCAGTACAGTCAAACGTTTATTTAATTACAGCTCAGTGCTGCAGCTTGAACCTGGTGGGGCGACAATGGGAACGCCCCCTGTCATTGCAGCTCAAGCCTGGCCTAGGCACAAGCACCGAGGCACTGGTTATCTTTGTCGCAGCTCCATGTTCCTCTGGCCAGGGCAAAGGTGGAAAGCGTGCCCAGGACTTTGGGGCTGAGCTTGATATAGGTTCACTGTGTCACTGCCCCTGGGGCTGTATCCCCCAGGTATATATAATGCTATGATTGGCCAATCACTGGTTCTGTGCCAGGGAGCTCCTTAGGGTTTGGAGACTAGATTAGCATTTATGTAAATAGGGTATCCGAAGTGGGAGGTGCTAATTGGCTGTTTCTGGGAGGTGTTGATTGGCTGTTTATTAATTAAGGTAATGGATTCTATTGGTTGAAAATCCTCTTATCCTATTGGTTGGCTCAGGATGCCTCTTCCTTTTGGTTGGCTACAGATCCCTCTGCCTAGGGAAACCAGCTCAGTTACCAGGCTGTGCCTTCAATAAATCTTATATAGTTACTTAATTCAGTCTTCCTGTGGTTTCAATTTATCCCTTGCAGTCCTCAGCCTCTTTTTTTTGCTGCATTTTCTTATATGACTCCTTCTTCGGCTCCTTCTTTGTTTTGGTCTCTAATTTTTCTCTTCATGCTTTCTTTTGAAGATCTTCTCTACTCCCAGGACTTTGACTATCACCTTAAATCAAATGCCTCTAATCTATATCTCCAACAGAAATCCACTTGCCAAACTCCAAATTGGTATTTCCAAATGCCTGTGGAAGAAATCCAACTAGATATTCTATTCCACAGATACCTCAATCTTCATCCATTTAATATGGTCCTCATTATCTTCACCCCTTCCTTTACCATCATTTCTACATTCCTTTTTGCAAAATGTATTGGAGATTGAGTTCCTCTTCCAGTTTCTATATTGAAGTCTAAATTTTCCTAGCACTAATATCTTTCCAAACCCAAACAAAAACTTTAAATTTTTATTGTGTAAATTCTTAATCATCATGTAAGGCTGTGGACCTTGGTTTCTACTTTCTTTAACCACAGTAGAAACTTTTAAAGTGATATTTTCATGTACACTGTGTCCAGTGCTATTTCCCTTACTGTCTTCCCCCTAGAGTCAGTGGCCAATAAAATAATTTTCCTGTGGTTTAGAGTTTACAGTCTAATGATGGAGAAGAAAAAATAAGGAAATAAAAATAAGACGATGGGCTCTCACCTCTTACATAAATAAATTCAGGATATCACTTCCTTGGGTAGATATTTGAATCCTTCCTCCTTCCTCCAAAATTTGAATCCTTCCCCCTTCCCACCACTCTTTGGAATAATCATTGATTAACATATTTTAGGGGCCTTTATCAATCTTGTGAAATATTTACAATTTGATAGTCTAACTTGAAAGCGGTGAAAACGGGCACACTGGGTTGTGAATGTTACCACAATAAAAATTATATTTAAAAAACACATTAATGCTTTAAGTTTATTTGCAGATATTTAATTACATTGAGCATCCTTTATTATGAATGGTTCTTTTAAAAATTCCCTCTTCCGTGAACTATTTTTCTTATTCTTTCCATGTTTCTACACGTGGTTTACATTTTTCTTGCAAATCCATGCAACACTTGATTGCTTTGGGGGCGGGGTCTGGCGCCTGGCTCCCAGAGGAGTCAGTGGCGGGGCCAGTGGCCAGACCTGGGGCGGGTCAGAAGAAGGTGTGGGCGTGGCTAGGGGGCAAGGTCAGGGCCTGGGTCAAGAGGTAAGGTCGGGGGAGTCAGGGGCCGGGGTCAATGAGCAGGCCTAGTAGAAGGGCTTGGAGCACAGTCAGGGGTCAGGCTCCCACAGGGCAATAGGGCAGGGCCAGGTTCAGGAGTGGTCAGGGACCGGCCCTGGTGGCGGGTCAATTAGCGAGCTCAGATGGGGTCAGGGTTCACGATAAGGGGGCGGGGCCAGAGGGGATCAGAAAATCAGTTAGTGGGCACAGTCAGTCCTGGATCTGAGGACTTTTCTGGAGGAGTCAGGGGCACGGTTTGGGGAGGTGTCAGGGCCAGCCAGGCACCTCCCTTGCTGGGGGTTGGGTCCCCTGAGGCGGGCCCTGGCGATGGGCGCTGGCGCAGGGCACACCCGGGAAATGGGGACCAGGTGACCCCTGCAGCTGCTGCTGGTGCTGCTGCTGACACTGGTGGAGGCGGCCCCGCACCTGACCCCTAGTGCCGAGGATCCATTTCCCTCTGCCCCCTCAAGGGATCCAGGTGAGGGGGTGGAGCAGGCCCTACCCAGGACGAGCGGGAGTGGGGGGGTGGGGGGGCCTGACCCCAGAAGTGGAGGCCCCAGGGCCGGAGGAGCCCAGAGCCCAGGGACAGGGTGGGCAGGGAAGCCTGGGGGTCCTGAAGCTGAGGGATGAAGGGCTCTCTTAGTCTAGCAGGGAGGGGAGTGGGAGTGGTCAGGGAGGATTAGGGTCCTGGCCAGGTGCCCTGGTGCCTGGAAGTCACCTGAGTCTCATCTCTCTACTCTCCCCTCCCAACCTGGAGGCCCCAGAGACAACATCACCCGAGGTGGTTAACAGGTCCCCACACTCAGGGGCCTTGCTTGGGTGAGAATCTCAGAGGGGCGAGACCAGGGCCTGGGTGAAGAGAGGGAAGCCTGGTCCTGAGGTCTCCTGCCCAGGCCATGGCCTGGTGAGCACAGGACACTCCCTGTTCTCAGTCTCCAACCAGGATCGTCCTCATTGGCCCCACCCTCCTTCTTCCTGTAGAAATGGAGAATTATGGGTCCAGAGACTGGTAGTGACTTGCCTAACAAGTCACATAGCTGCACGGGAAGACTTGGTGTTTCAAGCTCCTGTTTCTGCCCGTGGAGTTCTCATTTTTGGTATAGGAGCAAGGTGGTGGGGAGTGGACGCTTGTAATCCATGACCTTGAGCCGGTACAGTAGCCTCTACGACACTCAGTTCTTTACCAGGGGAATAATTCCCTGGCAGGCCTAAAAAGGATGGGGCTATCTTCCCAGGAGGTGCTGCCCTGATCTGCTGTGGCCCCACCTAGTCACCTTTGCCCCAACCCCTGCCAGCCCCTGGTCCTGGTTCCCACAGTGTCACTATGCTCAGGGGTCCAGTCCCCAGCAGCAGCCACCGAGGGCACAGACCAGACAGCCCCCAGTCATTTTGGCCACTTTTCTCTTGAAGGGGAGGAGGTTACTCACTGGTAGTGACATTCTAGGGTACCACTGGTTTCTGAGGTAGGTGGGTAGGGCGGGGGTGTCTCCACAGTACGCGGGAAGCCCAAGTTGGTGGGGAAGGTCTTTGGTGACCAGGACGTGGTGGCTGGCCAGTGGCCATGGCAGGCCAGCCTGTTCTACCGTGACCTGCACTGTGAGCGTCCCGACCCGCGGGACATTAACGAGGGCTCGGAGACTCCCCAAGGAGGAATAGTGGGACAAGAGACACGAAGAATGACAGCGAGACGGTGTGCGTTGGGGTCAGGCTGCAAAATTTTATTGAAAAGGCAGGGTATATATGCTTTCAGGGGAGAAGGGGTGGCTACTAAGTGGCTACTAAGGATGGGTGGC
The DNA here is from genome assembly GCA_026826555.1 of Tolypeutes matacus. NCBI lineage: Eukaryota > Metazoa > Chordata > Mammalia > Cingulata > Chlamyphoridae > Tolypeutes > Tolypeutes matacus. The sequence continues at coordinate 10,546 of JAKSZT010054455.1, forward strand.
GGTCTATGATTGGTGGTCGCTGTTGCTAGGGAGGGGTTAGGGCTTTTGGCCCCAGTTGCTAGGGCTTTGGGCGCGAACTGCCTAAGGCTTCCGGGAAGAAGGCTAATTAGCTTAGGCTGCTGTTGTTTCAACCCAGGCAGCCATGTTCCAAGTTGCCGGCATTGCTGAGGGTGATTATTATATGCTGCCATTATCGTCCCCAAAATCTCCTCCCTTTTTCTTTTGTTAGGCTGGCTGAGGGAAGTAGAGGCCTCATTTCCCTGTTGTTGGCGGCTCTGATTTTTTCGGGAAAGGGGTATATATTAAAAAAAAAATGGGGGGGGGGCTGTGACTGTCTTAGGTCAGGGCTGTACCCGGTAAGTTCAATGTCTTGCCCGTCACGCGATCAATCTTACCCGTCATCGGGAGCTATGGAAGCGAGGGGCCATGTCCCTGTCTTAGGTTGATTGATGGGTCAGTCCTGTTGCCCCTCATTGGCTATCCAGCCCAGTGTTGCCGTGAGTAATTTTTAAGCAGAGCAAACCCTTATGCTAATGAGGCGTGCTTCTCAGAGAACAGCTAGATGGTATTTATTTTAAGCTGTCTCCTGCGGTACTTTGTCTCGCACTCAGCAGCTTGGACGTTGGGGAGGGCTAGTTTGGTAAAGGAGGCATATACACACCATGGTCAGCAAGGTGAAGCCGTTGATAATGAACTTGAATGGGTCTGGCAAGGGCAGAATCAATCTGATCTTTAACTAGCTGAATTATTCTTTTAATGGCCCAGGGTGCAAATGATATTACTAGAAGTAAGGTCAATATGGGGCCTAGTATAGGGAGGAGATAAGGGAGGATTCCATCAATACCCCAGGAAGGACCTCCTTGGGCCTCCCATTTGCATTTGCGATTCGCTAATCCTTCCCTAAGTTTGGTCATGGAACTTTGATCAATCCGGAATGATCAGCGTAGAAGCAACACTCCTCGCCTAACGCGGCACAAAGCCCTCCTTGTTTAAGGAAGAGTAGGTCTAAGCCCCTCCTATTTTGAAGAACAACCTCTGATAGGGACGTAAGGGATTTTTCAAGATGGGTGAAGGAAGTTTCAATGCGGGCTAAGTCTTCGTCTACTGCAGCTCTTAGGTGAGAGAGGCCTTGTTGTTGGAGGATGGCAGATGTGGTCCCAGTGGCTATACCTGTCATACCTAAAAGAGAAGCAATGGTGACGGCAGTAATAATTTCCCTCTTTTGTCTAGTTATGGTAACAGGAGGCTGCTCGTCCCAATGCTGATAGAAGTCTTCTTCGCGATGGTAAAGGACATGGGGGAGAACAATAACCAAGACGCACACTTCTCCTGAGCTATTGAGGGCTGTTGCGGCTCCACAGGGAGAAAGCCCTGATGAGGAGCACAGCCATTTTGCCCCGTGTGGGGGGATGTAGTACTTGGCCTGAGACAGGGTAGGTGAATCTATACAGGCCTTGATTAAGGTGGCAGATATGTTACCAAAGGCATTACCGACGCACCGTCCAGTGTGCAGGACGGATTGTATGGTGAGGCCACGGGTTTTTTCTTTGTTCCAATTGCATTGGGGAGGGTTATCATTAGCGGAAGTGTTATAGCTGGCATTAAGGGCTATAGCATCATAGTAGGGGGGTTTAACAGAAAGACATAGCCAGCAGTTGTGAGTAAGATTGGGTTGGGAAGCATTCAGATCATGAAAGGTAGCATTGAGCATTTGCCAGAGTGGGTTATTGATGGCTGGTTTAGGGGTGGGAGGGGTAAAATTGGGTGTAGCAGGCGCCTCTGACACATGTGCAGACTGATTTAAGGTGAGATGAGTGGCAGGAGAGCTGAGCAAAGGAGGGGGGGCAAAACTTTATTAGGGCCTATTGGACCGTGGTTCACTTCCGCCAGTTCCTTTTTTATAAGCAGGAGTGTGCCAGGGTCGGAGCCGGAGACATATACCGGATTCCCCAGGTTCGACCGATGATCCAAGAAGGCTGTGTAGGGCTTTTAACGGTGAGAGTGAGATTTTTACATAAGTTTTGTGGACCTGATCCAAAGACGCTATGAGGTCGAATGCATCTGGTGGGGGCGAATTTCACCGTGAGGAACTGGTCAGCAATTGTGGGTCGCCACCCAGTAGCCAATGTTTCGCATCCCCAGTAGGCACAATAATAGTGCTAGGGCTGATTGCAGTACGAACGCCCTGGGGCGGAGCTGGGACAGAGATAAACATTCTGAATGTTAACCCACGAAGCGTGGGAGTTGCTGAGGACGTAGTGGAGCGATGCAGGATAGAAGATTGTGGTAATCGGGGCAGTAAAGGTAGGAGAATTAGTAACATTGGTAAGTAAAACTTGCAAATCCTCCCATCTGGAGAGAGTCCGTTTATAAGGCTGATGAGGATTGCTAGTTTCCCCATACGAAGTGACAATAAGAAAAGGAAGGTGGAAGGTGATAAGCTGGAGCGGCGAGAAGCTTAGCATGCTTGTGCTGCTAAAAGGCAGGGAGAGTTATAAAAGGCAGGTGATGACAATAAGCAAACTTATATACATTACTGAAAGTGAAATGAGCAGGAGCTTGTGTGCAGGCGTCCAATCGCTAGGGGCACCGGCGTACAGCAGGAGAATTCCAACGCTGGTGGCAAGGCTGCACAGGAGAAGTCCCGGAGTAGTGCAGAGTTGCATCGGTAGAAGACGTGTCTTGTGCTGGAAGACAAAAGAGAAGGGGACTTCTCAGGGACGGGGGCCACACCCTGGAAGGTGTATTAATTAGAGGAGGGGGAAATAGGTGGAGGGGGAGATGTATGTGAGACAAGCTGTAATGGTGGAGGGTTAACATGTTTTATCAATCTTTCAGGGAGCCAGCGAGGGCCTCCTCTTTCCTGATCATAAACGCAAGCAGAGCCTCGTCCCCAGATAATGACAGGGTCAGGCCCGTTCCACTGCGATGTTAGGGGATCACGCCACATGACAACAGCTTGCTGGGTTTGTGTGGCGGGATGCCAGTGCCTGTCGGCTGCAGATTGTCCATTCACATCCAGGGTAAGAAAATTGAGGATGAAGAGGGCATGGTGTAGGAGGTCTCGTGGCCGCTGTTTAGAGAGGCCGAGAGAACTTTCAGCTAAGTGACCTAAAGTATTTTTTAAGGTGCGGTGGGCACGTTCTATGATGCCCTGGCCTTGAGGGTTATACGGTATGCCGGTAACATGTTTGATTTGCAGCTGCTGGCAAAAGTCTTGAAAGTTTTTTCCAGTGTATCCAGGACCATTGTCTGTTTTAATAGTTCTGGGCTGACCCAGAATAGAGAAGCAATGTAACAGGTGGGATATAACATGTTTTGAGGCCTCTCCTGATTGTAAGCTGGCTAGAATGACACCGCTATAAGTGTCAATACAAACATGGATGTACTTAAGTTGTCCAAAGCTAGCAAGGTGAGTTACATCCATTTGCCAGATTTCATTTGGGACAAGGCCCCTGGGGTTGACCCCTAGATGTGGGATTGGCAGTTGAGTTACACAGTTGCGGCAGGCTTTGACTATTTCTCTAGCTTGTTCTTTGGTAATTTTAAACTTTTGGCGGAGGGTGTTTGCGTTTAAATGATGCTGTGCATGAGCCTGTGTGGCCGAGGCTAGAGGGTTGGAGAGGGCAGGGCACGTCAATCGGGTGGCAGCATCTGCTAACGCATTGCCTTTAACTAAGGGGCCGGGCAGATTTTGGTGGGCACGGAGGTGTCCTATAAAGAAGGGGAGTCGTCTTTTGAGAATTGCTCTTTGGAGCTGTGCAAACATTGGAACTGCATTACTAGACGGCTTGATAAAGGGGGTTGTTTCCAACAGGGGGATGGATTGAGCTATATATGCACTGTCGGTGTATAAATTAAAGGGTTAATTTTGGAGGTGGGAGAAGACGTGTAAAACTGCATAGAGCTCTACAAGTTGAGCTGAAGTGTAAGGGGAAGGTACGGAAAAAACCTGATTCTGGATGACATAGGCGGCGGTTCCATTTGTGGAGCCGTCGGTGAAAACTAAAAGAGCTGAGTCGATAGGTTTCTGCTTTGTAACCTTTGGAAAAACGAACGGGTGGACCTTAGCAAACTGTATTAATGGATTAGCTGGATAATGGTTGTCGATGGTGCCTGAGAAGGAGGAGCATGCTATGGCCCAGTTGTCATCCGTTTGGAAGAGCCAATCAACTTGTTCCTGTGTGTATGGGACAATAAGAGAATCTGGGTCCTTGCCAAAGAGCTGGTGACTAGTTTGTCTGCCTTTGGTAACAAGGGCGGCTATAAGAAAGATGTAAGGTGTAAGCATCCGAGGAGGGGTGGCTGAGAGGTGGACCCAAAGTAATGGACAACCTTGATTGTCTGGTTGATAAGACTGCCAGAAAACACCCGTTGGGGTATGGGTTGTGGCCAGAACTATAAAGGTTAGTGGATGACAGTAATCTATTTGATAGCAAATTTGAGTTTGAATGGCTTGATTTATAGTTTCAAGCGCTTGTGCGGCTTCTGTGGTTAGACTCCTACGAGAAGAGGGGTTAGTGTCCCCTTTCAATATTTCATTAAGCGGGAGTAGGTAATTTAAGATAGGGACGAAGTCATTGGATGTCTCCTAAGAGTTTTTGGAAGTCATGTAATGTTAGCAAATGGGAAGTCCGTAGCTTAATGCGAGGAGGGAGAACTTGTTGATCCCATAGCTCAAACCCAAGGTAGGAGAAGGGATTGGAAGTCTGTATTTTGTCAGGGGCTATTAAAAGACCCTTTGCCGTTAAGTTTTTGAGAAGGCTTTGGTAACAGGAATGGAGGTCGGTTGAGCATGACCCTGCTAGCAAGATGTCATCCATGTAATGGAGGATGTAAATATGTGGCCAAGCCTGCCTAACCGGATCAATTGCGGAGGCAACGAATTTTTGGCACAAGGTGGGGCTATTTGCCATGCCTTGTGGTAAAACTTTCCACTGAAATCGGGGCAGAGGACTTTGGAAATTGATCTGAGGAACACTAAAGGCAAAGTGTTGTCTGTCTGCAGGGTGAAGAGGTATAGAGAAAAAACAATCCTTTAAGTCGATCACTATTTTGTGAAAACTTGAAGGGATTGCTACTGGTGAAGGAAGGCCGGGCTGCAAGGCCCCCATAGGGATCATTGCTTTATTGACGGCCCGCAAGTCCTGTAACAGTCTCCATTTGCCTGATTTCTTTTTTATAACAAAAATGGGTGTGTTCCAGGGGGACTGGGTAGACTCGATATGCCCAGCAGCAAGTTGTTCCTGCACTAACTCTATGGCTGCAAGGGTCTTTTCTAAGGTTAAGGGCCATTGATCAACCCACACTGGCTGTGTAAGTTTCCAGGAGATTTTCTCAGCATGCGGTACAGGAATGTCAACAGCCATTACATTAAATCCTGAGGGAATCCAAGTCCTGTTTTGTGTAGTTTGGGATTTACTGAGATAGGTTGTTTAATGCCCTGACCGTTCTTGCCCAGGCCTTTACCGGGGAGGAAATCCATGTTAAGCATCTGGGCAGTAATAGTATCATTAGGGCTGCACATAAAAACTTTCATTTGGGCGAGGATATCCCTGCCCCAAAGATTAACAGGGAGGTTGGGAAGGACAAACGGAACAATGTGCCCTTATTACACTCGCTATCTTCCCAATTCAGGGTTTACGAACTTTGAAGGGGGTCGGCGCTTTCGCCTATTCCCTGCAGATGGGTGGCAGCGGCAGTAAGGGGCCAAGATTTAGGCCAGTGGTATGAGGAGATGACTCTGGCATCAGCTCCTGTGTCTAAGATGTCTGTAAAAGATTTGCCATTGAGCTTAAGTTTTAAGGTTGGCTGGTTATGAGTTATGGCTTGAGCCCAGAAAACATCAGAGGAGCCAGGGTCTTCGGAAGTGCGCTGCAACTGCTTGAAGTTTGAATTAATTTGATGTAAGGGGAGGTCAACAAGCTGAGCTATTCGTGTGCCAATGGGAACGGGAATTATGTTATGTGATGTGGCTGCAATTACTTTTACTTCGCCTTTAAAGTCACCATTTAGCACTCCCGGGAGGACTTGAATTCCTTTTAAGGAAGTACTGGCTCTACCCAGGATGAGACCGAAGGTGTTTGGGGATAACGGTCCATACACCCCTGTTGGAATGGGGAGAGGGCTAGACTCAGGGGTTAATAGTGATTCGGAGGCGGCACAGAGGTCCAATCCTATGCTCCCTGCTGTTGTTCTCCATAAGTCGGAGATGTAGCAGGATGGTGAACAGTGGGGAGCGGCACTGGGGGAATAGAGGATGGAACAAACCTCACCGCCCCGGGGTTTGTTCTGGGCGGGGCCTGGGGCTGGCCCCGAAAGGAGTTTCCCGGCCCCCGGGGCTTGATGGGCTGACCTTGAATATCAAGTTGTGAATGGCATTCATATGCCCAATGGTATCCCTTTTTGCATCTAGGGCAAACTGAGAAGGGGCGGGGCCTGGTGGCTCCTACGGGACTAGGGGAAGGATTAGTGACGGTCCGGCCTTGAATTTTGAGTGGGCAAGACTTAGCGAAGTGACCAGGTTGTTGGCAGTTATAGCAGGTGGGTGGGACGCGCAAGCTATTTTTTAGGTCTTGAAAGGCAGCACCAATAGCTAAGCCGATGGTTTTGGCGGGGTTAACGTTAGCGCAGAGCTTAACGTAGTTGTTAAGGTCAGTGTTTCGAAACGGGCGGATTGCATGTTGGCATGCCTCATTTGCATTTTCAAAAGCCAGGTGTTTAATAAAGTCACTGTTACTTTCGGAATCACCAAACAGGTGTTCCGCGGTGGCTTGTAGGCGACTGAGGAAGTCGGCAAAAGGTTCCTCGGGCCCTTGTGTGAGCCTTGCTAAAGAGGAAGTTGAGGTACTTTTTTGAGGAAGTTTCCTCCAGGCTCTTAAGAGCTGCCATTTAAACCTGAGAGAGAAGACCAGGGCTAAACTGTGCTTGTGTCACGCTAGGCTGGTAAGCTCCTTGTCCCAAGAATTTTTTTAGAGTCCAGCCTTTTGACTCAGTTTTGTTGCTATTGCGGATGGCAAAATCTCTAGCATTGTCCTCATACTCGCACTTCCAGGTGATATAGTCGCCACCTGAGAGCGCGGCGCGAGCTAACTGAAACCAATCGTTGGGTATAAGCTCCTGATCACATAAGCTTTCAACAAGAGCGAGAGTGAAAGGAGCAGTAGCTCCATAAGAGTGAACTGCCTTTTTTAATTTTTCTAAGAATTTAAAGCTAAGAGGTTTGTGCCTATCAGGGGGAGGGCCACGCCAAGCTGAAACAGCGGGCTCCTCATCAGACCCAGAATCATTTTCTTCCCTGCGACCCTCCTCATCGTCATCTTGGGGAGCGCTACTAGAGTTGGGCTGACGGGGATTGTCTGAATTAATCTCAACGGAAGGAGAGGGGGCGGCAGGAGGATCGCGGCCACTCCTTAGGACGGGAAAACCCAGATTACGCTTAGGGGATGGGGAGCTGACTGGAGGGTTGTCCTCCGATTGTTGGAAGGAGAGACGGGTAAGAGCTTGGGTGAGCAGCTGCATTTGATGGGAGAAGGTTAAAAGGGGGGTGAAGTCGAAAGGAGGGTGGCATGAGGTAACTGGAAAAGGAAGGGGGGCTGAAGGGCCGGAGGGAGGGGGGAGGGGGTATGGAGGGGGATTGAAGTTTGGGATCTCGTGAGGCTGAAGGGGGGCGGGGGGAAGAGGATTTGCTAACTTGATGGCTGGTGGGGAGCTCAGCGGGAGGTGAGGGGTTTGTGGGATTGGAGAATGAAAGCCCTTCTCCCATCAGGGAGAGGAGACTCTCACTATGTGAGAGTGGAGGGTAGAGTGGAGGGTTTGTAGCCTTTTCCTCTCCCTTAACAGAGTCACCACAAACGGAACGGCACCTAGATCCGGTTCGAGAGGGCACCTGGGACCTAAGAATGGCTTCACCCTCAGTAACAATGGTTTTGAAGTCGGGGTTTCGAGGGGAGACTCTAAGGATCTCATATATTAACTGCCAGTAATTAAAGGCAGTTACTGGGATTTTGTTAGGACCGAAGGTCCTGTGATAATCATTAAGACAGTCGCCAACCCTTTTCCAGATTCTTTCATCTAGGGTCCCTTCCTCAGGGAACCAAGGACAGGTTTTGAGAATAAACTTAAAAAATTCGAGAAGACCCTTTTTCTTAACCTTAATTCCTTGTGTCTTGAGTGCTTCTTTAATTTGACTAATAAATACTAAGTGATCAGATTGTACTTGTCCCATGATAAAAAATAGAAAATGAAACTTACAATTTAGGGGACTGCGGCGTGACGGAGACTCCTCGCAGTGATGATGGCAGGATTCTCTCCTGTGCAGGATTCGCTCCTGGACTCCTTCTCACCGCTGGTTAGACCTTTGCATCGGTCGAAGTGACGGGAGGCCTCCCGGACGTTGTGAAGCAGTGTTCCACTCTTAGCGCGGTTCTCTCGAGCCCCACGTTGGGCGCCAGTTGTGAGCCTCCCGACCCGCGGGATGTTAACGAGGGCTCGGAGACTCGCCAAGGAGGAATAGTGGGACAAGAGACACGAAGAATGACAGCGAGACAGTGTGCATTGGGGTCAGGCTGCAAAATTTTATTGAAAAGGCAGGGTATATATGCTTTCAGGGGAGAAGGGGTGGCTACTAAGTGGCTACTAAGGATGGGTGGCGGTCTATGATTGGTGGTCGCTGTTGCTAGGGAGGGGTTAGGGCTTTTGGCCCCAGTTGCTAGGGCTTTGGGCGCGAACTGCCTAAGGCTTCCGGGAAGAAGGCTAATTAGCTTAGGCTGCTGTTGTTTCAACCCAGGCAGCCATGTTCCAAGTTGCCGGCATTGCTGAGGGTGATTATTATATGCTGCCATTATCGTCCCCAACACTGCACCTCTGTGGAGTTGTTCTCATCGACTCCCTCTGGGTTGTGTCCATTGCCCACTGCTTTCTCAAGTGAGTCTTCCTTCTCCGGTGCCCCCAGCGGAGGGGCTGGGCAGGGATATGAGGAGACAAGGGGTGAAGGGTGTCCCATGCCTTTCTCTTCTCGCCTTCGCTCTGGGTCAGTCAGCTGGCACCACACCATGGCATTGTTCCTGCCTCTGACCAGGCAGTGCCCCCTTCTGGAATGCCCTTCCCGCTCACCCACCAACTCTCCTTTCATCTGCCTAAATCCTTCTCATCCTTTCTCCTCAGTGCAGGCTGTCCCTCCTCCAGGCAGCCTCATGGCCCCTCTGTGCTGGGATCAGGCACAGCTCATCGGTAGCCCAGGGTGTCCTCATGGAAGATGCTCTGCATCTGTCAGTCCCAACACAGACATGCCTTTAGGGCCTCTACAGTGTCCACCTTGGCCATGATGCCACAGGGACAAGCTCCTTGTCACCTGCAGACCAGAGCTTCTCCATGGGTCACCCTGGGCCCTCAATTTCCCACACACAACTGTTGAGTCACGGGTGGGGACCTGGGACTCCTGCATGTACAGGTGTACCTCGAGATATTGCAGGTTTGATTCCAGACCACTGTAATAATGTGAATATCACAATAAACGAGTAACAATTTTTTTGGTTTCCCAGTGGATGCAAATGTTATGTTTACACTATAGTATAGCCTATTAAGTGTGCAATTACGTTTTGTCTAAAAAATGGACAGACCCTAATTAATAAACACTTTATTGCTTAAAAATGCTAACCATCATTTGAGCCTTCAGCAAGTTGTAAACTTTTTGCTGGTGGAGGGTCTTGCCTTGGTGTTGATGGTGCTGGCTGATTAGGGTAGTAGCTGCTGAAGGTTGGGTGGCCATGGGAATTTCTTAAAATTAGACAGCAGTGACGTTTTCCACATCTATTAACACTTCCTTTCACAAAAGATTTCTCTGTAGCATGTGATGCAGTTTGATAGCATTTTACCCACAATAGAACTACTTTGAACATTGAAGTCAATCCTCTCAAACCTTTCCATTGTTTATCTATTAAGTTTATGCAGTATTCTAAGTTCTTCATTGTCATTTCAACAATATTCACAGCATCTTCACCAGAAGTAGATTTCATCTCAAGAAACCACTTTCTTTGGGCATCCCTAAGAAGCAACTCCTCATCCATTAAAATTTTATCACGAGATGGCAGCAATTTAGGCATAGCTTCAGGCTCCACTTCTAATTCCAGTTCTCTTGCAAGTTGCACCACATCTGCACTTACTTCCTCCACTGATGTCTTAAACCCCTCAAAATCACCCATGAGGGATGGAATCAACTTCTTCCAAAATCCTGTGAACATTGGTAAATTATCCTCCTCCCATGAATCACGAATGTTCTTAATGGCACCAGGAATTATGAATCCTTTTCACAATATTTTCAATTGCCTTTACCCAGATCCATCAGAAGAATTACTATCTATGGCAGCCATAGCCTTATGACATGTATTTCTTCAATAGTTAGGCTTGAATGTCAAAATGACTCCTTGATTCATGGGCTGCAGAATGGGTGCTGTGTTAGCAGGCATGAAAACCACATTCATGTCCTATATTTCCATCACACCTTTTCGGTGACCAGGTGTGTTTTCAATGAGCAGTCATTTTCAAAAGGATCTTTTTTTCTGAGCAGTAGGTCTCAACAGTGAGCTTAAAATATTCAGTAAAGAATGTTGTAAACAGATGTGCTGTCATGCAGGCTTTGTTGTTCCGTTTCTAGAGCACAGGCAGAGTAGATGTAGCATCATTCTAGAGGTCCTAGGATTTTCAGAATGGAAAATGAGCACTGGCTTCAACTTAAAGTCATCAGCTTCATTATCCCCTAACTAAAGAGTCAGGCTGTCCTGTGAAACTTTGAAGACAGGCTTTGACTTCTCCTCCTTAGCTGTGAAAGTCCTAGATGCACCTTCTTCCATTATAAAGCTATTTTGTCTATACTGAAAGCCTGTTGTTCAGTGTAGCCACCTTCACTTGTGATCTTAGCTAGATCTTCTGGATAACTTGCTGCAGCTTCTTCATCAGAACTTGCTGCTTCAACTTCTGCTTTTGTGTTATGGGGATGGCTTCTTACCCTAAACCTCCTGAACCAATCTCTCCTTGCTTCATACTCTTCTTCTGCAGCTTCCTCACCTCCCTCCGCCTTCATAGAATTGAAGAGAGTTACGGCCTTGCTCTGGATCAGGCTTTGGCTTAAGGGAATGTTGTAGCTGGTTTGATCTTCTCTCCAGATCACTAAAACTTTATCCAACTCAACAACAGGCTGTTTCACTCCTTATCATTATATGTTTATTGGGGTAGCACTTTTAATTTCCTTCTAGTACTTTTCCTTCATATTCACGACTTAGCTAACTGTTTAGTGCAAGAGCTCTAGCTTTTGGCCTCTGTTGCCTTTTGACGTGCCTTCCTCACTAAGCTTAGTCATTTCTAGCCTTTGATTTAATGTGAGAGACGTGCAACTCTTCCTTACCTGGAACACTTAGAGGCCATTTTAGGGTTATTAATTGTTCTAATTTCATTATTTTGTCTCAGAGAATATGGAGGCCTGTGGAAAGGGATCAGGGAATGGCCAGTCAGTGGAGCAGTCAGAATACACAAAACATTTATCTATAAAGTTTGCCATCTTCTATGGGTGTGGTTTATGGTACCCAAAACAATTGTAATAGGAACAATAAAGGGCACAAGTCACCATATCTGGCATAATAATAATGAAAAAATTTGAAATATTGAAAGAATTACAAGATGTGTCACAGACGTCGGACATGCTATTGGAAAAATGGTGCCAATAGACTGGCTGGATGCAGGGATGCCAAAAACCTTCAATTTATTAACTATGCAGTATTTGTGAAGTGCAGTAAAGGGAAGTGCAGTAAAACGAGGTATGCCTGTGTAGCCGGCACCCAGGGAGCCTTCTCAGTTCTGAAAGCTGTGTGCCTTGGAGGAGCTGCAGTTACCCCATACCCTTGTGCTAGGCTTCCTGGGTGGGAAGGTGGGGCCCGCCACCTAGATACCCTATTTCTGGAGCCTCTCCTGGGCCTGGCTCTGTGCCCAGATTCTGAACAGAGTTGGAGGGATCCTGGGAGGGTGGGGGAGGACAGCCCAGCGCAGGCCCGGGAGTTGGGGCTCTGGCACTGACTGGCTTTGAGGCCCCAGCTGTGTCCTGTCAGCCTCTGCCCTGAGCCCCACTCCAACTGGGACCTTCTGGCACAGGGGATGGCAGGAGCCCACCTTGAGGGTTCACCATCCTGTCAGGAGAATGAGACACAAGCTCTAATAAGCAGGATGCAAGAAAGCAAGCCCAACGTGGTTGAGAAGGGCAGGCCCGAGGAAGGGAAGTCAGAAGAGATGCGGTGCTCCTGTCTAGGGGGCGAGGGAAGCTCTCTAGGGAGGGGCGTGGAGCTGGAGGGGCTCATCCTAAAGGAAGGATTTAGACATGTAGAGTCTGAGGGAGGGCATTGTGGGGGTATATTTGGGTGAACAAATTCATGAAGATTGCAGGTTTCTTCACTCATTTTCAGGGAACAAGGAGAGGTTCAGTTTCACACACTCACAGGTTCATTTATTTAAAGCTGTTATGAATTGCTGGTGACCATGTGAAATGAGCTGTGTGAAGAGGAGAGGGGGTGGGTCATAAGGAGCCCCCAGGAGGTCCAGCTAGAGCTAGGATTGAGCCAGTTCTCCTCCTGAGTAAAATAAAAGGACTTGATTTGATGACCTCACCAAGGTTCCTTCCACCACTTAGATTCATTGCTCCTCTGATTATAGGGTGCGATGGAAGCCATATGGCCTGAGGTTATGAGCAGAATATCAATCTCCCTCAAGAAAGAGATAAGGACTGCAAGAAACAGGGGGACAACAGCTTCTGGGTTCATGGCAGGTGGAGGACCCAGAGGGGTGTGGGAAGTTAGGCAAGGATGCTGGGAGAGAGTCCTGGCCCCACACTCAGAGATCCTGGGTGCTAAGAAGCCATTCTTCCTCCAGAAAATCTCATGCCCCCGAGGACTACCAGGTTCTGCTGGATGCACCCAACTCTACCAGCAAACCCAGCATGCCTGGAAGATGTCCGTGAATCGGATTATCATTCACCCAGATTTTGAGAAGTTTCACCCCTTTGGGAGTGACATCACCATGTTGCAACTGCAGCTGCCTGTGAACTTCACTTCCTACATCATCCCTGCCTGCCTCCCACCACCTGACATGCAGCTGCTCACCTACAAGTTCTGTTGGATAACTGGCTGGGGAATGACTCCCAGGACAGTGAAGGGGTGTGGGGTAGGGTGGAGGAGGAGGGGCAGAGTAGGGAACATGAGGGAAGGGAGGAAGAGACGGAGGGGGAGATGAGAAGAGAAAAACAGAGTAAGAAGAAGATTTGCTCAGCTTGAGGTTCCCCAGGCAAAGAGGCCCAGGGCTGCATGGGTGGGGCTTGGAGCTTCCTAACCTGTAGCCTTTCTGAGACCAGCAGCCTTGGTTCTCTTGCCTCATTTCCATCACCTTTGAGCACCAGGCCATGTTGAAGCCCTTCAGCTGCAGAGGTCCCTAGTTCAAGACTCTAAAAGGCTGGGCATATTTTACTTCACGCATCAAGAATCTGGGGGTCTTTGCGTATTTATCGTTCTTGATTCAATCCTCCATGGATCTGAAATTTCTTAACTCAACTCTATGGTCACACGTGGGGCTGGCCAATTTGTGACTATGGTCAAACACCTTGATTTTCCATTGCCATAGAAAGTGCTTGTGGAAATGGGAAGAAAACACTTTTATAGCTTCTGACCTCTGGGCCTGCATTATTAAGTTAGAGTGATTATGACTTAAGAGTGTTCAACTTCTCTCAACTCTGCTCTTCTAAAGCAGGTCAACTGTCTACTTCATAGGCTTATTAGGTTGAACTGAATAGTATGTGAAGTATTTTGTTAAGATTGAAAGAGAAAAAATGCAGGAAAAATCTTATCCACAAAGGTGTTTATTGAAAAAAGTAGTGTTTTAGTTTGGAAAGCTGCTTTTAATGCAATGTTATGGGAAGAGGAAGAGTATATTTGGAATTCTCAGTAGGGCCATAATTTGGAAGTGTTTCGCAACAGAGGTACTGCTGTCATTTTGGACAGAACAAGTCTTCCTTGGATGGGACTGTGCTCTGCAGCCCCTCTGGCCCTTTCCCACTAAATGGCAGGAACCATCCCTAGTCCTTGTGACAAGCAGCCCCCTCCCCCAAAACTTCCAAACATGCCTCCAGGAGGGCCCTGCCCCTCATTGAGCGAGGGGGACTCTAGGGTGGATTGAGGAAGTGTGTCATTGCTCAGAGATTGAAACAGAACCAGCCACCATATCAGAGGGAATGTAAAAGACTGGGGCCCTGCCCTCAACCAGCCATTTGTCCCCCCTTCGCTCACTCCCCTCTAGGCTTGAGTTTGAATATTTGTTTGCTCACTTGTCTTTACACACATGCACACACAGACACACACACATTGGTTACTCTTTCAAGGCAGAGGCCACATCTTCCTTCCTTTAATATCCTAATCTCCACCCCAGGCCCTGGTACCTTGGGGGACTCACTGCTGCTACTCCAGGCCAACAGTCCATGATGTCTGGCCTGTAGCCTCCTAACTGGTCTCCCAGCTCTGCTTTTGTTACCTCCACTTTATTGTCCACACAAGTGTCAATGTTCAATTCAAATCCTGAGTCTTGTCACTTTCCTCTTCAGTGCCTTCCAGTGCCTTCTCATTTCTGCTTACAATCAAATCTAAACTCGCTCTCTTGGCTATAAGGCCCTGCATGGTCTGACCTCATCTCCTCCTGCATCCCTCACATGCTCCATCCCAGCCACAGGGGCCTCCATCTTGCTCCTTGAATGTGCCGGCACTATCCTCACCTCAGGGCCACTACCTCAGGTTTCCGCTGCAGCATGCTCTGCCCCTAAGCTTTACATGACCAGTTTCTTCTTCATATTTACAAGTCAGCTTAGATATGTCCTCCTCTGAGAAGTTTACTTGATCAGGTTAGCTAAAATATGCAACCCTTATTATGTTACATCTCCCTGTTTTATTTCTTTCATAGAACTTCTTAGATGCAAAATAAGTTTATTTATTCATTACCTTACTTCACTTTCTGTGTCTCTCCCAACTAAAAATGTTCCCCACTATATCATGAGAATGTTAAAGACCTTGCATGAGTATATGTGAGTAGATGAGTAAATAGATTAGTGAGTGGACAAAAGGACAGATGAGCAGATGGGTGGGTGGATGGGAGGATGAGTAGGTGGGCCTACGAGAAGATGTATTTGTTGGGTGAAGAGATGCAGTGGCTGCCTGTGTAGATAGATGGGAGACTATGGTAAGTAGGTGGATGATGGAGGGTGAATTGAGAGATAAAGGAAAGGGTAGGTAGGTGGGCAAATGGAAGGGTGAGAGCATGAGTGGGGGTGGTGAGGGAAGATGGGTGAATGGATGCAGGAATGGGTGAGTAGGTGGGTAGTTGTAGATTTGGAGAATGTGTAATGATGGGTGGAGAATGGATTGGACAGTTCATGAAAGACTAGGTGGGGCAGTGGATGGGTAAGCTACAGTGAAGGTGTCAAACGTTTGTGGGGCTTGTCTTTTTTATTTATGGAAGGAGAGGGGTGCAATCTATGGCAGAGAGGAATGGGGAGAGTAGGATGAGTCTGTAGAAATTTCAGAAACAGAGGAAGATCTTATCAGGGATGTGTAGACAAAACCTGATGTGTAGACCACACCTGAATCAGTGTTGACAGCTCAGCTTTCCTGAGAAAGCCCCGTGTTTGGGGGGAAGGTGATACTGTGAAGAGATTGGTGAGTAGTCAGGCAGAGTGGGGGTGCAGCATAGCCTGGGGTTCCTCTGCAGGTCCACAGACCACCTCACTGACTCCCCCCTCATCCTCACAGTGTGACTGCTCCCACCCTTTTATCTCCAGGAGGGTAAGGTGAGTGTCATTGAGAACGAGATCTGTAAAATGTTATATGGACAAAAGACTGCTCAAGGCAAGATCACGGTGCATGAGCAGATGCTGTGTGCTGGGGTCTTCTCGTCTGGAAAGGCCATCTGTGACATGAGTAGAGTCATTTCTGTGCTCCCCCTGCCTGTCCTCCTGGTGTCAGTTTCTCTAGGCATGGGGTGTGCTGTTTCTCCTCTCCTTGAGGAGATGCTTGGGCTTCCTGTTCCCTTCCTGCTGTATCTCCCCTAGTTTCCATCCCTAGGTAGTGTCCCCCAACATTGCCCCTTCCCAGCCCCTCCCAGCAGGAGGGCATCAGCCGGAAGGACCCTCAAACAACATCTATTTTCACCATATGTTTTAAACTTTTTATAGCATACATAAGTGTACATCGTGTGTAAATGGAGACCTTGATGAATTTTTACATCTGGACACGTGGGCTACTAGCAGCTCTGTGGTCCCTTTCATTCCCCCTTCCTGTCACTAATACCCATGTGTAACCACCATCTTCACTTTCAACAGTGTAGGTTAGATTCTGAATTTTTTATAAATGGAATCTACAGTGGTTGCTTTTTCATGTCTGGTCTCTTTCTCCTAACATTATATTTGTGACATTCATCCATACTGTACATGTAATTATAGTTTAATTTATTCTCATTGCACTCTGTTGTTCTATTATGTGAATTGAATAATTTTGAATTCTATTGTTGATTGGTGTTTGGGGAGTTTCTATGTTATAAGTACCATGTATACTAGTGATAGGAAGATTTTTTCATACTTGTGTTGAACACATTTCTGTTTCATAGATATCTATGGGTAGAAGTGCTGGGTTAAAGGTATGAATATGTTCAGCTTTGGAAGATGTTACAAAACAGTTTCCACAGTGGTTGCACCAGTTCACGTTCCAGTAGTGGATGAGAGTTTATATCTTGTCAACTCTTGGCGCTTTCCATCTTTTCTCATTTTAACCGTTTTGATGCATGTATAGTGATTTCTTCTTGTGGTTTTAATTGCATTTACCTGATGGCTAAGGTAAATACATTTTTGTATGTTTATTGTCATTGGATATTCTCTTCTTTGAACTTTCCATTCAAAAATTTTCCCCTCTTTTTTCTGTCGGGTTGTCTATCTTTTCCCCGTAGGATGTTCTTATTCTAGATATGAGTTCACTGTTGGATATATGGATTGTAAAGGTCTCTCGCTCTTTGTAACGTCCCACTTTATAAGTGTGGAAAGTGAAACCCAGAATGGGCCTAAAGTGTGGCAGCACAATTTGGGGTCCAGTGTTCTGACTTCAAGCTCAGCCCTGCCTCTGCACCACCTCTTGCAGGGCCCAACTCGCCAGCTTACTTCCGTGGTGAAGCTTTTGCATAGACAGCACATCGTGAAGAGGAGAGGGAAGCATTAGGGCTGTGGGGTTGGAGAATCCAGGCTTCAGATCCCCCCTCTGCCCTGTGGCCTTGGACAGTCGCTCCCTTCTGAGCTTGTTTCCTCCTCCATAAAGTGGGGATACTGGGGCCTCCTCCATGGGCTGTGAAAGGTGGTTTTGTGGGATGAATAGTGTCTCCCTGTATTAGTTAGCCAAAGGGGTGCTGATGCAAAATGCCAGAAATTGGTTGGTCTTTATAAAGGGTATTTATTTGGGGTAGAAGTCCACAGTTACCAGGCCATAAAGCGTAAGTTTCTTCCCTCACCAAAGTCCATTGCAACGTGAAGCAAGTCAGCTACTGACATTTGCCAGGGTTCGGGCTTCCTGGGTTCTCTCTTCCCGGGGTTGCGTTTCTCTCCGGGTTAGGTCCTCTGGTTCCTCCACAAGGTCAGCTGTAGACTATGAAGCTTTCTAGGCTTTGTGTCTCTCCGCAAGGCCAGCTGTGAACTCTCAGGCTAATGACTCATCTCTATCTCGGGGCTGTCTCTCCTTCCTCACCAGAACTCCAAAATCAAAACTGCTTCAACACTGTCCTTCGACATGTCTTTTACCAAGGGGTGGGGCTCAACGTCCTACTGATGTGGCCCAGTTAATACACTAATCCTAACTTAATCATGTCCAGATTAGCAGAGCAGTTTACAATCATGATCCAATATCTATTTTTGGAATTCATAATTACATCAAACTGCCCAACTGCTACACTCCCCCACATTCATGCCCATCCAGAACCTCAGAATGTGGCCTCATTGGGAAATAGGGTCTTTGCAGATGTAATTAAATATCTGGAGATGAAATCATCATCCAATGACTGGTGACCGGAAGAAGAGAGGACAGGGAAGAAGGGCAGGAATGACGGAGGCAGAGATTGGAGTGGTGCTGCCCCAAACTAAGGAGTGGCAGCATCCACCAGAATCTGAGAGAAGCAAGGAAGTGTTTTCCCTAGAACCTTCAGAGGGAACACAGTCCTGCGGACCTCACTTTCCGACTTCTGACCTCAAGATCCAGGGGAGAAAACTTTTGTTTTCACCCACCAAGTTCATGGCAGTGTGTGACAGCAGCCCCAGGACACTAACACAGATGGGATGACATGTGTCTGGCCCAGGGCAAGGGCCATTGCCCACTGCTGCTTCCATCACTGCCCAGAGAGCTGGCTGAGCCAGAGGGAGGAAGGTCTCCTCGCCTGCCCTCCTGAGAGCAGGCAGACAGCCTGATCATTCCTCCTTTCTGTCCATCTGTCCTGACCCACCCTCCTCACAGCGTCAGCTGAGCCCAGCAGAGGAGCGAGGCCAGGCCAAGTGCCCGAGTCAAGTGGGGGCTCAGCTACAGAGTCCCCAGCCCAAGGTGGCCTCACTGACCTCCCTTCCAGCCTTGTTTCCCAACTGCCTTCTCCTGCAGAGGCCTCACCCATGGAGTCCCGGGGCAGCACCACTTGTCTGCTTGCCTGCTGGTCATCCCAGGGTGCTCCCCAATCCTGCCCTCCTCTGGTCCTAGAGGACACCACTGAGCTCAACACCTAGGCATCAGCAGATGCTTTTTCCCTCTTGGATTCTCTCCCTCTTCCCTCCTCAGCCTTCAGTCACCCAGCTTGTCTACCAGATTCCATTTGGATTCATCTTTTGCCAAACCACCAGTGCTGCTCTCTACTCCCCACCCCAGGTGCTGCTCTCCTTTCTCCCCTGAGGTGCTGCCTCCCCATGCACCGGGGCCTTAGAAACACAGCTCTGGGGAGCGACAGGGTGGTAGGAGTGAGGCAGCTCTCAGACCACCGAGTAGGACAGACCCTGTTCATATCTGCACTTGGCCACTTACTAGCTCTATGACCTTAGCAAAGTTTCCTTGCCTGTGAAATCAGCTTACTCACAGCCTCTATTTCTTAAGGTTCTTGTAGGAGTAAATGATTCAATTCCTGTAGAAAATTTAACACAGTGCCTGTGAGTTAGTAGGTGCTTGACAGTTGCTGGCTTTTCTGTACGTTGCCTTGTCTGTCTCTGTTTGTCTGGATTTTGCTCATCCTTCTAGGCTTGTCTTAGATCCATTCTCTCACACACAGTTGGAATTCACCACCTCCACCACAGCCCTGCCTGACACACACACGCACACACACACACTCTCATGTGGTCTTCTATCTCCACACTGGTGCAATGGGGTTTGGTGGCCATTTGTATTTTTTTTTCTGCCAGCTGAGAGCTCCCCAGGGGCCAGGAGGCTGTTGGAGTCCCTCTCATCTTTCCGAGACTGGGTCAGAATCCACCTGGTCCATCTGCTGAGTCACTGCTGGAGGGAGTGGGACCCCTGTCCCAGAGGATCAGGCCTCCCCGCTAGACTTGAACACCTGGGGGGTTGGAGACACTGTGGGGAGGGGCAAGGGCACCCCTGATGGGGAAGCCCTTGAGGGAAGGATCTGAGTCAGCCATGGCACATTTCGACTCTCCAAGAAGAACACATGTGTTAGTTTCCTACTGCTGCTGAGACAATTGACCTCACACTTAATGGCTTAAATAGCAGAAGTTTATTATTTTTCAGCTCTTGAGGGCAGAAGTCTAAAATGGGCTGCAGGGCTGTATGCTCTCCAGAGGGTCTTTCCTTGCCTTTTCCAGCCTCCAGGCTGCCTCATTCCTGGCGTGTGGTTCCTCTCTCCATCTCCCAAGCCAACAATCCCATGATGCTTTTTCTGCTTCTGTCGTCATACCTCCTCCTCCGACTGATGCTTCCCTCTTTCCCTTGTACGGATGCATGGGTTTCCATTGGGTTGAGCTGGATAATCCAGGAATAATCTCCCCCTCTCAAGTCCTGACCATAATCCCATCTGCAAAGTCCCCTGTGCCATTTAAGGGCATTTCCACAGGCTCAGGGGGTCTTAGGACTCCTCCCTGCCCCATCTCAGGCCAGCCCCACTGCTTGAGCATGAGGTCCCCAGGGGCTTTTCTCTTGCTCCTCTGACACTGGCCTTTCCCTCTCAATCTGTGTAATTGCTATAAGCACCATGATGGGAGGGGCTTTGTTTTTTTCACTTGTGTGCTTCCCAAGAGCAGTGCCTGGCACCTAATAATGCTCAATATATATAATATATATATATTAGCTCAGTGGAGAGAGGCGCAACCGAATGGCTGGCTGTGCCCTGTGCCCTCCACCCACCCCCAGTAATGAGACAGTCCGTCTTACTTCCTGGCCTTTGAAATGGGGATTGCTCCCACCACATGATCCTACCTTGACCAGACTTCAGAATTCCCCAGCAATATTCACACTGGGCCTGGGCCTGGGCAACACTTTTTTCTTCCTCGGCACATCTCTCAGATTGCCAAGATGATGAGAGAAAGCCAAAGTCCCAAATGAATGATGGAGGCAGAGGACCAGGCATGGATGAGCAGCTCAGAGTTTACAAGGGCCAGTGTTGGGCAGAGGCTTTGCAGGACTTAGGCAGTGTGTGTGCTCCCTACCATCCACGCCCCGCTTCTCCAGGTCCACATTTTATAGATTCAGGTCTCTGTTTGCCAAACTTGGGATCAGCTCAAGAACTTTTAGAAACTCAACTCTCATGAGATTTTTTTAAAAAAAATAAATATATATGCATATATGTGTATTTGCTTACAAAAATGTTATTTATATATATATGTTTGCAGTGGGACCCTAGCGTCTGGGCTGTAACCAAGCATCACCCAAATGCTTTGGATAAGTTGAGTCTCCCTGACCGAGGTAGCAGCACGCTACCTGGCCACCTGATAGTCCCAGCAGTGTGACAGGTAACATCCCTGGCTCAGCTTCAGCTGCCAACTGCTCTCTCTTTGGTCAGGGTGACTCCAGGGGGCCCCTGGTCTGCCAGCTCAGCAATGCCTTGGTTCTGGTGGGCTTGGCCAGCCGGGGCTTGGACTGCCAGCCTCCCATCTACCCCAGTGTCTTCACCAGGGTCTCTGACTTCTCCTCCTGGATCAACGGCATCAAGAGGGCCACACCTGTTCCTGATCCCGTTTCTGCTCCTTCTCAGACCCAGCTTTCAGGCCAGCTTCGGGGAGCTGCTTGCTTGCCCAGGCTCTGCACCTCCCTTGTGCCTCCATAGATCTTGCTCCTGCTGCCATGTGTCCTCGGGGCCCGGTGGCACACCCTGTGGTGACCCACTGGGCCCCTTCTCTCCTTCAGCCTTCTGTCCTCTTTGGGCCCCAATCTCATGCTAGAACCTTCCACTGCCTTCCCTTCCCCCAGTCCCACAGGGTCTCTAAATATTTCCTCCTCTTTGACTTTCCTGGTCATCAGTTCCCACCCCCACAAACCAATCCTGAAAATAAAACCAAAACAAATGATTGCCCGTCCCTGGTCCTTCATCTGCCCCACCTCCCAGACCTCTCCCAGGCCCTTGTACTTTCTGCACCTCCTGCTTTTCAGTGCCCTTCCCTTGGCAATCACTTGTCTGGCTCCCTAGGCAAGGAAATGGGACCTCACAGGAGACTCTCCACTACCTGGAGCCCAGGAGGAAAGCGGGCATGGGGAGGGGAGGGACAGACCAACGGACCTCCAGGGGCTTGGCCTGATCCACTGTCCAGAGAGCCGGGGTCTGCACATGCAGCCTCCGAGTCTGCACGCAGGGAGCAGGCCGCCTCTCAGAGCAGGTGAAACATCTCACCAGCTGTCTACAATGCAGAGCAGCAAGGGCCTCACCCACTGTAGAGGAAACAGCACGTCTGGGGTTGGGAGGAGTGGAGAGGGAGGGCAGGGAGGCTCTTGGGACTTTGGACATTTCAGCTGGACTGGGGTACATGACACCAAGGCAGAGGTGAGTAAGGGGACTCTAGGCCTGCTTACTTGGAGGGCTCTTGATTGTGGGTGGTGCTGGGAAAAGTGGCTTGGAAGCAGAGGGGAACCTGATGCTAGGCTAGAGCCAAGCTTTAGGCTGGCAGTCCTCAGACTTCTGCTTCTGGAGTCACCTCTCAGCGCCTTCCTCACCTTCCCCATGAGCCTCCCTCTCTCCTACTCTGCAGAAGCAAGACCCCACTGCCCACTCTCTCTACCCACCCTGCATGAACTTCCTCCATCCTGCAGGAGGCTGCAAGGCAAGCCTAACTTGATGTGTCTACACTCTCCAGGGGTGGGATCTCAGGGTCACCTTTTCACTTGGCTGAACTATGGGACTCACTGGCCCCACAGTCAGCCTCTAAGCAGTGTCCTAGGCCATCCTTCATGCCATTTGGCCCCCGGACAGAGTCCTTCTGCTACCAGGAGTCCTCCCAGACAGGCTTCACAATGGCCACCCAGCCCAGCCATTGGCACCCACAATAAAGTAGGGAAACTCCTATTTATTGCAAATACTGGTATTGCCCACATATGCTAGATCCTCACAGTAGGGGGGCACATGACATCACACACATGAACACCAGGATCTCACTAGCTTCAGAATCTCACTAGCTTAAGTTCTCAGCAATTGATGCAGGAAGTTCCCAAAATTATCTTGGGGTTTCCCTACAAAGCGTCTTACAACTTTCCACACCTGTACTCTACATGGCTGTCTGTCATGGCCTTGAGCCTTCCCTCTCACATGGCGTCTGTCAGTGAGGTACCTCTAAGCCTAATTGTGCACAGAAAACTAGATACACAACCACCACCTGTATCTGGCCTTAAGAGCTCAGCAATATCTGGACAGGACAAGAGAAACCTTCCCTCCCCTGCTCAGTTATGGGGTCTCACAGCAGGTTGTTCATGCAAAACTGGGGCTCTGGATGAGGACTCAAATTTCTGTCAAGGTCTATGGGTATCTGACCCCCTCTGTTTAAGATCCCAGGTCCATACAGCCTAAAGCACTGGAGTGCCATCCGTTACCTCTGTATGGCTGTCCCATGGGTCGTTGGTCCTCCCAGCAGCCATGCTCTGCCCACGGCCAGCAATGCCCTGCCCTGAGGCCCCTGCAATTTCAAACGTGAGGCTGTGACCACCCAGCTTATTCTTTCTGCTCCTGGCCTCACTTGGGATGAGTTTTCCTTTCACCATGTGCTATTGTACTTCCAAGAATCAGCAAGCTCACAATCCAATTATGAATGCTGAGTCTGGGGTCTGCTGTACCTTGGAAACTCTGCGTCCCATAGTCCCTCCTCATCGTCCACCCTCTATACAAGGAACATGGTGCCCACCTGTCCTCTCCTTAGGACCTCTCATTTCCTCTGGGGCAGGAGCCATGGTTCTGACAGCTGCCCTTGGGGTCATGTGAGCCCAGAGCAATCACAGCCCTGTGCTGATGGGCTCCATGGATGGGGATGGGGACTTGGGCTTCAGCATGGGCTCTCTCAGTCAGGCACCAGCATTCCTGGCTTCTGGGTCCTGCCACTGAGGCTGTCTCACTGACACCCAGGTCCTCAGTTAGGGGACCTGATGCCCACCCAGCCTTTTTTGTTGAAGTTGCCTCATCAGGAGGGAAACGATATAGTGGATACAGCTGCAGCCTGGCTTGGATCCCATTTGGGAAATTCTCCATGCAGATGCTAGGATTGTGGCTTGCTGGGCTTTGAACTCCAGAAAGGACAGAAGAATGGTGGGGCCTTGAGAGACAGATGCCCCTGGCCAGGACAAGGAACCTCCCCCAGGAGAGCCTGCCCTGGCCCACCTTTAGCCCTTGCCTCCCATTGGGGTGCTACCAAGGAGTTCCCTGCAGGCCCTGGGTGTCTGTGCATTCTAGCCCCCTGTGGTTCTGTTTACCAGCTCCATAAGATCCAAGGTCCATGAGCTCATTTCCCCAGGGAGTAGCTGGTTCCTCCAATTTAGGAGCATCATCTTGGGAATGGGGATCCCGAGGTGTTGCTTCTTCCCAGGGCTTCACTTTGTGGTTGACCTCCATCCCCATTTCCTGCAATTGACAGCCTCTGTCCTCTCTCCCCAAACACCTGAGGGCTCTCCAGGCCTGGGTGAAATATGGAATCTTGTCCTAGATAAATGGTGTCAACTTCACCATCCCAGACCTTGACCAGCCTCAATTCCCAGGAAACCATTGTGAGAGGGAGGCCAAGGAGATGTCTGTGGATGGTGGTGGTGAATTACCTGAGAAGAGGGCCTGGGCAGCTGGGCTCCTTCAGGTATGGTCTTGCCTATTGCAGACCACCCCAGAGCTCCATGGTCTTGGGCTCACATGTTGGGAGGCAGTATGGCAGGTGTCATGGCCCCTTCTGTCTTCTGATTCCCACCTCTCTATGGGCTGCCGGTGAGTGGAAAGTGAGAATCTCATGCAAGGTGTCTGAGAGGTCAGGGAAAGATGCACAATGGAGGGATTCAGGATTTGTGCACACCCCCCCGCCCCTCCCAACACTGGTGTCTTGAACCCCAGGGACTCTAGCACAAGGGACATTAGCTAGAGCACTGAAATACAGAGTTCAGCTCCTAAACAACTCTTGCATCCCCATTCTGCCCAGCACAGTGATCCCACGTCAGAGCCCCAAGTGCCCCTCAACTTGTAGCATCATGGAAATCTGCAACACCACACGGCAAGGCCCCATGAGCCTGAGGATCTGCTTGGGAGAGTGTCCCAAGAGCACCCCTAAACTGTGAGGCTGGTGATAGGTAGCCATGAGCATTCACCCTACCTATGCCAATGCGCATCACCCTGCGCATAGCACATTATTTTCCCCGTGATCTTTGATCCAGGTGAGGTTGGAGAGCCCAGTCTTGGACCTCACCCTTGACCTAAGTCCCTCAGGCCCCATCTCCGTAACTGAAGAATGCCCATGGTGGTGAAGAAGAGCTATGGAGACAGGCCTGGGCCCGAGCCTCAGCTTTTAAAAAAATTATTAATAATTTTTATTATTTTTTAAAAGGATACTTGGATTACATAAATATTACACAAAAAGATATAGGCATTCCCATATGCCCACTCACCACACTTTCCACACCCTCCCACATAAACATCCTTCATTAGTGTGGCACATTCACTGCAATTGATAAATACATCCTGGGGCTTTGCCATTAAGCATGGACCATAGTTCACATTGTAGTCTACATTCTCTCCCACAATATAAAATTGCCTATATCTGTCATTGCAATGTCATCCAGCACAATTCCCAAGTCTTGAAAAAGCCCCCATATGACAACCCTTTTTCCCTCTCCCTGCCCCCAGAGCCTCCAGTGGCCACCAGCTCCACATCAATGCTGTAATTTCTTCCACTGCTAGAATCACAATATGTCCATAGTAGAGTACCAATAAGTCCACTCTAGGCCATAGTTCTTTCCCCATTCTTGGGGATTCTGGGATGGTGATGTCCACTCCACTTCTAATTTAGAGGGGGCTTATATCCCACAGGAAAGATGGATGGGACTATCTTGCTTGCAGTTGCAGACCCTGTCTGTTCCTTGGCGTGGTCGTTGTCCATCATCATCTCCTTATTAGTTGTCCTAGGTGAGTCCGATGAACTGTAGAATGGGTGTTGCAACTCCGCCAAGGTTCTGGGCCCAGGTGGCACATGGACAACCCAAAGACTCAAGTTTACTTGACAGACACCTACAAACTCCAGTACCAAGTACAGGTTTAAACAGAAGGGACAGATGAGCCATGTGTAGGGAAAACATAGTTGAGTCCAACTCTTTCACTCTCAGGAGCACAAACTCCAAAGTAGGGCCCACAGGCAAGGCACCAAACTCTGGAGCTATCTGCCCTGACCATAGGGCCTGGGTGTCACCAGAGCCCTCAGGAGCCCCACTATTTGGGGTAGTATCCACTTTGACAGTCTATGAGATCCTGCTGAGATGTGCATAAGCATTGTTACCTCTGGGATGACTTCCCAACTCACTTTGAAGTCTCTTAGCCATATAAACTCACTTGTCTTTACCTTGTCCCCCTTTTATTTGAGGCCTTTTTCCAATTGTATTGCAAGTTGGTGCTTGGTAGTAATCCCTTGGTGCCAGGGAGGCTCATCCCCGGGAGTCATGTCCCATGCTAGGGGAAGGTAATTCATTTATATACTGAGTTTGGCTTAGAGAGAGGCCACATTTGAGCAACAAGGAGGCTTTCAGGAGGCAAATCTTAGGCACCACACAACAATAGGCTATGTTTCAATTTCAAGAGCAAAAGCTCATAAGCATGATGGTCAATATTAAGGGCCCATCAATGGATCATCCTCCTTCACCAGTCATTGCCTCTGCACTTGGGGGACTGTTGCTGCTCCATTAGAGAATGTAGCAGAGCTCTCTACATTCTATTCTCTATTGGGAATTCAATATTCTCTCGGTTCATGTGTGAACCTCCACCCACTGTGACAATGCCCCATGAACATTTGAACATATTTATATACCTTATATGTATGCCCAGGTGAACTTACTCCCATGAATCTCCCATCACTGATACCCCACACCAATGATCCTCCCTGGCCCCAGTTGTAACCATTCTATGATCCAAAGCTTCTTCAAAAATGAAGCCATTAAAATAGCCAAATACAATTAATAGGAAAATGAAATAATAATGATAAGTTTAAATATAAGAAATAAAAAACATAAAAATTTAAAAAAACAAAATTAAATTAAATTAAAAGATTGGGATATTAAAAAATAATGAAAAATATTTTTAAAAAATATTTGTGCCGTACATCACTGCAATATTTGGAGTCCTGTCTGTACATTGGCATTTCCTT
The DNA here is from genome assembly GCA_026826555.1 of Tolypeutes matacus. Classification (NCBI taxonomy): domain Eukaryota; kingdom Metazoa; phylum Chordata; class Mammalia; order Cingulata; family Chlamyphoridae; genus Tolypeutes; species Tolypeutes matacus. Next base: position 37,439 of record JAKSZT010054455.1, read on the forward strand.
CCATTTATTCCCCAGTGTCTTACTATTTTTCATTTTGTTTTCAAAGTAGTTTTAGGTCACAGTAAAGTCATACAGAATACAGGGGACTCTCATATACCCAACATCCTCCCCTTTTCCTCCTTCCCATATTAATACCTTTTTAGATGTGGATGGTACATTTGTCATAACTGTTATAGAAATAGTGAAACATAGCTACTAAACATGGCCAATGGTTTACATTATTGTTTACATTTTAGACTGTCCACTTTTATAAATTTTGATATTTAAGATGTCCATCATTGTAAGATCACGGAGAACACTTCCATCGCCCACTAAATACCCCCTGTTCGATCCATTTGATTCCTCCCTCCCCTTCCCCTCTGGACCTATGGCAACCCCCTGGTTTCACTCCTTGGATGACAAGATTCATAGTTACATACAACAACACTGAGGTCTTGACACACTGGTTTGTTTTCCCCTTTTAGGAATCGCCCATGCTATCAAGAGACTACTGCCTCTCTATTTGTGAACAAATCGGTCCTCCCGAGAATGGGAGTCCAACTCCTTCCCGCTCTTACATAGAGTCTCTACCCACTGCCACAACACATTATGACAGAATAATCACTCACACACTCCCTAGAAGCCTGCTTCAGGTGTGCCCTGTCCCGAATGCCCAACCATCCAACACCCTAACCCAGTAACCCTTTCTTGTCATATTGCCTTAAGAGCATTCAACTTTATACTTTCAACCACATACCCACAAATTCCCAGTGTTCACCTGATTCCTCTCCCAACCCTCACCCAGTTCCCTGGACCTTCCAACCCACCCTCCCCAATCTACTCACCTGATAAGCGTGCACCACCCAACCCAATAATATCACTACCCACCTGTCCTATCCCTTCAATATGCAACTACCCGTTTTCACCTTGCCATAGATTACATCTGTATGGGTGTTGGTTCACAACCTTCCTCTCCCTTTTTATTTCCTGTAAACCTAACTTCCAGACAATAGCTCTCTGAGTCTGCTCAATTTGCTTAATTCACATCAGTGAGGTCTTGTACTGTTCATCCTTGAATGCCTGGCTTGCTTCACTCAACATAAGGTCCTCAAGATTCATCCATGTTATCCCGTGTGTTAGCACTTTATTCCTTCCTACAGCTGAGTAATATTCCATTGTATGTATGAACCACATTTTGTTTACCCATTCATCTGTTGATAGGCATTTGGGTTGATTCTAACTTTTGGCAATAGTGAATAATGCTGCTATGAACATTGGTGTGCATATATATGTTCATGTCTTTGCTTTCAGTTCTCTGGGTATATACCCAGCAGTGGAATTGCTGGATCATATGGCAGTTCTATACTTAGTTTTTTGAGGAACCGCCAAACTGTCTTTCACAATGACTGGACCATTCTACATTCCTACCATCAGTAGGAATCAGTGGATGAGAATTTCCATTCCTCCACATCCTCTCCAACACTTATAGTCCTCTGTTTTTTTAATAGCCGCCAGTCTAATGAATCTAAGATGGTATCTCATTGTAGTTTTGATTTGCATTTCCATAATAGATAGTGATATTGAGCATCTTTTCATGTCCTTTTTAGCCATTTGTATTTCTTCCTTGGAGAAGTGTCTTTTCAGTTCTCTTACCCATTTTTAAAATGGGTTGTTTGTCTTTTTATTTTCAAGGTGTACGATTTCTTTATATATGCTGGATATTAGACTCCTATCAGATATATGGTTGCCAAATATTTTCTCTCATTGGGTAGGCTGCCTTTTTACTTTCTTGATAATGTCCTTTGAGGTGCAAAAGTTTTTAATTTTGAGGAGATCCCATTTATCTATTTTTTCTTTTGCTGCTCGTGCTTTGGATATGAAGTTCATGAAACTGTTTCCTATTACGAGGTCCTATAGATGCTTCCTTACATTATCTTCCAAGGTCTTTATGTTCTTGGCTCTTATATTTAGATCTTTGATCCATCTTGAGTTGACTTTTGTATAAGGTGTGAGATGGTGTTCTTCTCTTATTCTTTTGGATATGGATATCCAGTTCTCCAAGCACCATTTGTTGAAGAGGTCATATTGTCCCAAGTGAGTGGGCTTGGTGGCCAAATATCAGGTGACTCTATATGTGAGGATCTATACCAGAACTCTCAATTCAGTTCCATTGGTTGGTAAGTCTAGCCTTGTGCCAATACCATGGAGTTTTGACCACTGTAGCTTTGTAGTATGTTTTAAAGTCAGGTAGTGTGATTCCTCCAATTTCATTTTTCTTTTTCAATATGCTTTTGGTGATTTGGGGCTTCTTACTGTTCCAAATAAATTTTGAAGTTCTTCCAATTCATTAAAAAATGCTTTGTTGATTTTTATTGGGATAGCATTAAATCTGTAGATGAGTTTCGGTAGGACAGACATCTTAATGAAGTTTAGTCTTCCTATCCATGAACAGGGAATGTTATTCCTTTTATTTAAGTCTTCTTTGATTTCCTTTAAGAATGTTGTGTAGTTTTCTGTATATAAGTTCTTTGCATCTTTAGTTAAATTTATTCCTAGGTATTCGATTCTTTTAGTTACTATTGTAATGGTATTTTTTTTTCTTGATTTCCTCCTCAGATTGCTCGTTATTGGTGTACAGAAATGCTACTGATTTTTGAGCATTGATCTCATAGCCTGAGACTTTACTGAACTAATTTACAAGTTCTAGAAACTTTGTTGTAGATCTCTCAGGGCTTTCTATGTATACGATCATGTTGTCTGCAAATAGTGAAATTTTCACTTCTTCCTTTCCAGTTTGGGTGCCTTTTATCTTTTTCTTGCCTCAATACTCAATCAAGTACTTCTAACACAATATTAAATATGAGCAGTGATAGTGGGCATCCTTGTCTGTTCCCAATCTTAGAGGGAAACCTTTGAGGATTTCACCATTGAAGATGAGGTTAGCTGTGGGTTTTTTCATATATACCCTCTAACATGTTCAGAAAGTTTCCTTTTATTCTTATCTTTTGCAGTGTTTTTATCTGGAAAGGGTGTTGTATTTTCTCAAATGCTTCTTCTGCATCTATAGAAATGATCACGTGATTTTTTTCTTTCAATCTGTTTAAGTGGTGTATTACATGGATTGATTTTCTTATGTTGAAACTTCCTTGTATACACGGGATGAAACCCACTTGGTCATGGTGTATAATTCATTTGATGTGTTGTTGAATGCAATTAGCATATGTTTTGTTGAGGATTGTAGCATCTCATTAGAGAGATTGGTCTGTAATTTTCCTTTCTTGTGGCATCTTTGTTTGGCTTTGGTATTAGGGTAAATTGGCATCTTAGAATGAGTTAGGGAATGTTCCTTCTACTTTTACTTTTTGGAAGAGTTTAAGCAGGATTGGTGTTACTTCTTTCTGGAATGTTTAGTACAATTCACCTGTGAAGCCATCTGGTCCTGGGCTCTTCTTAGTTGGGAATTTTTGATGACTGAGTCTTATCACTTTACTTGAATTGGTCTGTTGAGTTCATCAATTTCTTCTTTTGTCAATGTAGGCTGCTTTTGAGTTTCTAGGAATTTGTCCATTTCCTTTAAATTATCGTTCTTGTTGGCATATAATTTTTCAAAGTACCCTCTTATGATACTCTTTTTTTTTATTATTATTATGGGTAAAAATCAAAATTCTCACAATACATACAAACATTTGCAAAATGATATATAAATATATATGCATATATGTGTATTTGCTTACAAAAATGTTATTTATATATATATATATACATATATTTTAAGAGGTGCTTAGATTACCCAAAATATTACACGGAACCCACTGGGATTCCCATGTTGCCCACCTCCCACACCTCCCACCACATCCCACACAAACATCTCCCACAGTGTGGCCCACCACCCTCAATGAATTTACACATCCTGGAGCCTTGCCACCAACCATAGACCACAGTTCACACTGTAGACCACACTCTCTCCCACTCAGTTCTTAGTGGTGTGTGCTGATTTAAAATGGCCTACATCCATTGCCACAACAGTACTCAGGACAACCTCCAACTCCCAAAGAAGCCCCTGTATTTCAACTGCTCATCCCCTCCCTACCCCAAAAGTGTCAAGTGGCCACTGGCTGTTATAATTTCTTGCATTGCTAGAATCACCATATGTGAACAAGAGAATACCATCAAGTCCACTCTAGTCCATAGTTCTTCCCCCAATCCAGAGGCGACTGGGATGGTGATGTCCACTCCAACTCCAAGTGAGAGAGGGCTTATATCCCATGGATATGGTGGGTGGGATGATCCTGCCTCTTATGATACTCTTTATTTCTGTGGGGTCAGTGGTGATATCCCTTCCCTCAAAACTTAGTTTGTGTATTTACATCTGCTCTCTTATTTTCTTTGTTAGCCTGGCTAAGGGTTTGTCAATTTTATTGATGTTCTCGGAGAACCAGCTTTTGGTTTTGTTTACTTTTTCTAGTGCTTTCTTATTTTCTATTTTGTTTACTTTGGCTCAAATCTTTGTTATTTCCTTCTTTCTACTTACTTTGGGGTTAGCTTGTTGTTGTTTTTCCAATTCCTCCAGGTGTGCAGTTAGGTCTTTTATTTTAGCTCTTTCTTCTTTTTTATATATGCATTTATGGCTATGAATTTCCTTTTCAGTATAGCTTTTGCTGCATCCCATAGGTTTTTGTATGTTGTGTTGTCGTTTTAATTCGTTTCAAGGTAGTTACTGATTTCTTTTGAGATTTCCTCCTTGACCCACCGTTTGTGGTTTGTGTAACCACTCTTTGTGCCTAATTTGTTTCTTTGGTCCTTACTGATTTCTGATTTCATTCCATTGTGGTCAGAGAAATTACTTTGTATAATCTCAATCTTTCTGAATTCATTGAGATTTTTTCTGTGGCTTAGCATATGGTCTATCTTGGAGTATGATCCATGTGCACTCGAGAAGAATGTATCTCATGCTGTATTTGGGTGTAGTGTTCTGTATATGTCTATTAGATCCAGATCCTCTAATTTTTTAATAAAAATCATTTGTTCATTGATTCTTTGTTAAGATGTTCTGTCTAATGGTGATATGGTGTATTAAAGTCCCCCACTATAATTGTAGAGGCATCTATTTCTCCTCTTAGTTTTTCCAGTGTTTGCCTCATGTATTTTGAGGCACCCCTGTTAGGTTCATAAATGTTTATGATTGTTCTTTCTTCTTGAAAGAGTACCCATTTCACTAATATATACTGTCCTTCATTGTCTCTTACAATAGTTTTGCATTTAAAGTCTATTTTGTCTGATATTAGTATAGCTACTCCCGCCCTTCTTTGGTTATTGTTTCCTTGTAAGATTGTTTTCTAGCCATTCACTTTCAGCCTCCTTGAATCCCTGGGTCTAATTTGGGTTTCTTGTAGAGAACATATAGATGGGTCATATTTCTTTATCCATTCTACCAATCTGTGCCTCTTGACTGGTGAGTTTAATCCATTAACATTCAGTGTTATTAGTCTCAAGGAATCACTTACATTAGCCATATTTCTTTGGGTTTTGTACATCATATGTTGTTTTTATTTCTCTTTTTTTCTATTTAGTTGTTCTTACTCTCCTCCAACACTTTCTTGTTTTTTTTTACTTTCAAGCTGCAGAACTCCCTTTGGTATTTCTTAAAGGACAGGTTTCTTATTGGCATACTCTCTTAATTTCTGTTTATCTGTGAATATTTTGAACTCTCCATCATTTTTGAATGCCAGCTTTGCTGGATAGAGGATTCTTGGCTGGAAGTTTTTTCTTTCAGTACCTTAACTATGTTATACCACTGCCTTCTTGCCTCCATGGTTTCAGATGAGAAATCAGCACTTATTCTTATTGAGCTTCCCTTGTATGTGATGGTTCTATTTTCTCTTGCTGCCTTGAGTATTTTCTCTTTGTCTTGAGCATTGGACATTTTGACAAGTATATGTCTTGGAGTAGTCCTGTTGGGATTTATACTGTTTGGGGTGCGCTGTGCTCCAAGGACATGTACATCTATTTCCCTCAGTAGGGCTGGGAAGTTTTCAACCATTATTTCCTCCAACACTCCTTCTGTCCCCTTTCCCTTCTCTTCTCCCTCTGGGATGCCTATAATGCGTATGTTTGTGCATTTTGTTTTGTCATTCACATCCCTAAGTTCCTGCTGGATTTTTTCTGTCTTTTTATCTACCTGTTCTACTATCTGTTTGATTACAGATGTACTGTCTTCCACATCACTAATTCTTTCCTCTGCCTGTTCCAATCTACTGGTAAGTGCTTCCAGTGTCTTTTTGATTTCTTGGATTGTGCCATTCATCACCATCATATGTTATCTTTTTATGTATGTTTACCATTTCTTTAGTATGGTCTCCTAGTTTCTTCTTAATATCCTTAATCTCTTCCTTCACGTCATTAAGTTGGTCCATGATATTTGTTTGGACAGCTTTGATTAGTTGTTCAATGTTCTGCACCTCTTCCTGGTTTTTGTTTTGTTCATTGGACTAGGCCATGTCTTCCTGTTACCATAGTTTTAAATTTTTCATTGCCCTCTGGTCATCTTTTTATCTTGATGGGTTTATCCAGTTGATTAGTTTCTCTCTTTACTCTGGGGTTTTATTTAATCGCTGTTTTTGTGTGTGTGTTAAGTTTTTCTCTTTGACACATTGTTCTTCTTATTCTATTTTGTTGCTTTTGTCTATGTTCCCTTGAAGGAAAAAATTAAGGCCAGAGAAAGTGGCAGAAGTAAGAAAAGTAAAAGGATAACAGTAATAATAATAGTAATTTTTAGAAGAAGAACTGTATAAGACCTTGGAAAATGAATAGTTAACTCATGTAAGCAATGTAGAGTAATAGGAATAATAAAGTGGGTTGCCAACAATGAGATGGGAAACCAAATAGAGAAAAATATATAGAATGAATTAAAAGACCAGTATGATGAGGAAAGAGGGAAAGAGAAAAGAAAAGACAGAAAGAAAAAAGGTTAATAAAAGAAAGTAAAAAGGATAGATGAGGTAGAAGTAAAAACCAGAAAAATTGAGTACTAAACAAAGAGAGGTGGAATGTAAGAACAACAGAAAGCAGAAGGTAGAATAATGAGGGAAGGAAAAGAGATAGTGTTGGTATATACAATTGGTATACACAGAAAAGGGGAAATCAAGGAAGAGGAAACGCAGTAACCAAGGATCAAACCATCAGCACCTTGAGGAATTTATCTCTTCATCCAGCTTCCTCCAGATCGATGCCCTGAAGCCTCCTACTCTGTGGGTTCCCAGAACAGCTCACTCGGGCAGAATCTTGCCCCCACTCAGCTGTTTTTTTGTCAGAAAGATCTACCTATGTTCCTTTGAAAGAAAAAAAAATTAGGACCAGAGAAAAGGAAAGAGACAGGAAGACAAAAAGAATAATAGTAATGGTAATTGTAAAAGGTAGGAGAACAAACGTACAAGATCTAGGAAACTGAAAAAATTAACATGCATAAGAAGCACAGAGGAATAAGATTAGGAATAGAAACAATGAAACAAGAAACAGAATAGAGAAAAAATATATAGAATGAATTTAAATGCCGGAATAGTGAGACGAGGGAAAAGAAAACAGAAAAGAGAGAAAGAAAAGAATAAAAAAGAGAAACTATACAGAGAAAAAGGGAGAGAGGGAGAAATACAAACAAGAAAACTTGGAGACCAAATAAGAGTTGGAATGAAAGAACAATGGAAAACAAAAGACATACAGATAAAGGAGTGACAAGAAATAGCATAGGTAGAATAGATCAGTAACCAAAAGAAAAAAAAAAAGCAGAAAAAGAAAGGGAGGGTATACAAAACAAGCAAGAAACAATACATCAATAATTCTTTTTTTTTTTTTTTTTTTTTTTTTTTTTAAGGAGACAGAAGAAAAAAATAAATAAACCCGGAAAAACAGCCTTTTTTTCTTAGACCCATAAAGGATCATCTCAGGCTGCTCGTGTTCCTCAATCACTCACCCTGCAGCCTGCCTGCCATCTGTAGGTTTTGAACTGGGTTTTAGTGTGTAAAGTAAGGGACATAAAAGAAAGTGAACCTTTTAAAAAATAATAAGAGATCCAAGAAAAGCTAATACAAAGAAAATGTCTATATATTCCCTGTCATAAAGCTTCAGCTGGATACCTGATGGATCTCTTCTCAAGGAATAGCCAGAAATCGAACCAGAGACCTCATATTTGCTAAGCAGGAATTCTTCCACTGAGCTATTCTGGGCCCTTCGGTTGATTAGCCTCTCAGATGGCTCTCGACCCTTTTTCCCTCTGGCAGGTTAGATCCCCTGCAGTCAGGTGGAGTGGGGCTGATCAGCCCTGTCTCTACCTTCTCATTGATGTAATTCCTCTCTTTACCTAGGTGTCTGGGCATGACCGCCAGGCTGAGGTGATCCACCTCCCCTCTCCCTGTCGAGTTGGGGTCCCTTCCGATATTCAAGGGGGGTCCAGCTGGCTAAACTTGACGCAAAAAAATCACTCTCCACTCCCCAGATTCCTTTTCCTCACAGGGAATCTGCCGTCACACTCCTGTTTGAAGCAGGGGACTGGGTCTCCACCTAGTCTGTCTACCCTGATGGCCGGGTATCTGTGCCCCTTCCAGCCACTGAGGTAAGCAACCCCCAATTATTCCTGGCTTCCCTATCTGTCCAGTACATTCCTAGATGACTCATAGTACCTTCCTATGGAGGTAGGCGTCTCCTCTGCTCTCAGTTAGATACAATTCACCAGGAGTTTTATCCTGGCTTAATATCTCGGGGGGGGGGGGGGGCCCTTCCTGGCAGCCGGGAGGTTTAATAACTCACAATTACTCGTTTTGGCTTCTTCCTGTCTCTGACCCTCCCTCTTCTGGGAGTTGTAAACAGTCTCCTGGTTTGTTGAGTCCCAAAGCAGGTCCCCACCGCAGCCTCTGGTTTTTCCTCTGTTGTTTTAGTGAGAGCTAAGAATGATATGTCTAACCCGTGGGCCATGATTCCACAATCCTCAGTTGTTTGTTTTTAGAATTAAATAAGATAAATGAGCCTGGGTAGAATTTTTTTAGAGTAATGCTTCCATAATTTGTTAACCTCTCAATCCTCAGCTTTGCCATCAATAAGTCTGAACCTTGATAATTGAGCCTCTGCTCCAAGCCTCGGTTTACTGCTCTGTATGTGCATACAAGTCATGACATGTTCTTAAAGGGGGGATTAGGTCAGCTCCTAGCACACAGACGGCACCCAGGAAAGGCCGATGGGTACTTTGTCATCCATGTAATCCCGTGATGTGACTGACCATGGCCCTCCCCCTACTCCCTGACCACCATGGTGGAGCTCAGGCCCTCAGACCCAGGCTCCCTACCCCATAGTCTGACATTTGCTGTATGTGCACCCTGTGGCCAATCGGCCTTTCAGTACACAAGGGCCTCCAGAATCCCAAGGCTGGGAGGGGCTGGTCCCCTTTGGTCCCTGCACCTGCCTCCTTGTCTGGGGTCCCACCATGACAGGCACCTGCAGGTGATGATAAGGACATGGCGCTGACCAGCAGCACAGGGAGCAGGAGGTGACCCTGGAGGTGGTCAACAGGAGGCCACTGCACTTCCCAGCTGGGGACCCTCCTCAGTCTGAGCCCCCTTGGCCTGGGCTTAAAGTCTTCCTGATAGTGTCTCGCTGTCTTTTGGGACACTGGGAGTCAAAGTAGGCTTTGCCTGGAGGACCTGGAATGGTAGCTGAGAGTTGGGCTGGGCTGGGACAGCAGCTGGGGGGGATGGGGAGAGGCTGGAGAGATGCTAGGAGGAGAAAGGACCAGCATTTGGGGCTGTGTATGGGGTCCAGGGAGGGGAGCAAGGACAGGAGGGTGGCTGGGAACCTGCCCTGCTCCCCCTTCTTGTGAGTGTCTTGCTGAGAGGTATTTCCTCTCTCCTGCCACCTGTCCATTTGTGTTCCAATAAATAGCTTGTGTTTTTCTGACACCTGGTGGTCAAATATTTTTCTTGATGAATTTGAACTCACTATACCTGAAAACTGGCCAAAGTGTGTTAGCTGCTCTGGAAAGAAGGCTTGTTCAGCAGTGGAGGCAGGTGATTTCACTGAAATATGCTGCCCTGTGTGACGGTGAGGACACAAATGTGGACTGAAGGCCTTGTTGCCATGGGAACCACAGCCCACTGGGGCCTGGTGGGGTTCTGAGCTGGACACCTGGCTTCAGCAGCCCAAGCATTTGCCTGGAATTGACCTTCAGCCCCCAATGGGTGAGATTCCTACGTATTCAAGTCCCCTTAGACAAGTGTGGGGCACAGCCTCTGAGCTGTCATCCTTGGCAAGTGCCTTCTGTTCCCTATGCATCTTTTCCTTTTCCTTAAAATGAAGATGTGCGGGAAAGGAGACTTTTTTTCCTACTACTTTTATTGCTGATCTCTGATGCTGAGCTACTGGGGGGCCTGGCTTCCTTCTCAGCCTACCCTGAGCCTTTCTCACTCTCCCTTGGTTCTTGGAGCTTGAGGCTGAGGAGGAGGTGCAGTTTCTGAAGTTGCAACAGATGAATGGGTATCAGTTCCTGCCTCTTCCAACGTCTCCGAATCTTGAACCTCCAGGACTTTGAGGCCGAGTAGTAACTAGATGTGGCTGCTGAAGAAACAGACCCAAAGATCAAAAGGGGAGGAAGAGACTGTCCATGGATTGACTTTCTCTTTTCCATCCCTGGCCCATCATAGACATATTTGCTGATGGAAGGATGGTTAAGGAGCGAACTTGGCCGGCAGGCAGAACCTAGACTAGTCAGCTCCAGGCTGACCATCCCGCAGCGCTTCCTGCTACAGGCAGCAGCAGCCAGGAGGTGAGTCTGGGAAAAGGGGAGGTGTGGGTGTCTCTAGGGTTGGGGTGGGGAGACTTCACATCCCTGACTTGCTCTCTCCACCTCCTACTGCAGAACCAAAGCCTGGCTCAGGCCCCATTCCTGATTCCTGGCCTCTACCAGCCCTTGTCTGTGCTCCATATTAAGCCTGCTCAGCTTTCCACATCTGCAGGTCCTGGGCGTCCTTCCTTTGGCTCCTAGAGCACAACCTCCTACCTTCAATCCCACACTGCTACAGCAGAAATTATAAAAACTTCTTTTTTGGAGCAGTTCCCAGTGGTGGCACAATAACCTTCTGAGTCTCCTTAGACCTCACCAGTGTATCACTATAGGGCCCATGGACCCCATGCCCTAGTATGGACTTTGAAAGGCAAAGGACCTATCACCATCAGCCTTTGGAGAGCAGAGCAGTCTGGGGCTTCTGAAGGCCTGGCCATAAGGGCCACTCAGGAAAGAGCTGAAACGGGGAGTGGAAGGTAAGATGGGTGGTCCTGCCTCCAGGTTGAGCGGTGTTTCCTCCAGGCCTCAATCTTTGCATCCAACATGGGGGCAGTGATCCCAGGGTGGGGTCTGCAGCCCTAAGACCATGGTCCATCCTCCCCAGGTCACCAAAACACTTGCTCTCTCTCTTCCCACATTTTGTGTTTGTGGTATGTTACGTGGCCATCTTAGTTGCTTCCAATTTTCAGTAATTAGGAATAAAGCTGCTATAACCAACTGAGGTTTTTTGGGGGGAAATTTAAAAACAGTTTTTTTAAATTAGAGAAGTTGTGAGTTTACAGAAAAATTATGCATAAAATACAGAGTTCCCACATACGACCCTATTAACACTTTGCATTAAGGTGATACATTTGATACAATTCATTAAATAACATTTTTATAATTGTACTATCAGTTCTACTTCATGGTTTACATTAGAGTTCATTTTGTGTTGTACAGTCCCATGTTTTTCTGTGTGTTTTTTTAGATTTTATTCTTGTACCGTGTTTACATCCTTAAATTTAACCACATTCAAATATATAATACAGTGCTGGTAATTATATTCACAATATTGTGTTATCATGTTTTAAATTGCAAAAACAAGCACAGCACTATTCCTTCATTAAGTACAGTATAATTAGTACAGCATATTGGCACTGTGTTGAAGTTAGGATACGAAAGGGACAGTGGAGGCCACAAGAATCCCTCTGTACCATAGGGTATCATTTATTGGAGCATTTATAAAAGGGATGTCTGCTTCTTCTGTTGTCAGAAGGATGCATCATAAAGGAGAAAAGGCCATAAGGAGACTCACCATTAGGAGTGAGGCCCAGAAATCCTTGGGTTGGACCCAGGGAGGCAGGAGGTATGTGTGATGTTAGTGGTGGCCACCCTGACTTGTTACCCTCCAGTGGGATTCAGATCCACATAGATTAGGGAGAATAAAGAAGGCCCAGTAAACCTCTATGAAAAACGTGAAGGTGAGATGACATTTCTGGGGCAAGGTAGCCTTACTTTCCAGATAAGGAATAAGTCCATGTCCAAGGGGTTCAGGAGAGTCAGAGTCATATCTCCCCTTAGCTGGACCTCCCCAGTGCCACCATATCGTAACCCCCATAGTCCTGCAGCACTATCTCAGGGGCAGAGACTCCCCAATTCCTCCAATGTCTCCTCACTGACACCTAGAGGCCTTGTCTACCCCTGAAGACTCAGGTTTCCATGGAGATGGGTTGGTTGAGAAGTAGTGATACAGCTGACTTCTTTCATAACCAATATTACCTACCCTGGCTGATGATGGTGGGTGGGTATTGGGAGAGGGCACATGGCTCTACGGGCTTTCCAAAGCAGGACACCTACTATATGGTATCCGTGTCCAACAGTCATACCCAAGAGAAGCTAGTAGCACCTGCAGCCTCTCAGATGATGCTCAGAAATATTTGCCTGTGTAAGGACTTGACCTATATGACCTCCTGTCTAGGAAGACTTGAAGCCTTATGATTGCTGGCCACTATGTGGAAAATTGACCTATGAGGTTCTACAAGGCACAGCCATCTGCAAGCAGCTCTATCCATCCAGGGACTCCTGATGCGAGGACCACATGAATGCTACAGGACCCTCCACCGAGCTGAGGTACAGACAACCCTGTACCTATCTGAATGAAGACAAGCAGAAATCAACATGGAAAGGAATTATTTGGCCCTAAAGTATGGAACAACCTGTTCAGGAGTAACCCAATAATTCATAGTGACCCAGAAAAGATGAAAACATTCAAGGACCCCAAACCCACAAATGTCCCATTCACAAATCCCTTAGATTCGCCAGTACACCTCCTACAATGTGGCCTGAGTGTTTTTGCTCTACACATACATTCTGAGGAGTGCACACACACACATCAAAGGTGCTTTGCAGGAAGAGAAGGAGAATCCCTGATTTGTAGTGTAAATATTTCCACTATGGCCAATTTCGAGTTACGAACCTGACATCACTGAATGCAGAGCTAGGAAGAGATAGCTTCCTGCACTGTCAACTATCCCAAGTTAGTACAAACCAGCCACAGCGAACCTGATCTCCTTTTATGTGACTATTTGCACAGGATGCAATTGTACCATGAGTGGGACCCACAATTCCCAATTTACATGTACAAGCAAAACAGTGTACACATCTCTGAACACATTGTCCCTCACCCTCATATATCCTGAACACACATGTACAATCTTACCCATACACTAAATACATATATAAATCACCAATTACATCTAATTCTTTTAGTCAAAACCTTACCCATCCTGAAATCTCTTATGCCACTCCTAAAACCATACACACAGCCAATATCTGCCTGCTTACAAACATGAATAACCAACACACTACTGGAATATACTCCCTGAATACACACACAGGCTCTCAAACGACCAAGTCCCTGAAGACTTATCTCATGCACTGCCCTTTAATAGACCCCCATAGTATTACACAACTGTCAGATACACATACTTTACAGTTTCTAAATAGACACACAACCTACACAGCCTCTTAGCTTCCAAACACACATACTGGACCTCTCATATATCAAAGAATACATACTTCATGAACTTCATTAACCCAAAACACACATAGCTACAAACAACCCATAGACACCAATTACATACAAGACCACCCCAACAACACTGAGAACACGTATACAAGCAAATACAACAAATTCCTCAAGGATTACATTCCAGAATAAACCAAGTGATTCAATGGACCCTTTATTTTACACACAAACACCAAATAAACATATTTCTTATGGCCCATGTTTATACAGTACAAGACTCAGAAGGAGACATACAAAAGACACAATCATCAACAATCCTGCATAATTGTCAGCATGCAAATACTACCTCCTCACCCATAGAAACCCACATACATGCATTCAAATATTCCCAATCCTTCAGTGTATACATTCCCCAAACATTATTCATCAAACCTTCATGTCCAAAATACAATTCCACCTGTCCAATCCCCAAATATTCCCAAGCACACATGTGAAAACCTTAGCATTTCTGAAAGAACACTGTGAATGCTCTTTATACCCTGGGTCCTATGGATAAACTTAAATAATTAATCTCCCCACTCTTGAATATACACACAAACCAGTGTACATTCCAAATGCACAATGAAATATCTCGCATCCAGCAAGCATGAGTGTCATAAAACCCTTTCCAAGTCCTCAATTACATACCCCCACACCCACAACTTGAATTCTTAGACATACTTCCAATACATACAAATACAATCATCCCACTGTGGTAGATGGAATTAGGTACCATAATTTAGACTTGTGTTTAATCTTAATCCATTTCCCTGTGGGTGTGAACCCATTGTAAATGGGGTCTCCTCTGGTTTCCATTTTCAGTTCATGTGTGGCCCATCTAAACCTGAGGGCAGGTTTTAATCCAGATGGCTGTAGGCCTTATAAAGAGTACCAAGAAGTTATAGAAGCTAGGAAGGAAAGGACATCGCCAAGTGACCAGAGGCTGAAATACAATCCAAGGAACTCCAAGGATTCCCAGAATGCAGGAGGAGAATGCTACAGACTTTTGGGAGAAAACGGGTTTTCCCCATACTTTGATCTGGACTTCCTCTAGTCTCAGCCCAATATATGTTGTTTAAGCCAAATCACTGTGTGGTATTTGTGATGGCAGCTCAAGCAAACTAAGATATTCACTTCCATGTGTAAACACAGAGCACCACTACTCAACGAGATACATAATATTAACTTCCCACAATACATACTAATAACTCTCTACTGAAAATTTCAAATACATGGCCCTAGGAAATATACATCCAAACCACCGCCACCCAGAACACACACTCAATACACATAAACTGCACCACATGACTCAATTTTATCCACAATTGTCCTCCACAACACAAATATGAAGAAATACCACCCTGTATCACCAAATACAGCTCCACACTTCCTGCATATACAAAATCTCCATACTTGCTAATAATCATCCAAATAACTCCAGCATCTTCTAGAATAGACTCATGAAACCCAACAATCCTTTCATCTGAACATACACATCTGCCAGTTGCATAAAATATTATACAACTTCCCTTAAACACTAAAGTATCTACACACAACTCCTGTCATCCCCATTCAACATGCCCTGAGGACATTCAAATGATCCCCCATATCCCCCAAATATACAGAAAACACAGTCCTATGAACTAATATACTGACACATTCCCTAACACTGCCCATAGGTATATGCAGGTGACTCTTCCATATCTACCATTAAACACACAATAATACCAAAGAGTCATGGGGAAACACACACACAACATAGGCATAATCTTTCCGAAGCCTCAAATTACAAATACATAACACAAACTCTTTAATACACATGCATTGCATCTCACATGATCCAAGAACCCAGAGCCTCAGCCACACTCAAAAAATAGTCATGACCTCCACTTAATCCCAAATATCCCCACAGACACCACTGATTCACACATTTCAGTGCACAAATCACATTCCAACCAACCCATTAATGCAAACACAAATGCCAAACTTTGAATTCATGTGAACATAATTCCAAAAGACATGCACAAGAGTTCACAGTCCCTGAATTTCTACACTCCCCAAGAGGCCCACAAATACACATATAGAATATCACATTTCCAGATACACAACCAGCCTCTTCGCTGCATACCCATAATCAGGTACTAAAATATCCTCCTATCCTCAAATACACTAACTGACCCTTTAACATCCAAAGGAAACACATCACCACATGCAGAGCCTCAGCAGGGTAATGTTTTTAGAAATGCTTGACAGTAAGTCCTGAGGGCAAAGGGGCATGATGGGAGAAGATCTATTTCTAGGTTATAACTTATTTTCAGGTGTCATATCTCAGTTGATACTAACCTCTGTATATTGGGTGTCCAGCCAGTCTCTACTTTTGTATCTTTATCCTAGTAACCATTTACATAAAAACTAATGATCAGAGAGGTGTCCCATGATAAATTGAGGACCCATGATTTAAAATGAGGTGTCTGTTTACAAACACCACACTCCTCCCTTTTTCCTTTACCTTCCAGCACAAGGCTTATGCATGTGTTGTCCAGACAAATTCAAATCCACTGATGATGATGATGGGTGCAGGGATCAGGCAAATAACTCAGGCAAATAACTCCACCAACATTGTTCTGGAGAATTCCAATTAGAACTGGGAGGTAGTAAAAGATGTATAGTTGTGAAGTACTTGGGCTACCCCTCACTCAATTTGTAATCCTGGAGAGGTAACCTCACTTGGGAAACTCATCTATAAGGGTTTATTCTATTTATTTCAGAGTATTGCGGAGATGGTTACATGAGCTAATATAGGAAGTGCTTTGTAGACTGAACTTCTCATGCTTTGCTTCATTACTTGATAACTAACCTTTTTTCTTCATCTTATAATTCTTAATTTTTGTTATTGTTATGTTGTTATCATTTTAAGATTTTGAAAGGACAATGAAGAATAACAAAAGAGCTCACAAAAGCCAAAATATCCTAGCTAAAGTGTGCAAATGGATGATTAGTCATGTGGTCCAAAGCCATGGGCTGTTGGGAATGTGAGACAGAAACATTAGTGATGATAATAGTTTTCTCTTTTCATACCCAGAATTGCCATCTGTCCCTACTCTGCACTACCCCTTCAGTAAAATTATGTGTCAATTACAATAGAGCCTATATCAACTAAACAAGAAACTTATTTTTTATTTACACAATGCTTTCCAATTTTTGAACTCCTAAAGAAATCTCCTGCCCCAGTGAATAATTCAAGAAGGTCTCCCAAAATTCCAGTTAAAGAGTCTTAATGATTGCTCCACATTCTTGAGCACTCTACCTTCCCTCATGGAGCAAATTCTCAAATGCAGTTGGCAGCCTGATCTGTATCTTGAGCCAGCCCAGGGTTCTCTCCATGAACATGGGCTCCAATGACCTTTGGCACTGGACATTAATTCTTCCACTTCATATTCTGATGCTATGTTTCCAAAAGTGCAGATCAGTTCATAGTTACCTTGGAATTTGCTTGAATTGTTCAGTCCTTGGATCTCTGGGAATGGGACCCAGAATCTACTTTTAATGTATGTTCCCACATCATTAAATACACAGTAACATTGAAGACACAAAGGGAAGTCAGAGATTCTAAAAGAAATCCTATCTTTGGGCTGGGTCTTTCAGAAATGAATCCTAGTATTGCTATTCAATGTTCAGATATGGATTTTCTGAGGCAGAAGTACTTTAAATTGAGAGTACACACTAGAAGGAGGACATGAAGGGACAGATGGCAGAACAGATATGATAGGGATCAGGTGATGTTTGTTGGGTGGAGTAAGGAAGGGGCAGAAGGAGGTGCATGTAGAATATTACTGACACAGGGAATTTTAGCCCAGTGCTTTGATCGCTGACCCATCAGAAGCCCACCATGGCCATGGATGAGGGACTATAGAGGGTCATGCAGGAATGGCGGCACACAAGCAACTTTGACTGGATGATCTACTATGAGATAGCAGCAAAGTGAGTCCAATGATCCTTGTTTCTTTGTGAGGTCTTGTGGCCGGGTGTGATGGAAGAGGATGAAACCAGATGAGGGTCTGGGTTTGTTGGCAGTCAATAGAGGGAATATTTAGAGCAGGAGGTGTTACTAGTTCAGTATTTCCTGGATATTGAAGGATCAACTGCACCATGCAATTGCTTTCACCTTGAGTTTGGGATATTTTTTCGTCTACTGTTCATAGATGGTCAACCCTACTCTGATATTGGGTCTTCAGGTGCCAAGAAATTGAATGTCGTAGGATGGGTTTGGGGGTAATTCCTGTAGATCCCAATGGCATTAATCCTTCAAGTTGTGGGTACTGTGCAGTGGTGATATGCTCTACATGGTAGCTTCCTGCCTTCCTTGGTGCCTGGGATGCCGGGCCTATTGGCATAGATCTTTGGGCCCACCTCTCCTCATGAGATAATGTCCAAATGGTTCCCTGTCATCCCAGATGAGATAAATATGGAAGAGGTTGATTATGGGAAGCCAAGGTCTCAGACATGTTGTGAATGGATTTTCCAGCCTTTATTGCATGTTAATCCCATGGCTAAAACACAAAGCAATGACAAATATATAAAAACTACTTCATTGGAAATTGAATCCCTTCATGTTTCTTTCTACTTTCTTTCCAAGCATTTTTTCACCTCATTCTTGTTAGGTTTATTGTTCCAGGGCTCAAAGTCCCAGCCTAAAATTTGAGACCTGGACATTGCTTCCTGCTTTATTTACAATTATTAACATCCCAGCTTCTGACTGTCAGCTCGTTGGTATAGTTTAGGCTGTGACAGCATTGCCTTGGGTGTGGTGGCCCACCTTTGTGACCTTGCCATGTATCACACTGGCTAATTTAATGCAACTATTGATACCAAAATTGCTTATGCCCACCAGATCTTAGGGGAAGGAGGGTATAGAAAACTAATTAAAACCTATAGATCCAACCTTTAGAATCTGCCAAGCATTGGAATGATTCATTTCTTTCATATCCTTCTTTAGTGATGATGAGCTTTGCTGTAGGTGAAGGGACGATGTGGTAACCTTGTGAAGTTCCCCAAAACTGTGGTTGTACTGCTGGTAGTAAAGCCCCTCTTGGGAAAGCACTTATCCAGAACCTTGATAACCCAGCCATGACACTTGGTTTCCCCTGTTGTTGGTGCTGATATCTTTTTCTAGGCATCACAGTGGGCCAGACCATCTTCTCAACACTGCTTGTGTCTTCCTCCCATCCTAGGTTCTAGGAGTTTGTTATTGAAGAAGAGAGGCAGATTCAGATGTTGGAAGAGAAGAATATTCCCCAATGTTCTCCACTTCCAGCCCTTCCAAGGCTTCATCCACAGGTACCCCCAGGCACTGTGGAAAGCCAATAGCCAGGTATGGCTCACCACATTCCAACAGAAGACAAGGACAACAGGAGGCAGAGGGGAGGCCATAGGACTCACATGTGCTACATACATTCCCTTCAAGATATGCCTTCTGTTATTTCAAACAGAAAAACCCAGCAAGACACTAGGTTCTCAGCTACCCTTAGTCATGAACTGGGTCAACTTTGTCAATTATCATAACTATTCTTGCATCTTGCATCTCAACTGTCAAAATGGACACATTTATATAATATGCCTGAAGAGTAAGGGATGGATCTAAGGGATATCTTAGAATGTCAGAGGTTCCTCCTTTCCTTGTACAGAAACTCTAAAATCATTCATCTCTTAAATTTTGTCTTACATATCTTCATGTAGTTTCAGATTAGCCTGACCCATGTGGAACCATTTTCTGTCCTTAAAATATCGCTCTAACCAAACATGGTTGGAAGATAAAAGATGGAGATGCATTCCATTTTCACTTTCTTATTTCCATCCCTACCTTTAGTGTCCATTCCAAAAAAATCTCAAGGCCAAGATTTCTAGCCAGAGGCAACACAGACACCATCAGACCCTGAAGACAAAGGCACTCAAGGAGATCCCACCTGAAGCCATGAAAGAGTACATGGACATCATGGATGGGCTGGTGGGGCCTTTGCACTCAACCTCTGAGGAAGAAGATGGAAAATGGGAAGAGGAAGAGCATGAGCAGCAGCAGGAAGATGATGGAATCTATGCTGACCTGGATCTCATCAGCTACATCAACCAGCTGTGTGGAAAGGCAGACTTTGTCACCAAGGTGGGTGAATTTGTAGGTGTGGTGTCTAGCAGGTTCCAGAGACGTGACACTGTCAGCACATTAAGTTCTGTGCTTCTTTCCCAGTCTGTTGAAACTTGTGTCCATTCTTTATCTCCTGAACAGTGTGTTGAGTGTACATGTATCTGTGTTTGAGTCTTTGTGTGTGTGTTAATGTGAGTGTATATGTTTGAGTGTGTATGTGTGTAGCTAGTGGTGCTCATGGTTCAAAACAACCACAGATTGCAGACTGATGTGCAGTGTCAATGTTTACCCTCTTGCTAACAAACTAACAGATACGCCTTCTCAAGGGTGCTCAATCCCCCTTTATTCCTTTTCCCAGGTGGAGGCTGTCATTCACCCTCAATTCCTAGCAAAATTGCTTTCCCCAGGAGCACATGTAGATTTCTTGTCTCTAACAGAGGAGCTGCAGCAAGAGGAAGGACTCATGCCCACCTAGGTAAACCAAGGGTGGGAGGGAAAATCACAACATGGAATCCACATGACCTTGTCTAACCTACTTTGTCTTGGGTGGCATGGCTTGTGGAGATAAATGACTGAAGGTGTGGGAGCAGGTGGAGAATGAGTAGGGAGGAAACTATGGAGAGGTATGGGAAAGAAATGGTAAAGATAGAAATTTTGGGAATGATGAAAAGGAAGATGGGCAGAATGAGCTATAGTATATTTATACAACACCTACCTACCTTCTGCCCATGTGCAGTCATCTCCACCATGCATTCAGCCAACTCATATGAGAAACATCTGCAGAGCCAGTAATTGTCTATTTCCTTGACACAGCTAGTTGAGAAGCATCTCCTGTCCTTGAAAGATATAGAAGGTGAAGAAACTTCTACCTATGATGTACCTGGATTGGGGTCAATTCCTTCCACATGCAAGTCTAGCAATGGTGCAAAAAGTAGAGATGACCATTGCCAACGTATAGAAGTTAAAATCAGTACTGATGGCAGAGCAGACAACAGCCTGGCCCTCCTTAAAGACATTGTTGTCTCTCCATGGAGTCAAGAGACTCCCCAAATCATAAAGAACCAAATCTCCTCTCCTCACCAAGACCAAAGACACTCTTCCCCTATATTCAGAAGCAGGTATAAGGTCGTTCTGCAAGAAAACTTTCCTATAAGTGCAACATCCAGGTCCTCTGATGGGTCCAGTGAAGAGGAGGATGAGGAGCTCCCCAAGCTTGCATTCCTCTTGGCACCTCAACATCACCTGATACCATGGGGACTTGTCAAGGGTCCCCTCCCTGGCTCAGGCCGTCACACCTCTGGAGTCACGGGAGCCCAGGGAGCATCCCAGCCTATATCTGTGAAAAGAGGTCACAATCAAACTCCTCATCCTGCTGCCAAAGCCTCCAAAAACAGCTTTAGTTGAAGGTCCATCTTCTGCTGAAAGCATGCCCCGTCTAAGAGCTGACTTTGGGCTTCTGGGTGGCAAACTTTGGCTCTGGGTGCAAGTCAATCCTCTCAGCCTCTAAAAATAAGGTGTGACCCTCTCTTAGGTCATAGAAAGAAGAAGCCCCATTATAGAGAATAAGGAGCAGTGGGACTAAACACTCCACATACCAGACCCTCCAAGTTGGACCCCCAGAAAAGATTTCCCCTTGTTTTACCTAAATGACACTAAATGCTGCTTCCTGCTGCTTCCTGTTTCTTGGAAGTTCTAGAATTGTGGGGAGGCAGTAAGAGGCTTCAAAGACTTTCCAAGTTGAACATGATCCTGTTGGTGGGGGATGAGGAGTGGTACTTTTAGAGGAGTTGTATAGAAATGTAAATAAAGGTAGTATTGCTTAAAAATGCTCTCAGTGCTCCAATACTATATATGTCCATCATTGATGGATAATAGGATGGTGAAGGTGGAAGGATATGGACGGTCCCAGTCTCTATGGATCCACAGGTGACTGACCTATTTCTGTTCTCCAGCTTCAGTCTGACTTCCTTCAGGCTGCTCCTGGGAAAAGATTAACTTTCATGTTTTTCATGTTACGTGACAAGTCCCCAGTGATCTCTTTCATCATTCCTTCTCACAAGCCCTGGCTCCATTGTGGGTGGTCATCGATGGACATCTGATATTATCTGTATCTTTCAATACTTTCATGAGGGAAAATTGCTCTTCTACCTTTCGGATTTCTGGACTATCAGCTAATTCTCTATAACTGTTTTCCTTCACCTGAATGATGTAGGCATTGGCGCTTCCATGATCTTCAGCACATGCAGTCCACTTGCTGTGCAGTTGATTTGAGCAGAGACCACCAAGGCTGCCATCTTATGGATCTGGCTCTGTGTATTTCAGCCTCAGTATAGGAGATTGCACATTAAGATCCAAAGGATTACTAAATGTGTAATTAGAATTGAGCTATTTCTTAATGCTAATGAGGACAGAAAAAGGGTATGTGTAAAAGAAGATTCACAAGTCCATCAAAATGTGTTTGTATACAATATGATATATGTAAGGAGGATATGAAGTCCTTTTGTGTATTTCTGTGTAGGAATGAGTCTTGTCCAACTAGATGGGGAGGGATACATTTTTGTGGCCAAGGGGATTGCCCTCAGGAGGCTTTGGAGTCTCCCAAGGATCATCCCACAATCACTGTTCCCTCTCCTCTCTAATTGACTGAAAATTTTATATTGAATATATGTAGAAAATCATATATGTGTCTAAAATTGTTTCTTTCCAACAAAAGTCAAACCAACTTGATTGTAAACAAATGCAAAAGAAAAATACATTGGTTGATTTGTATAGCAAGCCATGTGCAGGGTGTATGTAAGCTGGGAGGAAGGTGGAGACGGTCTGAGGCTCTTGTCCAGGCCCAGGGTCAGAGCAGTGGGGCTGCCTGGAGATGTGGCATTTAGAGCCTACATTTCATTCTGGGGGATGTGGAGAGTTTAGTTGAGCTCTGAATGGACATGTTCTGGACCTGTCTTAGGTAAGTGTCATATGACGATATGATCGAGAAAAAGAGCTGAGAACAAGGAGAAGGTGTGCACCCACTCTTTCTACTGAATGTTTTTTTTGTCACCCTCCAATTACAAATTAACTCCTCAGATTCAGGTGTCTGTGGTCCAACTCACCACCCATCCTGCCAGCCCTAATACACACTGAGATTCTTTGTAAGCCCTGACACTCACCCTTGTTCCTGTCAGCCAGTGGTTCCTTCTCCAAGTTCTAAGTTCTAATTTCTTCCTCACTGCCTGTGTGGTTTCAGGCAAGCCATGACTCCCAGCCTGTATACCCTGGCACAGCTCAGCATGCACAGCTAGAGTCGCAGGCTGGTGTCCCATCAGAAGCGGTACAATGGGGATAAAGCCATCATTTTACCAAGGTTTCTTGGCCCCCATGCTTGCTCCCAGCAAAGAGGTTGGTATAGAAAGAGACTCATGTCAGGACCATCTCATCGCATCATCTTCCCATAGTACCCACAGTTCTGCCCACAGTTTCTCCTCCACTACTCACTTCTTTTTCACAAGTTTCAGCATCTGGGAGCTTTCTGCTTCTACAGTCCTTTCTGTAATGGAATTTTATACCTGACCATGCTTTTCTCAGCTGATGACCTCTCTCTTTTCCTAGCTGGGCCTCAGCAAAGAGATGTGGGATTCATAGGCTGTATGTCACATAGGCAATATGACAAGGGTAGGACAAGCACCTAATAGCCAGAAGATTATGCTATGCAGGGTCTCTTGGGCTGAGCATCCTCACTATGTGTCCCCACACTGCCTTTCCCCGGCATTTAAATCAGTGAACACATTGGTCATTCAATGATAATATATTGAGGGAACAACAGAGTCTTGGCTCCACCATTCACTGCTGTATGACTTTGGGCAATTCACCAAGACCTCCACACACCAAGTTCTTTATTGGGAAATGGATGTAACACAGTTTAGCTCAGAATGTTTGATATATTAAATGAATCCTGTTTATAAAAAACTAGTTCAGCCCGGTTGTGTTCTGTCTTCTAAGGCAGGGACAGAAATCATCATCACATTTAGTCATGGGCTTTTGGGTTTTGCTCTCCTGTCCTCAAATACCTGGTTGTCATCTGCCTCTCCCATCCTTGTTTTGGATGAACAGTTGATAGCAGGTGGGAGATTCTGGTGCTGCCCCATCTCTGTGCCATGACTGATCCCTAAAATCTGCCCCTGAACCTGCAGAGTGAGAACTGCCTGAAGGGCCATCACTGCATGAACTTCCTCCTTGACCACCATCTGATAACCATGTGTCAAAGGCCACCAGAATTGTTGGCACATTACAGGCATTCATCTCCACTGAGTTGCTGATTCTTGTTCTGGTTCTCTATCTCTTCTCTGGGAAACATAGAAGGTCAGGATTTGTGACTTGAAGAGCTGATTATTATCCTAAGAAGGCCAGAAAGTGAGGAAGCCATTGCAGGAGAAGTCCAATTTGCTGCCTCATTTCTGCTTGAGGTTTACAAATTCACATCCCAACCACACATCCACATACCCACACATTACACTGCCCAAAGACACCTCACTTTATACTCATCATTGTCTTCCTCAAGGTTTATATTTCATTATAAGCAACTCTTGACATGTTGCTGAGTGGGCAATTGTTTACTCCAGAATTTTATATAAATATAAAGGTATAGAACTCAATTTTTTTTCCACTCAGCATTAAACCTGTAAGTTACATCCAGGTTGTTGAATAGTGTGTTCCTTTTTTTTTTTTTTTTTTTAAGAATTCAATTATATATTTATTGAAGACAAGTGGAATAAATGAAGTAGAGGGTGTTTTAACATAAATATAAATAAAGAATTTCAAATATTCAGAAGGCTGTCACACAAAAAAATGGATACATAGGTGGTTCAGTATTTCTTCAAAAGGAACAACTTGAACCAAAGGTAAATATAAGCAATCAATATGCTACAGGATAGTTGTACAAAGCGTATCACCTATCTTAATAGTTTATTTTCCAATATCATGCACTTCGCACTTACTTTTCCCTTCTCCTGAAAGGAGAGGTAACTTAACACTTCTCCTTGACATCTTAAATAATTTTCATTTTCATCAAAGCCATCCACTGCCAACAAAGCATACATTCACAGCATGAGAAAAAAAATCTAAAATTAACAAACTGTGTTAGTTTGAGACTCCACGTATCCAAGGAAAACATGTTGTTAAAGCTGTCCATTTCTGTGGGTGAGAACTTATAGTGGGTGGGACCTTTAAATTAGGTTACTTCATTTAAGGCATGACCCAGGGTGGTTCTTAATCCTTTTACTGGAGTCCTTTATAAATGGGGTGAATATGGAGAGAGAGACAAAGAGAAAGACACAGAAGCTGAGAGAAAAAGCCAGAAGCAAGAGGCTGAAGCAATGAACCCAGAGAAAATGGAAAGTCTATCAGATACCGCCATGTTCCTTGCCATGTGACAAAGGAGTCCAGGGTCATTGGTGGTTGGCCTTCAAGGAAAGAGTATCATCTGATAGCACCTTGAGTTGGACATTTTTCTCAGCCTCAAAAATGTGAGCTGGTAAGGTAACAAATCCTCATTGTAAGATCCAAACCATATCCGGTATATTGCATTGTAGTCACTTAGCAGACTAAAACACTGGTTCCTCAGCTATATTTTAGTATTCTACATTAATTATTCTTAGTAGATGGGAAGAAATAGAGAGTATATTTTCCAAATAGGATGAGTCTAAATGCCCAGCAATTGTGATATTGCCTTCTGGGGACAGTTGTCCTCAAACTCCAAATGAATCACTACAACTATTAACCAATGGTACAGATGAGAGTGACGTGTGTGTTGGGGAGAAGGCAGGGAAAACACAGCTGGCAACTAATGCTCTACATTAAACAGATGAGCTATATTTATGAGTCAACAGGAAATAAAACTAATCACGTAATACTTATGCAGCCCATCCCAATTTTTAAATATTACAGAATGAGAATTATTTCAACAACTTCAGTATAATTTCTAAAAACAAAATAGATATAATACAATTTATGTTATCTATGTGCTTTATCACATACTAA
>JAKSZT010054455.1:63548-76699 GCA_026826555.1 Tolypeutes matacus
ATGAATCCACATGATATTGTCTAACTATACACTGCCTTGGATGGCATAGCTTCTGGATAAAAACACACACCTCCATGTGTGGGTGCAGGTACAGATTGAGTAGGTAGTAGACTATGGAATGGCATGGATGGGTTGTAATAAAGTCTCACAGTTTGGTAAAAAGCAGAGGAGGATGAGCAAATATCTGTTTGTGAAACCATAATCAAGTTACTTTGTTGCCTAGTTTTCCTCCTTCCCAAATGTCATAATCTTTACCATCCATTCATCCACTTCATCTCAAACTATTGTGTAAAGGTAGTAATCATGCATTTTCTCTCTTCACAGCTCATAGAGATGCATCTCTTGGCTTTGTATGATGAAAAGGGTGTGGAGGAACCCCAATTTCTGTTGTACATGGATTGGACTCAATCCTTGTAAGAATAAGGCAGTCAAAATACAGGGAGTACAGATGACCATGATATCCAACTATGGTCAAAATTAATACTGATGACCCACAATGGGATGGTAGAGCACACATCAGCCTGTCCAACCATGAACACCTTGCAGTCTCCCTGGGAGTCAACAGTCTCCCACATGCAAGGCTAAACAAGTAACCTCTCATCCACAGAATCAAAGAGGCAATTCCCTTAGATTTGAGAGCAGGACCAAGTTAGTTCTCAGAAAACCTCTTCTCAAAGCTCAGCACATGGGTCATCAGATGGGTCTTGTGATGATGATGATGAGGAGTAACTCCCAAGTCTTGCCTTCCTCTTGGCACCTCAACATCACCTACTGCCATTAGGACTTTCTTCAAAACTCCTCCCTGCATCCCAAGTATGGTATATTTAAAATATTAAAAGAAAAAACTGCCAGTCAAGAATCCTTTATCCAGCAAAACTGTCCTTCAAAAATGAGGATGAATTTAAAGTTTTCACAGATAAACAGAAACTGGAGTTTGTCACTAAGAGATGAGATTTACAAGAAATATTAAAGGCAGTGCTGAAAAGAAAAGATCAGAGAAAGAAGTTTGGAAAAGACTCTAGGAATTAAGATTATTAATAAGGATAACTGAAAGAGTAAAAATACCAGACAATAGAAATATATGACAAAGGAGGCTGAATGATAAAATAATCAAAGTAAACAATGCCTTTACCATAATGACACTGAATGTTAATGGAGAGAACTCACCAATCAAAACACAGACTGGCAGAATAGATTTTTAAAATGCACCATCTATATGCTGTCTACAAGTAAATTAGTATAATTGCAAGGACACGAATAGGTTGAAAGTGATAGGTTGGAAAAAGTTATTTCACGTAACATGTAACCAAAACAAACAAACAAACAAACAAACAAACAAACAAACAAAAAAGAGCTGGAGTAGCTAAACTAATATTGGACAAAATAGATTTTAAATCTCTTTTAAAATTTTAAATCTCTTACAAGAGATGAATATGTTAATAAAAGGGCAATTCGTCAAGAAGGAATTACAACAAATATTTATGGCCCTAACCAGGGACCCCCAAATACATGAGTCAAACACCGACAAAACCAAAGGGAGAAAGAGACATCTCTACAATAATAGTTGGGTTTTTCAATACAATAATCTCAGCATAAGATAAAACATCTGGACAGAGGATCAAGAAGGAAACCGAGAACTTAACAATATGGTAAACAAACTAGACCTAACAGAAAGATAGATACAGAATATTGCATGCCAAAACAGGAGGATATACATTCTTCTCTAATGCTCGTGGATTTTTCAACAGAATAGACCACATATTGTGTCAAGCCACACATCTCAATAAGTTTAAAAAGATTGAAATTATACAAAGCATTTTCTCTGACAATAGTGGAAAGAAGCTGGAAATCAATAACGTGGACCATAGGAAAATTCACAAATATATGGAAGTTAAACAACACAGTTTTAAACAATCAGTGGGTTAAAGAAGAAATAACGAGAAACCATAAGTACCTCAACATGAGTGAAAATTAGAACATAACATATCATTATCCATGGGATGCAGGAAGTTAGTGCTGAGAGGGAAATTTATAGCCCTAAACGCCTAGATTAAAAATGAAGAAAGAACTAACAACCAGAAACCTAACTGCACACCTGGAATAACTAGAAAAAGAATAGCAAACTAATCCCAAAGCAAGCAAAGGAAAGAAATAACAAAGCAGAAATAAATGAAATTGAGAACAACAACAAAAAACAATAGAGGGAACAACAAAACCAAAAGTTGGTTCTTTGAGAATATGAACAAAATCAACAAAACCTTAGCTAGACTGACAAAGAAAAAAAGAGAGAGGATCCAAATAAAATCAGAAATGAGAGAAGCGACATTATGACTGACCCCACAGAAATAAGAGAGCTTCTAAGAGGATACTATGAACAAATGCATACCAACAAATTAGACAGCTTAGATAAATTGGACAAGTACTTAGAAACACATAAACTACACTGACTTGAGAAGAAACAGAAGACCTCAATAAACCAATCACAACTAAAGAAATTGAATCAGTCTTAAAAAAACCTCGCAACAAAGAAAATTCCAAGACCAGATGGCTTCACAGGTGAATTCTAAAAATCATTTCAAGAATTAATACCAATCTTTCTCAAACTCTTCCAAAAAATTGAAGAGAAAGGAACACCACCTAACTTATTCCATGATGCCCAAATCACCCTAATTCCAAAGCCAGATAAAGGTACTATTAGAAAAGAAAATTACTGACCAATCCCTCTAATGAATTTAGGTACAAAAATTCTCAACGATGCATGTGAAAATCAAATCCAATAGCACACTAAAAGAATAATACACCATGATCAAGTGGGTTTTATCCCATGTATGCAAAGGTGGTTCAAAAGAAGAAAAGAAATTAACATAATACGCCATATTAACAAATCACAGGAAAAAATCAAGATTCATCCATGTTATCCCTTGTGTTAATACTGAATTCCTTCTTACAGCTGAGTAATATTCCATTGTATGCATATACCAAAATTTGCTTATACATTCATCTGTTGATGGACATGTGGGTTGCTTCCAACTTTTGGCAATAGTGAATAACGCTGCTAGGAACATTGATGTGCAAATATCTGTGTCCATGCTTTCAATTCTTCTGGATATATATCCAGTAGTGGGATGGCTGGTTCATGTGGCAGTTCTACCTGAGGAATCACCAAACTGTCCTCTACAATGGCTGCACCATTCTACATTCCCACCAGCAGTGGATGAGTGTTCCCTTTCCTCCACATGTACTGAAACTTATATTAAAGCAGTTTTCAGAAGAATGTAGATTATGTCGCTCCTATTTATAGAGCAGAAAATCATACATTGATAATACTTTCTTTTTAAACAAGTCAATTGTATTGATACATATTGGTAAAGCATACAACCCATCCAAAGTGTACAAGCAGTGGTATTTGGTATAATCACATAGTTGTGCATTCATCACTTCAATCATTATTAGAGCATTTTCATTATTTCAATAATAATAATAATAATAATAATAATAACGAACAAAAAACAAGAAAATTCTTTACCTCTCAATCTCTCTGTTTCCCCTGCTGTACATAGTTGCCATTTCTGGTCATTCTTGCACAATTATTTATTTATATATATATTTTTTTCCTGTTAACTTTTGATAATACTTTTTTAAATTAAGAAAACAGGACATCTTCCCCATCCCCAAATACACTGAAATTTATGCAGCTACAGTCTCCAGGTCCCCATATATACACTTATCCTTTCTCATATACTCATCACTCCTTCAATGCACGAGTGCACATGGCACCGAAAATTCACACAAGTGCACACACACACCCCAACGAGCTGCCAGAATCTAAATAAATAGAATCCTAATTCCCCCAAAAGTCATCCAAACTTGATCCTCTAAGTTAAAAATACACATATTCGGTAAACTGTAAATTATTATACCACAACCCCAAACATACCCACCAAAGTCTACAAACTCATACATACACAAAACGCCCCACGTCCTTATTAAAAACACATAACATCCATAATCCCCAAATAAATATGTGGATTCCACAACACAGAGACACTTACACAATGACTCCACAGCCCCAGAATACTGTGATGCTCAAACACATGCCCAAATACACACAAAACCTTCCAGATCTCTCCTGAAAATTACCCTGAATATACACAATCTCAGTCCTTAGGGATAAAGACACATAAACCACACTTCCATTTCCCAAATGCACACACAATCATCCACAAAAATAAATTTCTCCAGGGAGTTGGGGCCAAGATGGCGTTAGTGTAGGAGGGCACACACTGCAAGCTCCCAGACAAGGCAGATTGTGGACGGGGTCCTGCCCGGGGGTCTGTGCTGTGCACGCGTGAAATGAGAAGCTTGGGACATCTATCTGCGCGGATCAACAGCGTGGAAGGAACGGTAGAGATTCGTGGGTTTTAAGCCTGCCGGTGGTGGTTGGCACAGATGGCTGAGCCCCGCGGTTAGGGAGAAAAAAAGTAAAACAGTCGGCTGGAGCAGCAAGCAGGGCTCGGCAACTAGGAGTCAGGGTCTAGTGGGAGGGGGCAGTCTCTGAGGGGAGGCTCTGATAAAAGGGCGAGAAAGTTTTATTTTCTGGGGCTTTGGCTGCCTGGAGCCCCTTGGATCTTGCGTGAACAGAACAGCCAGAGGGAATTGGCAACCGGTGGAGGGGAAGGGTGATTCTGTTCTGGGAGGGAGTTGATTTGCCTAGCTGCCCAGGGATAAGCCCCGGGGCCGCAGCGGAGCCAGGAAGAGGGGGCACTCTCCAAAGAGGGAGGGTCCTGTTGGAGGACAGGGAAGGGAATTTTTTTTTTTTGCCATCCCATCTGGCTGCCTGGACCGCCCCATAGCTTTGGGAAGCAGATAAGCTGACCTGAAGCAGCATCAGGCTGAGAGGAGAGGCGAATCTGCAGAGTCAAATTGATTTACATAACAACCCAGTGACTCTGGTGCTCGGTCCAGAAGGAGCGGAGTCGGCCGTCTTTAGCACTCTGCACTGACTAACATCAGAGCTATAGTTACCCTGGGGAGTCCAGGAAGTGGGATGTGCTTGATTAATTTCCACAGGGTCCCCGCCATAAGGGGGTTGGTCTAGAGGAGGAATTATTTTGGGTCCTGTATTTCGCCAAAAAAAAAAAAAAAAAAGTGAGAAGGTCACTTCAATAAATGAAAAATAAATTCTTTTTAATTTAGTTTAATAGCTAAAAGCTGTTTCAGGACCTGCATATAGAACCCTGCTGGGAAATTGATTGATAAACACAAGCAGGCAAAGAGGATCTTTGTGGACCCTAGGGGAATCATTGACTCTCCTTAGCTCTGTTTGACTGCTTGCCTGTGTGTTTATTTGGTTTTTCTCTGTTTATTTCTGGTCTCTTGCTTTTCTTTCCTCTTTCCTCCCCCCTTTCTTTTCTCTTTCCTTTTTTAAAATTAGGTGCTGCTAGCTTGTCGCTTCTTTGCTGTGCTTCTTCTTCAGTAATTTCCCACTCGCTGTCTATATTGATTTTGTATGCCAAACTATCACTTATCCTTCCTTCATCTTTCCACCTTCTGCTTTCTGTTGTGGCTCTTAGATACAACATTTTTTCATAGGCCCACAACTTAAGGGTGTCAATTTTTATTCCATCTATTTTGTTTTCTTCTTCTTTTTTTTTTTAATTAGTATTAACTTTTTCCTTTCAGCCCTTTCTTTACTATTTCTTTCCCTCCTCATAATTCTAGCCTTCTAAATCACTATATATATATATATATATATATATATTCCTCCGTTTGTTTTCCCAGTCCATTCTAGGAACTCCACTTTTTTTCCTATTACTCTACACTGCCTACACAAGTTAAATATTCATCTCATTAAGTCTCATTTGGCCCCTCTTCTAACTTTTATCAATATTACTATTATCCGTCTGCCTTCCTTACATCTTTTGATTCCTCTGGCCCTAATCTTTTGCCTTCCAGGGAACATAGAAAGAAGCAAGGAAATAAAATAAGAAGAAAAAGTGTCAAAGAGAAAACTTAACTCACACACAGAACTACCAGCTAAATAAAACTCTAGAGCATAGAGAAAAGCTAATCAACTGAACAAACCCATCAAGATAATATGATGACCAGAGGGCAACAAAAAAATACAAATGACTCTGAGAAACAGGAAAACATGGACCAGTCCAATGAAAAAATTAAAAACCAGGAAGTGATGCAGAACATCGAACAACTAATCAAAACTATCCAAACAAATATCATGGACCAACTTAAAGAAGTGAAGGAAGAGATTAAGGATGTAAAGAAGACACTGGGAGAACATACTGAAGAAATTGCAAACATGCCTAAAAAAATAATGGATGTGATGGTGAACAATGGCACAATCCAAGAAATCAAAAAGAGGCTGGATTCACATAACAGCAGATTTGAACAGGCAGAGGAAAGAATTAGTGATATGGAAGACAATACAGCTGAAATCAAAGAGATAGTAGAACAGATAGACAAAAAGATAGAAAAAATCCAGCATGGACTCAGGGAATTAACCGATAATAAAAATGCACAAACATACACATTATGGGCATCCCAGAAGGGAAAGGGAACAGAAGGAGTGTTGAAGGAAATAATGGCTGAAAACTTCCCAACCCTATTGAGAGAGATGGATGTGCAGATCCAGGAAGCACAGCACACCCCAAATAATATAAATCTCAACAGGCCAACTCCAAGACTTATTCTTGTCAAAATGTCCAATGCTCAAGACAAAGAGAAAATACTCAAGGCAGCAAGAGAAATGAGAACCATCACATACAAGGAAAGCACAATAAGATTAAGTGCTGATTTCTCAGCTGAAACCATAGAGGCAGGAAGACAGTGGTATGACATAGTCAAAATACTAAAAGAAAAAAACTTCCAGCCATGAATTCTCTATCCAGCAAAACTGGCATTCAAAAATGATGGCGAGTTCAAAATATTCACAGATAAACAGAAATTAAGAGAGTATGTCAATAAGAAACCAGCACTTCAAGAAATACTAAAGGAATCTCTACTCTACAAGTTGGAAGGAAAAAACAAGGGAGAGAGAGTTGGAGGAGAGTTTAAAAACAACTGAAAAGAAAAAAAGAGAAACAAAACAACATATGACATACATTAACCCAAAGAAAAAATGGCTGAAGTAAGAAATTCGTTACCAGTAATAACACTGAATGTTAATGGATTAAATTCACCAATCAAGAGACACAGATTGGCAGAATGGATAAGAAAATATGATCCATCTATAGGCTGTCTACAAGAAACCCACCTTCAACTCAGGGATTCAAGGAGGCCGAAAGTGAATGGCTGGAAAACCATTTTACAAGCTAACATAGCCAAAAAAGGGCAGGAGTAGCTATTCTAATATCAGACAAAATAGACTTTAAATGCAAAACTATTGTAAGAGACAAAGATGGACACTACATATTAGTAAAAGGAATAATCTCTCAAGAAGAGAGAACAATCATCAACATTTATGCACCTAATTGGGGTGCCTCAAAATACGTGCGGCAAACTCTGGAAAAACTAAGAGGAGAAATAAATGCCTCTACAATTATAGCAGGGGACTTCAACACACCACTATCATCATTAGACAAAACATCTAGATAAAAAATCAATAAAGAAACGAAGGCAATCAACAATACATTAGAAGACCTGGACTTAATAGACATATACAGAACACTACACCCAAATACAGTGGGATTTACATTCTTCTCAAGTGCACATGGAACATACTCCAAAATAGACCACATGCTAGGCCACAGAACAACTCTCAATGAATTCAGAATGATTGAGATTATACAAAGTAATTTCTCTGACCACAATGGAATGAAGTTGGAAATCAATAAGGGCCAGAGAAACAGATTAGGCACAAGGATATGGAAGTTAAACAACACACTCTTAGACAAACAGTGGGTCAAGGAGGAAATCTCAAAAGAAATCAGTAACTACCTTGAAACTAATGAAAACGGCAACACAGCATATCAAAACCTATGGGATGCAGCAAAAGCAGTCCTGAGAGGGAAGTTCATAGCCATAAATTCATATATTAAAAAAGAAGAAAGAGCTAAAATTGAAGACCTGACTGCACACTTGGAGGAATTGGAAAAACAACAACAAACTAAACCTAAAGGAAGTAGAAAGAAGGAAATAACAAAGATTAGAGCAGAACTAAATGAAACAGAGAATAAGAAAGCACTGGAAACAATCTGTAGATGAGTTTGGGTAGGATAGACATCTTGATGATGTTTAGTCTTCCTATCCATGAACAGGGAATCTTTTTCCATTTATTTAAGTCTTGTTTGATTTCCTTTAACAGTGTTGTGTACTTTTCTGTATATAAGTCCTTTACATCTTTAGTTAAATTTATTCCTAGGTATTTGCTTCTTTTAGTTACTATTGTAAATGGTAGTTTTTTCCTGATTTCCTCCTCAGTTTGCTCGTTATTGGTGTATAGAAATGCTACTGATTTTTGAGCATTGAGCTTATAGCCTGCAACATTGCTGAAGTCCTTTATAAGTTCTAGAAGCCTTGTAGGTAACACTTACGCACACCTCAGTAGGAGCTCATAGAACATCAAAGTGCATGTCACCCTACACAGAGGGGCTCCTGAGAGCTCTGGAGACACCCAGGTCCTATATAAGGGGGGATAGCCCCAGAGACTGACGCCTTATCAGTGGGCTCTATTTTGGAATCTGCGCTCCTGAGAGTGACAGAATTGGACTCAAATAAGTCCTCCCTGCACATGGTTCATCAGGCCCTTCTATTCAAACCTATATGTGATGCTGGAGTTTTTAGGTATACTTCCAGAGACTGAAGCCTCTGGCCTACCTATGTGCCAGGTGTGAGTGGAATCTCGGTGGAGCTGCAACTCCTACCTTACAGCTCAATGGACTCATCCAAGTCACCTGGCGAGAGGACAACAATGGGTAACGGCCATCCCAGGGAGAGGGCCTGCATCTGCAGGCAGGATCATCCCACCCACCACATCCATGGGATATAAGCCCTCTCTCACTTGGAGGTGGAGTGGACATCACCATCCCAGTCCCGTGAGGATTGGGGGAAGAAGTATGGACTAGAGTGGACTTGATGGTATTCTGTTGTACACATATGGTGATTCTAGCAATGGAAGAAATTATAACAGTGAGGTGGAGCCGGTGGCCACTGGACACTTTTGGGGCAGGGAGGGGATGTGCAGTTGAAATACAGGGCTTTTTCAGGACTTGGAGGTTGTCCTGAGTGCTGTTGTGGCAACAGATGTAGGCCATTTTAAATCAGCACACACCATTCAGAACTGTGTGGGAGTGTGGTCTACGATGTGAACTGTGGTCTATGGTTGATGGCAAGGCCCCAGGATGTGTAAGTCCATTGAGGGTGATGGGCCACACTTGTGGGAGATGTTTGTGTGGGATATGGTGGGAGGTGTGGGAGGTGGGGAACATGGGAATCCCTGTAGGTTCCATGTAATATTTAGGCAATCTAAGCACCTCTTAAAAAATATATATATAAATAATATTTTTGTAAGCAAATGCACATATATGCATATATATTTATATATAATTTTACAAATATTGGTATATATTATGAAAAATTTAATTTTTACCCACAATAAAAAATAAATAAATTAAAAATAAATAAATAAATAAATAAATAAATAAATAAATAAAATAAATTTCTCCAAACACCCTCTATAAACACAAATCCCCTCCCAAGTGCCAAGATATACACATTCACAAAAAACCAAACCCCACAAGGACTTCCTTTAATGAACACTCATAAATAAAATTATCCTTAAACTGTGTATATTCTTACTGCCAAGCACCCAAACTCACCTCCTGATAAATACACTCGTGCCCCCTCTACATACACAAGCACATCCCAAATATATGCAAGCGTCCCACAAATGCTCCAACCAGCCCCCCCCCCGACTCCACATGTACATAGAACTGTCTCCCACTCCCCCAGCAACAGCACTAGGATGACACCCAACTCACCACATTTCCTGATACATACACATCCCTCAGGATCCACTAGCTCAAGCACCCAGTGCAGGAATCTATGTACCCACCTTCTACCCACAATCTACAGACACACAGACCCCCAGCCCCACAATCACCAGACACATACAAGACATCCCCATACCTCTTGGATATACACAGTAACAATCACACAAATCCACAGAACCCTGAAGAATCTCCAATACTAACTATATATTTGCCACCCTTCAATGTACAGAGTTCCTCGTACAAAAAAATACATTGATCCCACAAATCCCAGTAAAAATTAATCTTTAATACAAAAAACACAACCTCTAAACATCCTTGGATAAACACAGTACACATAGTCTCATATCCCACAAAAAATATATCAAAATTCATATAATCTCAAATCAATCACACAAACTCTGACAACACCCAAATACATTAAAGACAAACTCAGATATTTACCAAGCACTTAAGACACAGTCAATCCCCCAAATCCTGTGAACATACACATGTGTATGATGCCCCAGAAACTGAAGATGAACAGCAACTCATTCACATTCTCCTAAGTACTCACACATGACACCCCCTCTTTCCCCCAATAAACTCAAACCTCCAAATACAAACTGACAAGCCTCTGTTTTGAGAAACTATTAACAGAACGTGCCCATATTCCTGGATAATATATTCACATTCACAACACCATACCCCCCAAAATCCAGCCACCCCACTCTCTCCAAATTTGGTCCACACCAAAAATAAATGCCCTGAATTCTCACCCGGACACCATGAACATATATGTATCGCCTATGCTCTGAGTATACACAGACCCAATGCACAACTGACATAACAGACATATACACAATATCTCACTATACCCTCAAAATACAACACACACACACACACACGTTTCCAAAGTGGTTGACTGTATTACAATGCAGCAAATTTGCTGTTCCTTTCTGCAGTGTCTCTGATGAGAAAATACTGTAAGCCTCTCCCTGTTGAACTCAGGTGTGGCCATTTGACTTACTTCAGTGCATGAACACCCACAAATTACTAATGTCCAATACACAAATGCATGCATTAGAAGGGTAAACATAACCCTCTGAATTAACATACACCCCAAGGCTCAACCTGAGCTCCCTACAATCTCCAAACCTGTAGAAACATCCTACAAATTCCCTGATTAGTCACATTCCAACCAACCCATTAAATGCAAACACAAAGGCCAAACTTTGAATTCATATGAACACAATTGCTGAAGACATGTACAATAGAGTCTACACTCCCTGAAATTCTATAATCCCCAAGAGGTCCACAAATACACATATAGAATATCAGATTTCCAGATACAGGACAGCCTCTTCCCTGCATACCCATAATTAGGTACAAAACATGCTCCTATCATCAAATACACTAAATGACCACCTAAATACCCAAAGAAACACTCTAGTTTATTAAATTTCTAAAATTAATTTAACTCTAGACAATCCAGTTGTCAATATATGCAGCCGGGTCTGGGTCTGCAGGGCTCCTAACTCCCTAACTCCCACAGGGGAAGGCGGCAACCTGAGGGCAGGACCATACCCTTGTGGAGCAGCTCCTGGTACACAAGGATGCAAGTAACCCAGGAGCACACACAGCAGTGAGCTCAGAGACACCATTAGAAAACCATGAGCTTGCGTAGCCACTCCCTTTATTTTTTATACAACTGATAGATAAAAGCAGTTGGAAGCAGTGGGACCAGGATCATGGGACATCCCCTCCCCCATCCAGCACTGGGGTCCACCTTTAGGTAAGCGCCCTTGTGCTCTGCTCACGCTTTCCTTCAGGGGATGGTTCCCAACAGACACCTGGGGCTGTTGGAGGACAGGAGAGCACATGCCCAGATAGCCCCGCCCCCAAGGGGACTTGGGCAAGAGCCACTGAGACAGGCCCTAGGGGACCTGGTCCTGGGAAGCGCCTGGAGGAGAGGCGAGAAATAGAGCCTCTGGAAGGCTCTGTGAGGCATGTTCAGGCTTTGCCTCCTCTCCTGGAACCTGGACAAACATCCATGGCTTTGTTAAACAGCACATGGGAAAGGATCACTCACGATTTTTATACTTAGAAACCTGCAGGGCAGTTCCCTGCACTGAGACAGGATCCTCCGTGAAATATTTTTAGAAGAGGTCTATCCTAGGGCAGTGTCCTCACATTGGAAGGTTTGCTTATGCACGCCTTGACTGCATTTGTTTTGTTCTTGTTCATGGCCTTTCAGAAAATAGTCCTTTTTCCTAGTCAGTAGGAGGGTTCCTTTAAAGAACAATCCTGAAGTAGAATTTTAGACCTGGAAAACCCTTGAAAGCTATGCTTTCTCTGCTCTCCATTCCTAGTGTGTATCCTGGGACTTTCCCCCTATTAGGATATATTTTTAGTGAGAGTATTCAATATGTACAATAAATGTGGCCTCAGCAATATTTTGTTTGAAGGCTATTTCTTATAGCTGTCCTCAACACATTTGACAATCTCAGCCCAGAAACCAGTTCTTGGCTTTCTTGGGTCCTTACACCTTGAGCCAAAATTTTTAGGAGGATTCTTAGGAATGAATAATATGAGAAAAAAAGCAATGATTTTTCCTGTAAGCCTACAAGCCTGGAGCTCTTTGATGTAGAGGGGCTTTCCGGCACAAACCTACACATATTTACTTAATTCAAGCATAGAACCTAGGAATAAGACTTTGTACTGTGAATCTTAGGAAGAATGAATAAATTGCACTAAAAAAGTACATTCCAATTGTATTGCCCAATTACACTTGGTAGGGAACAACTGCATTTCCCCTGTCAGAGTCCTGGATGAAATGTCTCCCCTCCCCAACCTCAGGCCAGCCTGCCCTATGCCTGTCCCCCGGTCTAGAATGTCTTGAGTGCTACATTCTAGTCCTCTTTAGATTCAAACTTTTGCATCCTTTCCTTGGATTCCTGAGAATCTGCTGGCAGCAGGTCACTCTCTGGGTCCTTGAATTGAATCTTTGCTAGAGGTTGCCAGACAGCGGTGGTCAGTGTCCAAGTGTACAAAAGTGACTTCAAAAGAAGGTAAGCATTTAGGATAAGGGGATGTGTTATCAGAGGCCCTGGTATCCTTGAAATCCATAGAAATTCAAATTTGACCCATCTTCTTGGGACAAAATTT
>JAKSZT010054455.1:95137-120142 GCA_026826555.1 Tolypeutes matacus
AAAAAAAAAAAAAAAAAAAAAAAAAGAAAATAATACTGTTCTCGAAGTAAGTGAAAACCCTACTACTACACTTGCAGAGCAGAGTGGGTTGAGTGGCACAAAACTAAATTTATTGATAAAGAATCCAAGCATAAAGAACTTCAGATAAGCATTTTGCTGTGATTCTGAGAAAGAATCCACAAATTGAACTAAAGAGGTATATAGCAATTTTGTTGTCAAGTTATACTTTAAAGGGAATACCTGCATTTTCTTCTGTCAGATTTCATCACAAAATGTTCCCCCTCCCCCCAACTTCAAGGCCCCTGCCCTCCACACCTTCCCCACTGTAGAATGCCTTGAGTGCTACATTCTATTCCAGTTCAGATTCAAACTTTTTCATTCTTTCCTTGTATTCCTGAGAATCTGCTAGAAGCAGGTCACTCTTTGGGTCCTGATATGGAATCTTGATTAACATGGATGCTGCCAGACAGCAGTGGTCAGTGTCCAAGAATATAGAGGCGACTTCAAAAGGAGATAAGCATGTATGATACGGGTTGTGTTATAAGAAAACTTCTCAACTTCAAGAGCTGTTCTTCAAACCTAGGAAAATTTAAGCCATCCTCTTGTGACAGCATTGGGGCTGAACTAAAGGAAGGAGAGACCATTGGACTCCACCAAGGGACTCCCACCTGGAGGGTGGGGGTAGGTTGGAATCCTGAGACTTGCAGTTGAGGGAGGGGACTCCTTAGAGGTAGGTCTGGATTTCTCAGAAGAACTGCACCTGCTATAGAGAAAGGATGGTAGCAACAGAGTTATTCTATCTAGAATAGAGAAAAGCCACATGACAAATGTATTAAAGAGTAGTGGGATTAATTTGTGTGGTGGCATAAAGAGGCTTGCCTAAAACCTGTTACTTTTCTTTGGGCACCTAGAAATTCTTGTATGATTTTATTTGAAGGATCTCAATTGGAGTAAGTAAGATGTTACGGTATGGTCAAAAGCAATAGTTGAACCTAAAAATCTGTTCATTAGGATTGTCTTGGCCAAGTCTGTAGTGAAAGATCCTCTGTGAGCTAGCCTGGAAGTTACTCTAACGGCCCCAACCCAGAGTGTCTGAGTTCCATCCTGCATAGAGACATCTTTCCTTTCACTCCAGGTAGATGTTTTCTTTCATTACACAGGTCTAGGGCAATTGGGTAACTTCAGCTAATATTAGACGTTTAGGCTTACCTGAATTGTTCTGAATTTTTCTCAAATTGTGGGACCTCACATCTTCAGAAACACTTTAAATGGTCCAAAGCCTCAAGGTATACCTCCAGCCCTTCATTTTACAGTTGAAATGAAGATGTTGCTCATATTCCATGAACACTTCATGGTGATGGAATGGAAACTGGGAGTTACTGGTTTTCCAATGGAACATTCTATTAAGGGTTATTTCTTCTCAAACCTGGGAAGGAGAGGAACATTGATTAAGTGGGGTTTCATCTATTAATATTATTATTGACAGTCCTAGTACAGCTTTGTGATTAATTGTGCTCATGTTGTGGGTACCTTCTCTCTTTGGGTACATTCTGCATGATATTCTTAACAAAAACATGTTCCAAATTTCATATCCCAAATAGTGCCAGGCTCCCGTCTGGTTCTCATCGGGTCTTTACTCTTTGCATTAGGAGCGCAAAACACAAGGACCAAGGTCAGTCTCTATCGCACACTGTCAGATTTAAACAGGACTGGCAACTACTTAAACTTCTGGAGCCCTCCCCCCACCATAAGTACTCCATCCATAACCTGTTCCTGGCTCTTGCTTACCCTCAACAGAAACTGCTGGCTGTTATATGATGGAATCTTGGGGAACTTGCCATCTCCTGTCCAGCAAACAGAATTTACTGAATGTTGGCAGGAAACTCTGCGGATGGGATCAGGCAGCTTGCCCATTTCCCAGGGTAAAGTGGATTTGGTGGGCAGCCTAGGAGAAGCATGCTAGTGCTGGACAGGATGTTTTAAAGCATGAACTTCAGGATTCCTTGCCTAATGGCTCCTGCTTGTGGAGAGATTTTTCTCAATTGTTTCTTGTTTCTTGTTGTGAGAAAGGAAAGGACATGAGATGATTTATAATGAGCATCAAGAAAAAGACTGAGAAGATGGGGGAAATAGTCCTAGGAATCTACTTACATCATAACATCCCTGTGCTGCCTAGGACTTCTCTGTGAGAACATCCCTTATCTGCTCGTGAATGTGCTGAGGGGCATTACAGAAGATCCAATGTCAACCTTGCTCTCTCTCCTGCATCGGCCGTTAAGGCTGGTTTTAGATGTGGGAGGGGTTTCTGCAGAGAGTTGCTGTGATCCACGATAGCCTGGACTTCTCTTTGGCAGTCAGAGGTCTTGGAGCCTCATTGAACTAGGAGCAAATTCTGTTATGGAAAACTCTCATGTGGAGTTCTGGACCCTAAAATGACTAAGGAGGGTAAGTTTGCTATCCCTGATGAGTCCCCACCCATGTGCCTCTTCACTTATTGGAGTCCATATCTGTTTCCCCAATGAGTAAAGGAGAACTCCTGATTGTGTCAAAACTTTAGTCTTTTTGACCACTAAATTCACCCATTTCCTTGTCTCTGGAGTATCTCCAGTGCTAGGACCAGACATGACCATGAACCCTGGAGCCTCCCTGTATCCTGTCACTGCACTGCCAATCCCTCCACCCACTCCTGGCCCACCACACCCACCTCCCTGGGGGCAACACCCACACCCTGTCCTGAATCCATCTTTCTCTCCTGGCAGCTCTCTGCTGCTGCCTGATTTCCCCAGGACACTGTTGGTGACAGGAGATGGGGGCCCTGTCACAAGTGGGACAGGGGATGAGAAGCTCATTGCCTAAATCAGAAAACAAGGGGGACAGCAAAGCCTCCTATACTCAGCCTTTTATTCTTCCTCAGGCCTCCCACATTTCGAGGGTGCCAGGGATCCTCTGTGGGGGTGTTCAGCATTCCCCTCATGGGATCTTGAGGGCCTCTTCTGTGGAGCCCTCTCTACCTGCCTCGGCTGTGGGGGCACCTAGGCTGCTGAGAGAGGTTGGCCCCCAGGCCTTCCTCCTCAAGCTCCATCACCAGCTGCCCAGCTGATCCCCAGTGTTCCTCCAGGGAATGCTTTCTCCAGGCCACAGGGGACCTTGAGGGAAGGAGGTCCTGCCTCTACCTAGTTGACACCCTCACTTGATGACTCCTGTAACCCCAAGACTGGGTACCAGAACTTAAGAAGTTGGCAGCAGTTCCAGGCCCTGGTCTGGAGGCACTTTTGCTTAAGACCTGATGCTGAAGCTCTTTCCTGCTTTCACATATGAGTGACTTCCTCTCAGAGACAAATTGACT
Source organism: Tolypeutes matacus (assembly GCA_026826555.1). Taxonomy (NCBI): domain Eukaryota; kingdom Metazoa; phylum Chordata; class Mammalia; order Cingulata; family Chlamyphoridae; genus Tolypeutes; species Tolypeutes matacus. Next base: position 98,484 of record JAKSZT010054455.1, read on the forward strand.
ATCATGGGTCATTCAAATAATGAGGACTTGAAAGTGGACAATCGAGGTTAGGTATTAGAGGACACTTGAAGGAAGGTCATGATACAAGGGGACATGTAGGGAGATGTAGTCTTAATACCTTTACACTAAGTTGCCAGTTTATAACATACTTTCAGGTGCCTCATCTCACTTGATCATCACCACCCTATTTAGAGTGTCCATACAATCCTTGTGTTTGTATCATTATCCTAATACTCACTTACATCACACTAAAAATCCATGAAGTTTCCCATGACAAAATGAGGAGTCATGATTTGAAATGAGGTGTCTGAGTACAATTACCACAATCCTCCCATTGTACTTTAACTCCAGCAAATCACTTGAGCACGTGAAGTCAAATACACTGGAACGATGAGGTGCAAGGATCAAGCAGAGAATTTTATGTTTGATTCCACACTAACTGTTCTGGAGATTTCCAATTAGAACTGGGATGTGGAAGAACATGCACAGTTATTAAATACTTGGTTTCCCTCTCACACAATTTTAATCCTGGAGAGGTAACCTCACTTAGTAATCACTCTGTAAGGGGACTAATATATTTAATTCATAATATTGCAGAGAAAATTATTTAAGCTAAGATATGAAGTACTTGATAGAGCAGATTACACATGCTCTGCTCTCCTATGACAGCTACTGCTTTTATCATTATTCTTGGAAATATTTTACTGTTATTTTTATTATCATTTTTAATATTTTGAAAGTTCAATGAAATAGCACAAAGGAGCTCACAAAAGCTGAAATGTACTAGCAAAGTGATAGTGGATGGGAGTCCAAAGCCATAGGCTATTTCGAATGTGAGGCAGAGACATTAGTGGGCATGGATGTCTTGTCTCTTCATCCTAGAACTGCCAGTTCTGCCTAATCTGCACTGCCCACAGTAATTATGGGTCAACCGCAATCAGCACATATCAATTCTACAAAACAGTGTTTTTTCTTTAACATCATGCTTCCTACTGTTTGAACTCCTAAAGGAATCATCTGCTCCAGGGAATAATTTAATGAGGTCCCCGAAAATTCCAATTTTAAAGTTGTAATAATTCCCCACATTCTTGAACTGTCCTGAGTTTCCTCTTGAAGCAGACTCTCAAATGCAGTCAGGAAGCCTGATCATCTAAATCTTGAGTCTCTCCATCACTAGGGCTCTGGTCACCTTTGGTTCTGGACATGTACTCCTGTTCCTCACTATCTGAGGCTCTGGGGCTGTGTTTGCCAAAGATCAGTTCCTCCTCCACAGAATCACCTGAGCAGTTGCTTAAATTGCTCACTCTTTGGAAATCTGTGAATGGGACCCAGGAATCTGCCTTTAATGCACCCTCCCAGGATACTCCATACATAAAGATAATGAAGACACAAAGGCAAACCAGAGAGTAAAAGAAGTCTTTTGTTTTAACTGGGGTCTCAAGAAATAAATCCTAGTATTGATATTTTTCTCTGTCAGGGATAATCTGATGCAGAAGTCCTTAAAATCCCTGAGTAATCTTTGGAAGGGGACATGAAGATACAGAAGGCAGAGTACTTGTGATTGAGGGCAAGGGATGTGTGTTGGGTAGGGTCATGGAAGGGCAGGAGGAGGTCCATGCAGAACGTTACTGACATGGAGGTCTTTAGCCCAGTGCTTTGATCACTGGCCCACTGGAAGCCCATCATCACCCTGGAGAAAGGACTCCAGAGGGCCATGCAGGAATGGTGAAACAAAAGCAATGCTGACCAGATGATCTACTATGAGATGGGAGCAAAGTGAGTCCGAGAAACTTCATTGCTTTGAAGGAATTACATAGTGGGTTGTGATGAAATAATATGAGGCAGGGCGATATCAGGCAGTATTGGTGGTCATTAGAAGAGCTATGTAGAGGAGAAGGAATCAACTAGTTCAGAATTCCCTGGATATTGAAGGTTCAACATTCCCGTACAGTATCTGCCCCCTTCATCTTGAGTGCTTTGATTTTTACAACTTCCATTTCCTAGAATTCTAAAACCTTATCTCTTATTGAGACTGTAGAGGCATTATACTGAGAGTCGTAAGAGGGGGGTTGCACAAATCTGGAGGATGCCATTGGAATTAAACCTCCAAGATGTGGGGTCTTTGCCATGAATGACATGCTCCACCAGCCAAATCCATTTCCATTCGATGGGCTGATGGAAGATATTAGCCTATAAATTTTGATCCACCCCTCCATAAACAGTGACCAAAAATTGTTTTCCATAATGCCATAAGAGGTAGAGTTAAAAGAGGTTGGTCATGGGAATCCAGATCTTAGGCATCCTGTGGATGGGTCTTTGAGCCCTTACTGCCTTGCCTGCATCTTAATCCTTTGGCTAAAACACAAAGTAATGGCAAACACATAAACTCCACCTCATTACCACCATCCATTACCAAAACTTTCCATCATTCCAAATAAGAACCCTGTACATTTTAAGTAGAACTTAAACCCTTTTCTCAATGATTATTTCTGCTTTCTTTCCAAGAATTTCTTCACCCCTGTCCTTGCCAGCTTTACTGTTCCAAAGCTCTAAGTCCCTGTGTAGGATTCCTAGATGTAAGCACTGAATCTTGCTTTATTTACAATAACTAACATCCCAGTCCCAGCTTTGGGATTGTCAGACCATCTGTGTATGTCTAATTTTTGACACCTTGAAGGTGGGTGTTCCCCTATGTGGCCCAGCCAAGTATCACACAGGCTAGATTTAATTCAACCATGTATAACAACAGTGCTTAAGCCCACCTGGTACAAGGTGAAGGAGAGTATAGTGACAAAATTCGAAGCTATAGATCCATCCTTGAGAATCTGTGAAGCACTAGGTGGTTCATTTTCTTCCATCCTTCTTAAGTGTTGATGGGTGGCACTGAAGGTGAAAGATGATATGGTGACCTCACGAGGTTCCCCAGATCTGTGGTTGTTCCGCTAAGATAATAGCCATTCGTAGAAATGCACTTAATCCAAAGCTGCTTAGCACTGTTTGTGCCTTTCTCCCATGATAGGATCAAGGAGTCTGACATTGAGGAAGAGAGGCAGATTCAGATGTTGGAGGAGAGGAATGGTTCCCAGCTCACCAACAGCTCCTCCAAAGCTTGATTCACAGGTGTCCCCAGACAATGTGGAAGGCCAGCAGCCAGCTATGGCTCAGTACATTCCAACAGAAGACAAAGGACCAAATGGGAATAGGGAAAGCCATAGGACTCACGTGCTACATTCCCTTCAAGATGTAGCATTTCGTATTTCAAACAGCAAGTCCCACCAAGAGCCTTCATTCTCAGCTACTCTTTGCCATGATCTAGGTCAGCTTTTTAAGGCATCATAAATACTTTCTCACTTTGAGTGTCACTTGGGAGGACCACTGATATAAGATGCTTAAATAGTATAGGACTGATGAGGGGATATCTTACTTATTGAAAGTTCCTTGCACACTGATTCTAAGATCTTCCATCTCTGAAATCTCTCATGGTTCATGTAGGTTCATGTAATCTTATCAACACAAACCTTTAAATGTCCAAAAAAGATTGCTATTACCAACATATGCTTGGAAGGTAAAAGTTGGAGATTTATGCAAATCTATGCAGAACCGGATCTCCTCAGCTACATCGACTGGCTGTGTGCAGAGGAAGACTTCGTCACCAAGGTGGGCTGCTCTTAGGTGTGGTGTCTAGCAGATTACCTAGTTTTAGCACTGTCACCACATTAAGATCTGTGCTTTTGCCACAGGCCATTGTAACTTAGGTCTATTCTTTAGATCCTGAGCACTGTGTAGTGTGCCCATGTGTACTTTATTGCATGTGCTTGTGTGTTTGTGTGTGTGCATGTGTGACTGTATCTGTGTGCAGGTGGTGGTGCTGATGGTCTCAATCAACTACAGATTGCAGATCGTGGTTCATTATTAAGGATTTCCCTCTTGCCCTCCAGAATGATAGGTTACACTTGTCAATGACACTCTCTTACAACTTTTCCCAGGTGGAGGCTGTCATTCACCCTTGATTCCTGGCAAAATTGCGTTCCCCAGGAGCGTATGTAGACTTCTTGTATCTAGTAAAGGAGCTGCAGCAAGAGGAATAACTCACTGCCACAGAGGTAAACATAGGGTTGGAAAGAATATCAGAATATTATATCCAAATGATATCATCTATTTCTATATTGCCTTGGATTTCATAGTTTCATGACATAAACAAGTATTTGTGTGGGGAGGTGGAGAATGAGTAGGTTGGAGATTATGGAGAGGAGTAGGGATGGAGTAGTAAGGATTGGAAGTTTGGGAATAATGCACAGGAAGATGGGCAGAATGAGCTATATTATCTTTATTTGAAACATACATGCTTTCTGCCAAATGCAAACATCCTCATCATCACTCAGCCACTTAATCTCACAAACTTGTGCACAGCTACTAATTTTCCATTTTCCTTCCTCATAGCTGGTCGAGAAATGTCTTCTGGTCTTTAAAGATGGAGAGGGTATAGAAGCACCCCCAAGTTATGATATACCCAGATGGGACTCAGCTCCTTCAATGAGTGAGAAGAGCCACAGTGCAGAGAACACAGGTGACCATGGTATGCCTCTGGGGAGAAAGAGTGTACTGATGCTCTACACTGAGATGGCAGAGCAGACAAAAGCCTGGCCCTCCCTAAAGATTTTGTCTCTCCAAGGCATCATGAGTCTCCCAAATCATCACAAAAATTGTCACTTCTCATAGTTCCTCTAGTATGGGAAGCAGGGATGAGGTAGATGGGCCCAGTGAAGAGGAGGATGAGGAGATACCCAGCCTTGCCTTCATCTTGGCACTCTGACTTCACCTGCTTCCATGGGGACTTGCCAAGTGTCCTCTCTCTGCCTCAGGCCTTCTCTGCACTAGTGTTCAGGAGGCCCTGGGAGCATCACAGCCTCTATCTTCTGTGAAATGAGTTCTCAGTCCCACACCACATCTTGTTGCTCCTTCTACAAAGAGTGCTCCATTTGAAAGTTCATCCCCTGCTGAGAACACGCAACAAGTAGCAGCTGATATCAGGGACTCTTGGAGGCAAACCTCAGCACTGGGCTTGGTTTGAAACAGCCTCAGAAAAGAAGTTATGATACTCTCTTTGGTCCTAGAAAGGAGAAGTGCAGGTGCAGAGACTAAGCAGCAGTGGGATCAAATTCAACCACATACCACCCCTCCACATTGGGCCCCAGAATAGATTTTCCCCTTCTTGTACCACAAATGACCCTCAATCCTGTTCCTAATGCTAGCATTGTTCCTTTGCAGTTCCAGAGAATGTGGGGAGGTCGAGGAAGGGGTTCTAAGAATTTCTACAAAATCATCTCTTGGTGGAGGATGAGGAGTGCTAATTTTATAGTTTTATACAGAATGTATATAAAGGTAGATTTTTGGGAAATATGCTCTCAGTGCTGGAATGTTCTGTAAACCAATAATTGATATGTGATGGATTGAGGGAATGTGGAAAAGGAAGGATGTGGATGTTTGCAGGCTCTTTGCTTCCATAGGTGACCAGCCTCGTTTGACTTCCTTCAGACTCTTCCTGGAAACAGATTAATTTCCATGCTTTACTTGGTTACTGCCAAGTCTCCAGTGATCCCTTCAGTCCTCACCTGCTCACAAATACTGGGTTGAGTGTGTGTGCTCTTCTTTTGTGCTTGACTTGGTAAAGGACAAGTCCCATATGATATGTTTTATCATTCCCTTCTCATAAGCCCTGGCTCAGTTGTGGGTAGCTTTCTGTGGGCATCACAATATTTTCTGTTTATCTTAATAATATACTAATCCAAAGTTGTTTTTGTTACCATTCAGATTTTATGGACCATTAACTAATTATCTATAATTGATTCTAGACCAAACACATTCCCCTAGCATTCTTGTGTTCTGCTTCACTAAAAGATGCAGACGTTGGTGCTGCCATGATCCTCAGCACACACACACCAATTGCTATGTGGTTGAGTTGAGTAGAGACAAATAAGCCTGGCTTCCTGGAGATGCAGCCCTGTGCATTTCAGGCTCAATATAGAAGATGACATCATTAAGACTAGTGGGATTACTAAATTCGGAACTGTACTCAGTTATTACTTAATTTTAATGAGGACAGACAAAAAGGAATGACCTGAAAAGATATTCATGGTCTCTGTATCAAAAAAGTGTTTATATTAAATATGGCATCAACAGGAGGATGAGTCCCTTACCAAGGTTCTATGCAGGAATGGTTCATCTCCAACTATATGGGGATGGATCCATTTCCTATAGCCAGTGGGACTTATCCCAGGAGCCTTTGGGATTTTTGAAAGATCATCCCACAATTACAATTCTCTCACCTTCCCCATTAGTGCCTGAAATTCCTGTACTGAATATATGGAGACATTTATATTCTTACATAAAATAGTTTCTTTCCAACCAAAGTAATATCAAATTGATTGTAAATAAGCCAAACAAGATCAGTCATGGGTTGAGTTTTACCAAAGGCCTTGAAGCTGTCTGCATTTATTGTCCTTTCTGCTGTGGAATTTTATATTTGGTCATGCTTTACCCAACCAGTGCCCTCTCTCAGGTCCTAGCTTGTCCTCAGCAACAACAAATGGGGCTCACAGGCTATGCCCCACATAGACAATATGATGAGGACACCAAGTACCCACATCAATCAATCAATGATCATATACTGAGGGAATGACAGGGTCCACACACCAGCATTCTCTGGTATATGACGTTAGACAAGTTACTGATTCCTGTCCATTCCAAGTCTTCACCTGCAAATGGAGTTAACACAATCCATCTCAAGATGTTTGGAATAGAAATGTGTCCTCTTTGAAGGGAACTTTGGTCACACCTGTCCTGTTCTGCTCTCAGTCAAGGATGAGCATCATCATCACAGTTACACCCTGGGGAGCTCAGGGGATACTATTGTGTCCTCACACATCTGACTGTCTCATTTCCCTTGCTTTTTTGTATTGGTGGAACAGTGGATGGAGGAGAGAGCTTCTGATGATACCCCACTTTTGTGCCATGCCTGATTCTAAAATCTAACCCTGAACCTATAGAGTGGGAACTGTCAGAAGGTCCACCACTGTGTGAAGTTCCTCCCTGCCCACTAACAACCATGTGTAAGAGCCCACCAGCAGGACTGAGCGGCTAGATACCTATCTGACAAAGTCTCATGTTTAGAAAATATAAAGATCTCAAACTCATCAGTAAAAGTAGAGACAATTCAATTAAAAAATTGGCAAAAAAGATGAAGAGATACTCCACCAAAAATGATGCATTTTTAAAAAATAACTGTGTGAAATGATGATGGACATAATTAACAATTTAGGAAATGTAAATTAAGAACTCAATTAGTGGATCTTCTGGGAAGATGGCAGAGTAGTGAGCAACAGGACACATCCCTCCTACAAAAAGTTAGTGGACTGGCAAAAACTGTTTGAAACAACAGTTATGATACTCTGGAGGCCAGGGGGACACTGTACAGCATCCAGGAAAGAGTGAGACAGGGAGACAAGAAGCTGCAACAAAAAACTTGGAGTTATTCCCAGACACCCACTCCCCACCCTCAAGCTTTGCCTCAGGTACTCTCCATGGCTGCCTACTGTGGATAGAGGAGCATTTGAAGGTCTTCTTCCCTGTGGATGAGAAGGGGGTGTGTGCATGGTGGAGGGCTGAGCATGGCTTCTCATTGGTGAGTTTGAATCACTCAGTACAGGCTCTGAAATGTGGTACTAGCCTGCCATGGACGGTGATCCTGGTGGCCATTTTCACAGCACCAACTGGTGGAGTTTGAAAAAGCACACTTTGCTCAAGCACAGTTTGCTGAAGAGTGCCTTCTAATGGGCAGACCAAGAAAGGGCAACTTCAGGCCAAAACAGGCTTTTAGTTGTCTTTCCTGACCCTGTCCCCAGTTCCCTTAGGAACTGGTCTGTACCCTTTTCATGGGTGCCATGGCCATATTTTGATTAAACATGAGCAATTCTAAAGATATAAAATAAGGTGAACCAAATGCCAAAGAAGGGCCTTAACCCAAAGCCTATCAACAATAGAACACCAGACAAGAAAGAGAAATTAACCACCAGAATAAATTCATCAAGATAAATCAGATGCTTATATATAAGCGAGAAATTACAAACCCTTACTAAAGAAAAAGGAAGATATGGCCCAGTCAAGGGAACAAGTTAAAAAGCCAGAGAAGACAAAGAAATTGGAATAACTAGTCAAAGATGTCCAAACAAATCTCCTATATCAAATCAAGGAGATGAACAATAATGTGGCTGAAGAGATAAAGATATTAAGATACTGGGTGACCCTAAAGAATATGAAAGCATGCAAAGAAAAATAACATAACTTATGGGAATGAAAATCACAACAAAGACATGAAAAATACACTAAAAACATTCAACAGCAGATTTGAATGGGCAGAAGAATCAGTGAACTAGAAGACAGAACACCCAAATTCTTACAGACAGAAGACGAGATCGAGAAGAGAATGGAAAAAATTGAGCAGGGTCAGAGGGAACTCAAAGACAGCCCACAGCAAACAAAAGTACATGTCCTGGGTATCCCAGAAAGAAAAGAGAAGGGAAAAGGGGCAGAAAGAATATTTCTGAAGAAATAATGGGCAGAAATTTCCCAACACTTAAGAAAGACTTAAGTATACATGTCCAAAAATCACAACATACTACAAAGAAGAAATATTCTTATAGAACTATTCCACTACACATAGTAATCAGAATCAAATGATAAAGACAAAAAGAGAATTCTGAAAGATACGAGAAAAGTAATTCCTCATGTACAAGGGATGTTTAATAAGACTGGTGCCAATTTCTCATCAGAAACCATGAGAGCAAGAAGACAATGGTTTGATATATTTAAGGTACTAAAAGAAAAACAAAAACAAAAACAAAAAACCTGCCAGCCAACAATTCAATATCTGGCAAAACTGTCCCTCAATAATGAGAGACAGTTTAATTTATTCACAGATAAACAACTGAGTGAGTTCAACAACTAGAAACCTTTTCCTAAAGAAATACTAAAGAGAGATCTGCAGGCTGAAATGAAAAGACAAGAGAGAGAGGCTTGGAGGAGAGTGTAGAAATGAATAATATCAATAAGGGCAATAAAAAGGGTAAAAGGAGTCAAAAATAAGAAAAGGAGATATAACAACCAAAGAATTAAATGCTTGAAATAAATATTTCCTTTACAATAATAACAATGAATGCTCATGTATTAAACTCCCCAATCCAAAAATACTGAATGGCAGAATGGATTAAAAAAATGATCCATCTATATTCTGTCTACAAGAGCAAAGACACAAATAGTTTCAAAGTCAAAAGTTGGAAAAAATTATGCAATGCAAAGAACAATCAAAAAAGAGCTCAGGTAGCTATACTATTACTGAACAAAATAGAGATTTTAAATGTAAAACTGTTAGGAGAAAAAGAATATCATCCTGTATCAATAAAATTGGCAATCCACCAAAAAGAAAGAACAATCATAAATATTATGTACCTAACCATGGTGCCACAAAATATATGAGGCAAACACTGGCAAAACTGAAGGGAGAAATAGATGTCTCTACAATAGCTGGATACTTCAATATACCACTCTCAGCAACAGACAGAACATCTAGTCAAAGGACCAATAAGGAAACAGAGAACTTAAATAATATGATAAAAATTCTAGACCTAACAGATACATACAAAATATTGAACCCTAAAAGAGCAGGATCTATGCATTTATTGATATACATTCTACTCACATGCTCATGGAACACTGTTCAGGAGAGACCACAGGTTGGGACTCAAAAGAGGTCTCAATAAATTTCAAAATATTGAAATTATACAAAGAGCTTTCTCTGAATGAAATGGAATGAACTTGGAAATAAATAACAGATAGAAAACTGGAAAATTCACAAATATACTGAAGTGAAACAGTACACACAAAAAATCAGAGTGTCAAAGAAGAAACTGCAAGGGAAATCAGAAAAATCTTGAGATAAATGTAAACAAGAACACAACATATCAAATCATATGGGATGCAGCAAAGGCAGTGTTTAGAGGCAAAAGCATAGACCAAAACATTTATATTATAAAAGAAACAGAGCTAACTTGAAAGACCTAAATGAAGATATGCAGGAACTAGAAAAAAATAGCAAGCTAATCCCAAAGCAAGCACAAGGAATGAAGTAACAAAGATTAGAACAGAAATAAACAAAATTAAGAATATAAAAACAATAGAGAGCATTAACAAAACAAAAAGTTGGCTCTTTGACAAGATCAGGAAAATTGGCACTTAGCTAGACTGACAAAAAGAATGAGAGAAGATGCAAATAAATGTAATCAGAAATGAGATTCACTATTGAATCTACAGAAATAAAAAGGATCATAACAGGGTTCTCTGAACAACAACTTAGGAAACTTACATAAATCACAGAAATTCCTAGAAACATGCAAACAACCTACATTGATTCTAGAAGAAACAGACAATCTCAACAGAACAATTATATGGAAAGAGATTGCATCAGTCATCAAAAACCTCCCTAACAATCCCAGGACCAGATGGCTTTCCACAGCTAATATCGTACTAGATGATTAAAGACATAGCTTTCCCTTTATGATGTGGAATAACACAAGGGTGCCCACTGTCACTACTGTTATTTAACGTTGTACTAGAAGTTCTAGTTCGAGCAGTTAGGCAAGAAAAAGAAATATAAGGCATCCAAATCAGAAAGGAAGAAGTAAAACTTTCACTATTTGCTGATGACGTGATCCTATATATAGAAAGTCCCAACAAAATCAACAGCAAATATACTAGAGCTAATAATTGAATCCAGCAAATTGGTGGGGTACAAGATTAATATGCAAAAATCAGTAGTGTTTCTATATACTAGTAGTGAGCAATCTGAGGAGAAATCAAGAAAAAATTTCCTTTTACAATAGCAACTAAAAATCAAATATCTAGGAATAAACTTAAAGCTTGTTGTGATGGTTAGTTTCATGTTTTAATTTGCCAAGGTAATGGTGCCTGGTTGTTCAGTCAAGCAAGCACTAGCCTAATTGATACTGTGAGGATATTTTGTGGACTTAAATCATTAGTTAGTTGATTCCATCTATGGCTGATTATATGAACAATCCACTGAGAAGATTACCTTTAGCAATAAGAGATGACTCATCCAATCATTTGAAAACCCTTAAAGGAGAAGTGATGATTTCATCAGTCAGAAAAGAGAATTTTCATCTCTACTGCAGACAGGCAGCTCTTCTGGGAAATTCATCAAAAACCTTCCTCAAAATTCCCAGCTTGCAGCCTCCCTATGGAATCTGGACTCATGCTTCCCCATAGTTCCATGAGACAATTTTATAAAATCTCATAATATTTACTGATATCTCCTGCCAGTTCGGTTTTCCTAGAGAACCCTGACTAGCATAGATGGAAAGGACCTGTAAACATAAACAACAAAACATTTCTTAAAGAAATCAAAGAGGACCTAAATAAATGGAAGGACATTCTGTCTTCATGAGTTGGAAGACTGAAAGTCATTTAGATGTTAATTCCACCCAAATTGACTTATAGATTCAATGCAAATATTTTAATGTACTTTGCAGAAGTGGAAAAGCCAAATACAAAATTTATTTGGAAGGGTGAAGGACCCTGAATATCCAAAAGCATCTTGGGAAAAAAAAGAACAAGTTTGGAGGAATGATATTTCCTTATCCTTACTTTAAAGCTTATTAACAAAGGTTGCAGTGGTCAACACAGAATGGTACCAGCATAAAGATATATATACTGACCAATAGAATTGAATTGAGAGTTCAGAAAAAGACCCACACATTTGTGTCCAATTGATAACTGACAAGGCTATTTACCAAGCTGGAATAGATTCGTTTCTTCAACAAATGTGATGGCAGAACTGGATATCCTTATCCAAAAGAATGAAAAAGGACCCCACCTCACATCTTATTTAAAAAATTAACTCAAAATGGATCAAAGACCTAAGTATAAGAGCCAGGACAATAAAAGTCCTAGAAGAAAATGTAGGAAAGTATCTTCAAGATGTTGTGGTAGGCAATGGTTTCTTAGACTTTATACCCAAAGCACAATTGGTGAAAAAAACAAATAGTTCCACTCGAAATTAAAAACTTTTATGCTTCAAAGGACTTTGTCAATGAAGTGACAAGGCAGCCAATGCAATGGGAAAAAATATTTGAAAATCACATATCTAAAAGGAATTTAATATCCAGAATATATAAAGAAATCTTACACTCAACAATAAAATGAAAACCTAATTTAAAAATGGGTAAAATCTTTTAGTTTTCCAAATCCATTTCTCACACAGGGTACTTGCAAAGTTTCAGGTCTGATTTATTTTCTGAGATGATATGTATTGGCATCAGGGAAATACTGAAATACCTTTTCATGTTCACTCTCTATTGGACCGCCTATAATATTTTTTTCAATGACTGACATAATCCTCTGTAGGTAGAGATGGAAAATATTAACTTCTCACATTCCACAATTTCTAATATTTAAATCTGCTCGCTGGGATGGAAAATAGAAGACCATTGAAAGCAATGAAAAAAATCATTTTTTGGAATAATTAATCACCGAGTTATCTCCATGGCAAATGATGCTTGTATTTCAATATAAACCCTAGGAAGACAGTGACAAATATCCACTGAGGTGTGTGTGTTGTTGGAAGCAGGGTGTATGAGTGTGTGTTGGTGTTTGGGAGTGTGTGAATTTGTAAACCTCTAGCAGAAATCATGACTGCAAAAAGTGATCTCCTGCAACACTTTCCTTAGTGGCTGTTCAAATAGGTGAATATTCAACTCTTCAATCACAAGCATTCACCTCATATGTATTCCTGGGGAAGGGACGGAAATCTGAACAAGAAGCAGTAGCTCAGTTTTGAATGAATGCATTTAATAGGCCACAGAACCCCTAGCCGCTTGGCACTGCTGGTGGGCTGTTACACGTTTGCCACATGGTCTTCAGGGAGGAATTTCACATGGTGATTGACCTATAGACAAATCCCATTCTGTAGGTTCAGGGTTAGATTTTAGGGATCAGGCATGGCACAGGGGTGGAGTAACATCAGAATCTGCCACCACCTCTCCACTTTTCCACCAATACAAGGAAGGGATATGAGACAGTCAGATGTGTAAGAACACTATAGCAACACCTGAACCCCCAAGTTGTCACTATGATGATGATGCCAATCCTTGACTGAGAGCAGAAGAGGACAAGAGTGAACCAAGTTCCCTCAATGAGGACTCATTTACTATCTGATACATCCTGAGCTGGATTGTGTTAGGTCCATTTGCTGGTGGAGACTTGGAATGTACAGGAGTCAGTGATGTCAAAAGCATACACAAGGAAATGTTGGAGCCAGGACTCTGTCATTCCCTTATTACATTATCATTGACTAACCAATGTGGTTGCTGATTTATACATGAGGGAAAAGCAGGATGGGTAATCTTAGGTGAGGAGGCTTACCCAAGAAGGGCCTGCATGATGTGGTGTTTGGCAATCTTCAGGACATTAGGTGCTTGGTGTCCAGCCTCTGCCATAATTTCTAAGAGGTCATAGCCTTTTATCCCAGCCTCTCTTTGTTGAGACACAGCTATGAAGAGAGAGAAGGTATCAGCTATGAAAATATGGAATTATATACTTGGCCAAATTCCAATATACAAAAAGCCATGGAGTACAGGTAGGTCTTGGATGCTGCCCACTTGGAAGAAGAAGGTAGTGGTGGAGGAGAATTTGTGGGGTAGAACAATGGATACTATGGGAATAAAGGAGAGGAGAGACTCCTGACATGTATCTCTTTCTATTCCAAGGTTTTGCTGGGAGCATGTATGGGGGCCAGGCCACCTTGGAACAAGGACTGCTTTAGCCATACTTTGCCTCTGCTGTTAGGACACCAGCCCTGTGACCACAGCTTTGCATGCTGAGCTGTGCCAGGGGATATATGCTGGGAGTCATGGCTTGCCTGCAACCACAAAGGTAGTAGGGAAGGATTCAGAATTTTGAACTTGTAGAAGGAACCACTGGCTGGGCGCAAACAAGAGTGTTTCTCAATGCAGGGAATCTAAATGCCTAACAGTTAGGGCTGGTAAGATGGGGTTGGAGATATTGACCATACATGCCTGAATTTGAAAAGTTAACCACAGATTGAAAGATGAGAACAAGATAATTCAACTGAAGGAGGATGTGTGTCTTCTCTCCTTGGTCTCAGTTCTTTTTCTTTATTGTTTCCTCATATAACACTTACTTGTTGATGTCGGGTTCAGAATCTGACTGCCCAGCACCCACCAAAACCCTCCACATCCGCTGGAGGCGAATCCCAGATTCCACAAGTGCCATCCCCTGGCAGCTCCACTGCTCTGACCATGGGCCTTTACAAGAGCCCAAGCAAGAGGGTGACTGAGCACCTCAGCCCTTCTCCCCCTTCCTCTCCATCTCTCAGCACCCTGCATAAGCAGGGAAGCCCGGGGTCTGCAATACAACTAAACCCATGTCTGATCCAGTCTGCTTTTTTTTTTTTTTTTTTTTTTACAATCAATTTGATATTATTTTTATTGGAAAGAAACTGTTTTAGACATGAACATAAATCTCTATATGAATTCCACATAAGAATTTCAGTCATTAACTGGGAATAGAACAGAATAGTGGCTGTGGGATGATCTATCCCCACCTAGTTGTGGAAGACTCATTCCTGCAAAGAAATATACAATGGGATTTCATATCCTCCCACCAGTGCAATATTTAATATAAACACTTTTTGATAGAACCATCATGAATCACTGTTCCAGCCACTCTCTTTTGTCTTTCCTCATTAAGAATAAGAAATAGCTGACCACAATTCCATATTTAGTAATCCCACCTGGTCTTAATTATGCCATCTCCATATTGAGGCAGAAATACACAGTTCTGTGTCCCAAGGAAGCCAGGTTTGTTTGTTTCCACTCAAAGTGGCCTGGGTGCTCTGAGGATCCCAGCAGCCGCATCTCTGGCAACGTTCAGGGAAGCAGAAGACAAGAAGACTAAAGGAAGCTGCTGTGTCTATGATCAATTATAGAAAATAAGTTACTGGTAACATTATCAACTTAACATCTACTGTTATATGCATCTAGTATATTTTGAATTTCATTTATTGTGCCTTTCATTTCCATAAGTTTTTTTTTTTATTTTCCTGTGTGTTCATTCAAATTCGTCTTTTTGTTCACCAAATGTCTTCTTTTTCATTTTTAATTTTTTTATTGTTAAAGAAGCTTTAGAGTCCATGTGAAGGACAGAGTTAATAATGGCAAAGGTGAGCCTTGGGCCTCAGCCTGTCTGCCTCTATAGTTCTTGTTTTCACCACCATGATGTATAGGCTCCCACAGCAGAGATGGAGAAACCAAATCCCAGGAAGAAGGAGAACCTGCCTTTGACCACATAGGTAGAGGAGGCAGAGTTGATTTAAGCCAGGCTGCCAGGCACTAGAGCCCTGTGTGCCCCTCCCCTGTAAGACCCATTGTGTCCCTGGGTCCGCAGATTCCATGGGTGGGTTGGGCAGGGGAGGAGAAAAACCCAAAGCCCTTCACTGTGCTCCATTCTCCTGGTTTCTGTGTCCAGCAGGAGAGTGCTCCCTTCTCACTCACCAGTAGCTGTGCAGGGGTGAAGTTCTGTGGACAGAATGGGCTATAAGTGTTGGAGAGGATGTGGAGAAAGGAAGGGGAACCTTCATCCACTGCTGGTGGGATTGTAGAATGGTCTAGCCACTATGGAGGACAGTTTGTCAGTTCCTCAAAAAACTTACTATAGAACTTTCATATGATCTAGCGATTCCACCGCTGGGTATATACCCTGAAGAATTGAAAGCAAAGACATGAACAGACATATGCACACCAATGTTCATAGCGGTATTGCTCACTGTTGCCAAAAGTTGGAATCAACCCAGGTGCTCATCAACAGATGCATGGATAAACAAAATGTGGTACATACATACGATGAAATATTACTCAGCTGTAAGAAGGAATAAAGTGCTAACACACGAGATAACATGGATGGATCTTGAAGACCTGATTTTGAGTGAAGCATTGAAGGATGAACAGTACATGACCTCACTGATATGAATTAAGGAAATTAAGCAGTCTTAGAGAGCTATTGCCCTGCAAGATAGGTTTACAAGAAATAGAAAGAGAAGAGAAGGTTGTGAGCCATCACCAATACAGATGTAATCTATGGTAAAGTGATAGAGTGTACTTGTGTATTGAAGGACTAGGACAGGATGTAGTGATATTACTGGGTTGGGTGGTGCAGGGTTGACAGGTGGGTAATTTGGGAAAGGTGGGTCTGAAGGTCCAGGATACTGGGGGGAGGGTTGGGAGAGGGACCAGGTGAACACTGGGGATTTGTGGGTATGAGGTTGAAAGTACAGAGGTGGGAATGCTTTTATGGCAAAATGACAAGGAAAGGTCACTGGTTTAGGGTGTTGGTTGGGGGGCGCATTCAGGACAGGGCGTATCTGAAGCAGGCTTCTAGGGAGTGTGTGAGTGTTTATTCTGTCATAATGTGTTGTATCAGTGGGTGGAGACCCACATAATGACTGGAAAGGAGTTGGACTCCCATCTTTGGGGGGATCGATTTGTTCAGAAATAGATAGGCAGGAGTCTTCAAGAGCAATGGCGGTTCCTAATAGAGGAGCACAAACCAGTGTGTCAAGACCTCTTGTGGCATGTAACTATGAATCTTGTCATCCAACGAGTCAAGTCATGGGGTCATTGTAGGCCCCAAGTGGATGGGGTGGGAGGAATAGAATAGATCAAACAGGGGGTATTTAGTGCTCAGTAGAAATGTTCTTCATTACCATCCAGTGATAGACACACGACATGGCAAATATCATCCAAATTTTTAAAAGTGTACGGTCTAAAATGTAAGCCATAGTATAAACCATTGACAATGTTTACTAGCTATGTTTCACTATTTGTATATCAGTTATAACAATGCTTCATACACATATAAAAAGGTATTAATATAGGGGGGGGGAGGACCCGGGGAGGATGTTGAGTATATGAGAGTCTCCTGGATTCTGTGTGTGACTTTGCAGTGACCTAAAACTTCTTTGAAAACAAAATGAAAAATAGTGAGACACTGGGGAATGAGACGGGGAAGGTGCCACGGTACAGACTGGACACCAGATATTGCATTGATGACAGGCAAAAGGTCAAAAAAATTTTTTTTTATATTTTTCATTTTTTTAATATCCCAATCTTTTAATTTTATTTTAGTTTTAGTTTTTTATAAAAAATTGTTTTGTATTTTATCTCTTACATTTAAACTTATCATTATTATTTCATTTTCCTATTAATTGTATTCAGCTATTGTAATGGCTTCATCTTTGAAGAAGCTTTGGATCACAGAAGGCTTACAACTGTGGTGGGAGAGGTTTGTTGGTGTGGGGTGTCAGGCATGAGGGATGCATGGGAGGAAGTTCACCTGAGCATAAATATAATGTATATAAAAATGTTCAAATGTTCATGGAGCATTGTCACAGTGGGTGCAGAATCACTCAATAAATGAGAGATTACTGAATTCCCACCCTGGAGAGCTCTGACACATTCTCTAAGGGAGCAGCAACAGTACCCCAAGCGCAGGGGCAGTGACTGGTGAAGGAAGATGATCCACTGATGGGCCCTCGATATTGATGACTAGCCTTGAGTCTTTGCTCTTGAAATTGAAACTTTGCCTATTGTTATGGGATACCTAAGGGTTGCCTCCTGAGAACCTCCTTGTTGCTCAGATGTTGCCTCTCTCTAAGCCAAACTCAGCATATGAATGCATTACCTTCCTCCCAGCATGGGACATGACACCCAGGGAAGAGCCTTCCTGGCACCGAGGGATTCTACCAAGTGCCAACTGGCAACATAACTGGTAAAAGAACTTGAATAAAAGGGGGAAAAGGTAAAGACAAATGAGTTCATATGGCTGAGAGACTTCAAAATGAGTTGGGAGGTCACCCTAGAGTTAACACTTAGGATCTCATAGAATTCCAAAGTGGATATCACCCCAAATAGAGGGGCTCCTGAGAGCTATGGAGGCACCCAGGTCCTATGTCAGGGCAGATAGCTCCAGAGTTTGGTGTCTTGCCAGTGGGCCCTACTTTGGAGTTTGTATTCCTGAGAGTGACAGAGTTGGACTCAACTATGTCTTCCCTGCACATGACTCATCTATCCCTTCTATTCAAACTTATATTTGGTGCTGGAGTTTGTAGGTGTATGTGCAGAGACGTGAGTCTTTGGGCTGTCCATGTGCCAGCTGGGCCAGGAACCTCAGTGGAGCAGCAACTCCTACACTACAGCTCATTGAACTCACCCAGGACAACTGATGGGGAGATGATGATGGACAACGGCCATCCCAGGGGATGGAGAGAGTCTGCAGCTGCAGGCAAGATAATCCCATCCATCTTCCCCATGGGATATAAGCCCCCTCTCAACTGGAGGTGGAGTAGACATCACCACCCCAGACTCCTCAGGATGGGGGTAGGAGCTATGGACTAGAGTGGACTTACTTGTATTCTACTATAGACATATTGTGATTCAAGCAATGGAAAAAATTACAACACTGATGTGGAGCCAGTGGCTATTGGAGGCTCTTGGGGCAAGGAGAGGGAAAAGCAGTTGTAATATAGGGGCTACTTCAGGACTTGGGAATTATCCTGAGTGACATTGCAACGACAGATATAGGTCATTTTATATCATCATATAACAAGCAGAGCTGTATGGGAGAGAGTGTGGTCTACAATGTGAACTATGGTCCATGCTTAATGGCAAAGCTCCAGGATGTGCTTAACAATTGCAATTAATGTGCCACACTAATGAAGGATGTTTATGTGGAAGGTTGTGGGAGGTGTGGAAGGGGGGGCATTAAAAAAAGATTATTATTCCTAAGGAATAAGTGATAACTGAAGACATGCCTTCGAATGAAGACATTCTTATGAACTTGATAAGAATTTAATACTGTGTGAATTCTCACTTTCCCTATAAGTGTTACTGTATGAATAAATGACTGTGTGAAAAAAAAGTCTATTTCATCCAAAAAAGAAAAAAAGATATATGAAAATGAAAACAAAACAAAGAAAACTTATGGATGCAATAAAAGCCATGAGGAGAGAAAAATGTATACCTCTAAATGCTTATATTTAAAACAAGAAAGACCTCAAATTAGAGTCCTAAACTCATGTGGGAGCCAAGTGTCCAGGCTCCCCATCCTTAAATAAAACAAAGCCTGCAGCACATAGCTGCCTGCATGACCTGGACATAAGTTAAAAATTAACAACCCTCTACGGAGGGAAAAGAACTTATAGCTGGTATCAATCCTCTCAAGGCGGTACACTTCCTTCCTATGATAACATCACCAGACCCCATTTGTGTGCTTCATGTGAGCCTAGCAGAAACTCAATTTCTAAATACCCCCATTGAATGTTTTTGTACTGAAATCCTTATTGTCCTGCATTTTCCCACCTCTAGGGGAAGCTCTACCTTCATTCCCGGGACAACCGCCACTTAAGACTCTCTACTGTTCCTAAGTCCCAATAAAGCTTATGTCTTAGTCAGTGCCAGTACGCCGTTTAGTCTCGCAACAGTTCTGACACATGCCTTTCCAGGTTGGTTTAGAACAGTTGTTGAGCCAGCCAGGAGACTGAAGGAGTACAGGCAATAGCAGGCATGAGCTCAGGGTAGGAGAATCGGTGGTGGAAATCCCAGGGTTGCCTATAATGTGTATGTGGGGAAGGCTGGTTGCCCTCCTGGATGAGTGGGGACTGCCAAGAGAGTACGAGGACACCCTAAAAACTCTGGCAGGTGTACTGGCTGTGCCACAACAGGTGGCAGAGAAGCTACACGTAAATAAGACAAAGGGAGACCACCAGATAGTGGCTAATATAGCATGGCCCCTGTTAGGAGGCTTGTTAGTGGTTACCGAGGCAGAACAAGTAGAAAAGGCCTCTGTGTGCTGCTTAGAAGAAGAGTTAAAGCTAGAAAGGGATATGCACCAAGCAGAGGCAGAGATGAGTCTAACCAATCACCTGCGCAGAGTTGATGATCACTTAGAAAACCCGTCTTGTAGATATGCCTGGGTTAGGGGCTCCAGGCTGCCTCAATTCCAGGTCTACAGGACATTAAACACGTCTGGGTGGAACCCTAAGTCATGGGATACTATGGACTCCTCAGATGAGAAGAAGGAGAAAGAATGGGAAGAAGAAGAAGATAAGGACCCCCCGTGGGTATGCCCTATAATGCAACAGAAGTGTAGGCATTAAAAGATCAACCCTCTGGGGTCCAAAATTTCTAACTCTCAAGCAGAAATTACATGTAACCAAAAGAGATTACAGGGCTTCTGTATTGGGTGATTTAGGGCAGAGGAATAGGCAGAGATCTAGAGAGATCCTATCTAATTTGTTGCTACAATTATTAGCAACAGATAATGGAACAGAATTAGTTGTATTATCTGGGGTGGAAATGAATGTATTGGCATACATTCCCACTCACCCTTCTCTATGTCAGTTTATACACTACCTCCAGTGAAGCAAAAACAGCATCATTACTGGTATAGTTGGGTGATGGATGCCGGGCTGACTGACCTAATATAGGGGACACACCCCATGCCAACCCTCACTGGCAATCCATGAACTAATTAGAAGATATTTTTCAGAGATTGGGGATGAAACATGCTATTTATGCTGCCAATTTTGTGGGACCTCATACAAAAACTTTTACAGCAACGATAAAAGATACTGTGCTACATATTACTCCCAACCATTATTATGGGCCTCTGGTGTCAACCCTGAACCCTTTATTGGGGCAACCTGTGTTGTGAGCTATGCAGGCCAAAGCAAAATTAGGAGACTTGAAAAGGCTGTGGAGAAAGGAGGCTGGGGACTGGGCCTCAGGAAACTTGCCCCAAGGACATGATAGTCCTAACCCTGTGTTAGATTTACAAAATCGTCCCCTCAGAAAGTTGGGGGAGAAGGAAAATAGGAAAAAAGCTGCCACCCCAACTCCAGGAACCTTCTGCTCCCCTGACAGAAGCAAGGCAGGCACCCTTCACCTTACTATAAGAGAGGGGTTAAGATCTCCTTGTAGGAACAATAGCCAGGAATCTTGGGGATCCAAGGCCACATGTAGAGTTAACTGTTTATTGGTCCCCTACTAATCATCAAAGGGTGTTAGCCTTAGTAGACACGGGGTCTAAATATACTTTAATTCACTTAGAGTACATTTACATTTACAAAGTAGCGTGATTCCACAAACAAGTGCTGGTTATAGATGGGTATGGGGGAAAACCAATTTATGCTAAGCAACAATTTTTAGTTTTACAAATTGGATGATTACCTCCCCAAAAGCACACAGTGTATATTTCTCTTATAACCAAATTTATTTTAGGAATTGACATTCTGCAGTATGCCAAATTACAGACTACTGTAGGAGAATTCTGCCTCTGATGCCGAGTAATAAAGTTGATGCTAAAGGAACAAGCTAAAAGGTCCCCAATGAAGGTGCCCTCACCCTAAAGATTTGTGGCAACCAAACAATACAGACTCCTGAGGGGCAAAAGGAAATTACTGTGACAATGAAGGAATTAGAAAGTGTAGGGATAATAATAACTACCCATAGTCCTGT
>JAKSZT010054455.1:124943-137691 GCA_026826555.1 Tolypeutes matacus
CTACCCAAGTGAGGTGTTTTGGGAACCCACAGAGCAGCAGGCTTTAGCGCAACAATCTGGAGGGAGCTGGACAAAGAAATAAAGAGCCCAAGGGAAAACCGTGAGTTTCTCGCCCCTGTGGCCCCACCCTCAAGGCAAAACCGCCTCCACAAACCCCTGACTCCCACCAGACACCGAGTGGGAGGGAGTATTCTTTGGGAGGAAGAGGGTTCTGGTGAAGGGTGGAGAGGGGTTTCCTATGTGTGGGTTTTGTTACCTGGGCCTCCTTTGAACTTCAGGGAGCATACCAGCTGGCACCGAGGTGGCCCCAGGAACCCGGGAGAAGGGAATCTGCTCAGGCAGCCTGACATACTCAGCTGCTCTGGGAGAGAGGAACTTGGGCGGGGAGAGGATGGTGACAGGCAATTGAGTAGTCCGGTGCTGAAAACTATCAAAATTCCAACTCCCCTAAGAAAGGCAGGTGGTAGAAAGCCTCAATAAACTTTCAAAGGCCTATTTAGGATCCCCTGGGAGGAGGAGGGGTCTGGAAGAGGGTCAAGAGTGGTTTCTTTGCGGTGCGTTCGGCCACCAAGGTCCACTTTGAATCTCAGAAGGGACCTTGATCTGACCAGGAGAGGGGAGAAGGGTTCTGCTCACATAGGCTATCAGGCCCAGCTGCCCTGGGAGAGAAAGCAATTAGAATAGAAAGGGGGAGGGGACAGACAGGCGCCTATCAGCAGGTCTCTGGCCAACTGCAAAGATTCTAACCTGCCTGGCAGATATCCTTCTGAAAAGCTAAGTGATCCAAGGAGAAACTTTAGCCCAGTGGAGGAGTTCCCACCTTGAATATACAAGGTCCCTGGTTCAATTCCTGGTGCTTCTTAGAGAAGTGACCTACTGGGTTATCAGACATCCAGCTGATACTTTAGGACAGTGAACATATAGACACTGTTTTTGTATTAGATTTTCTTGGATCTCTTAATTTTCTTTAAAAGAAAAGTTTCCTTTTCTTAATTTAACTTAGTTTACTTGCTAAAACCTGGTTCAAACCTGCAAAGGGCAGGCTGCAGGGTAATTGATTGATGAACACCAGCAACCCGAGAAGCTCCTTAAGGGCCTAAGAGGGAAGTCTGTTTTTCCATAGTTTTTGTTTACTTCTTTGTTTCTTTCTTTTTCTTTCTTTTTTAATCAGGTACTGCTGTCTTCTTTCTTTCTTGTGTTTCCCCTTCGTTCCTGCCCTCCCCCTTTTGTTTACCAATTTTGTCTACCTATGCTATTTCTTTTCCTCCCTTCATCTTTCTATCTTCTGCTTCCTGTTGTTCTTACAGTCCACCTCTCTTTTTTTTTGGCATTTTTAATTACCCATATGGCTACCTTTATTGGAGATATTTCTTTCTTTCTTTTTTTTTTTTTTTAATTTTTATTGTGGGTAAAAATAAAAATTCTCACAATACATACAAACATTTGCAAAATGATATATAAATATACATGCATATATGTGTATTTGCTTACAAAAATGTTATATATATATATATATATATACATATATTTTAAGAGGTGCTTAGATTACCCAAAATATTACATGGAACCCACTGGGTACAGTCCACCTCTTTTTGTTTGGTCTTCAGTTTTCTTTGTCCTTGTTTCTCTCTCCTTTTTTCTGTTTTCTTTCCTTTTTTACTTTTTTTTTCTATTTGTCTTTTCTTTTTCCCTCTCTTCTCATCATCCTAGCCTTTTAATTCATCCTATATATTTTTCTCTATTTGAATTCTCAACTCATTGTTTGTACTCCACCTTTTTATTCTTACTCTTCTGCACCTCTTCCTTGAGTTAATTATTCATTTTCCTAGGTCTTATATGGTTCCTCTTCTACCTTTTACTATTATTATTACTATTATCCTTTTTTCTCTTCTTACTTCTTTCTTTTTCTCTAGCCCTAATTTTTTTCCCAAGGGAACATAGACAACAGCAAGGAAATAGAATAAGAGAAATGAAGTGTCAAAGCAAAAACTTATCACACACACAAACACAATAACAAAATAAAACCATAGATTACAAAGAGAAGCAAATCAGCTGAAAAAACCCATCAAGATAACCTGATGCCTAGACACCAACAAAAAATTACAACTCATACTAAGAAATAGGAAGACATGGCCCAGTCCAATGAAACAACTAAAAAGCAAGAGGAGATGCAGAATATGGGACAACTAATCAGAGATGTCCAAACAAATATCATGAATCAACTTAATGAAGTGAAGAAAGAGATTAAAGATATTAAGAAGACACTGGAAGAACACACTGAAGAAATTGTAAGCATACATAAAAAGATAACGGATATGATGGTGATGAATGGCACAATATAAGAAGGCAAGAATAAACTGGAAGCACATAACAGCAGATTTGAACATGCAGAGGAAAGAATCAATGATGTGGAAGAAAGTATAGCTGAAATCAAACAGATAGTAGAACAGATAGATAAAAAGACAGAAAAAACCCAACAGGGACACAGGGATTTGTATGGCAGCAGAAAAGAAACAAACATATGCATTATAGGCATCTTGAGGGAGAAGAAAAGGGAAAGGGGACAGAAAGTGTGCTGTAGGAAATAATGGGTGAAATCTTCCCACCCAATTGAAGGACATGGACGTACATGTCCAGGAAGTGCAGTGCCTTCCTGAGTAACAGGCTTACTCCAAGAAATATATTTGTCAAGTTATCCAATGCTCAAGACCAAGAGAGAATACTGAAAGTAGCCAGAGAAAAGAGAACCATCACATCCAGGGGAAGCTTGATAAGATTAAGTGCTGATTTCTAATCTGAAACCATGGAGGCAAGAAGGCAGTGGTATGACATAGTCAAGGTGCTAAAAGCAAAAAACTTTCAGCCAAGAATTCTCTATCCAGAAAAACTGGCATTCAAAAACAAGGGAGAGTTCAAACTATTCACATATAAACAGAAATTAAGAGAGTATGTCAATAAGAAACTTGCACTTCAAGAAATACTAAAGGGAGTTCTGCAGGTTGAAAGGAAAAGACAGGAGAGAGAGAGGGTTGGAGGAGAGTGAAAGAACAACTAAAAAGATAAGAATAGAAATTAAAAAGCATATGGCATACATCAACCTAAAGAAGATATACCTAATGTAAATAATTCCTTGACAGTAATAACATTAAATGTTAATGTATTAAACTCACCCAAGACACACAGATTGGCAGAATGGATAAGGAAATATGACACATCTATATGCTGTTTACAAGAAACCCACCTTAGGCCCAGGGATAAAAGGAGGCTGAAAGTTAATGGTTAGAAAACAATTCTACAAGCAAACAATAACCAAAATTGGGTAGGAATAGCAATACCAATATCAGACAAAATAGTCTGTAAATGCATAAGAGACAAAACGGACACTATATATTAATAAAAGTGAAAATCTTTCAAGAACAAAGAACAATCATAAACATTTATGCTACTATTCAGGGCACCTAAGAATACATGAGTCAAACACTGGAAAAACAAAGTGGAGAAATAGAGGCCTCTACAATTATATTGGGGGATTTTAATACACCATTATCACCATTAGGCAGAACATCTCAACAAAGAATCGATAAACAAACAAAGACTTTGAATAATACATTAGAGGATCTGGATCTAATAGACATATACAGAACATTACACCAAAATAGAGCTGGATATACATTCTTCTCGAGTGCATATGGATCATTTTTCCAGGATATACCACATGCTAGGCCACAGAACAACTCTCAATGAATTTTGAAAAATTGAAATCATACAAAGTAATTTCTCTGACCACAATGGAATGAAGCTGGAAATCAGTAAAGGGCAGAGAACCAGATTAGGCACAAAGATATGGAAGTTGAATAGCACACTCTTGTATAAACCATGGGTCAAGGAGAAATTCACAAAAGAAATAAGTAACTACCTTGATACGAATGAAAATGACAAGCCAACATATAAAAACCTATGGGATGCAGCAACAGATGTACTGAGAGGAAAATTCATAGCTATAAATGCCTATATTAAATAGGAAGAAAGCACTAAATTCAAACACCTAATTGCACACCTGGAGGAATCAGAAAAAGAACAACAAACTAACCCCAAAGAAAATAGAATGAAGGAAATAACGAAGATTAGAGCAGAACTAAATGAAATAGAAAATAAGA
This sequence comes from Tolypeutes matacus, assembly GCA_026826555.1. Classification (NCBI taxonomy): domain Eukaryota; kingdom Metazoa; phylum Chordata; class Mammalia; order Cingulata; family Chlamyphoridae; genus Tolypeutes; species Tolypeutes matacus. Next base: position 129,101 of record JAKSZT010054455.1, read on the forward strand.
AAGCACTAGAAAAAATAAAAGCAAAAGCTGGTTCTTTGGGAAGATCAATTAAAGTCACAAGCACTTAGCTAGACTAACAAAGAAAAAAAGAGAGAAGATGCAAATACAAAAAAATAAGAAACATGGAAGGAGATGTCACCACTGAACCATAGAAATAAAGAGTATCATAAAAGGATACTTTGAAAAATTATATGCCAACAAGAATGATAATTTAGAGGAAATGGAAAAATTCCTAGAAACACACAAGCAGCCTACACTGATGAAAGAAACTGATGAACTCAACAGACCAATCACAAGAATGAGATAGAATTAGTCATCAAAAGCCTCCCAACTAAGAAGAGCCCAGGACCAGATGAATTTACAGGTGAATTCTAGCAAACATTCTGGAAAGAACTAACACCAATCCTGCTTAAACTCTTCCAAATAGTAGAAGTTTGGAACATTACTTAACTCATTTTATGATGCCAACATCACCTTAAGACCAAAGCCAAACAAAGATGCCACAAGAAAGGAAAACTATCGACTAATCTCTGTAATGAAACTAGATGCTAAAATCCTCAACAAAATACTAGCTAATCATATTCAATAACACATCAAACAAATTATACAACATGACCAAGTGGGTTTCATCCCTGGTATACAAGGATGCTTCATCATAAGAAAATCAATCAATGGAATACACCACATAAACAGGTTGAAAGAAAAAAATCAAATGATCATCTGAAAAGATGCAGAAAAAGCATTCAACAAAATAAAACATCCTTTCCTGATAAAAACACTACAAAAGATAGGAATACAAGGAAATTTCCTCAACATGATAAAGAGTATATATGAAAAACCCACAGCTAACATCATATTCAATGGAGAAATCCTAAAAGCTTTTCCTCTAAGATCGGGAACAAGACAAGGATGCCCACTTTCACCGCTCGTATTTAACACTGTGTTAGAAGTACTTGCTCGAGCACTCTGGCAAGAAAAAGATATAAAAGGCTTCCAAATTGGAAAGGAAGAAGTCAAAATTTCACTATTTGCAGACAACATGATCCTATACATAGAAAGCCCTGCAAAATTGACAACAAAGCTTCTGGAGCTTATAAATGAGTTCAGTAAAGTCGCATGTTATAAGATCAATGCACAAAAATCAGTAGCATTTATGTACACCAATAATGAGCAATCTGAGGAGGAAATCAAGAAAAAAAATCCCATTTACAATAGCAACTAAAAGAATCAAATCCCTAGGAATAAATTTAACTAAAGATGTATATGACTTATACACAGAAAACTACACAACACTGTTAAAGGAAATCAAAGAAGACTTAATTAAGTGGAAGAATATTCCCTGTTCATGGATAGAAAGACTAAACGTCATTAAGAAGTCTATCCTACCCAAACCTATCTACAGATTTAACGTAATCCCAATAAAACTCACCACAGCATTTTTTACTGGATTGGAAAAACTAACTATGAAATTTATCTGGAAGGGCAAGAGGTCCCATATAGCCAAAGACATATTGAAGAAGGAGAATGAAACCAGAGGAATCATACTACTTGACTTTAAAACATACCACAAAGCTACAGTGGTCAAAACTGCATGGTATTGGCACAAGGATTAATATACTGATCAATGGAGGTGAATTGAGAGTTCTAATACAGATCATCGCATATACAGTCAAATGAAATTCCACAAGGTCACCAAACCCATTCAACTGGGAGAGAACGGCCTCTTCAAACAAATGGTGCTTGAAAAACTGGATATCCATATCCAAAAGAGTGATAGAGGAACACCATCTCACACCTTATACAAAAATCAACTCAAGATGGCTCAAAGATCTAAATATAAGCCAAGACCATAAAGATCTTGGAAGATAATGTAGAGAAGCATCTACATGATCTTGTAATAGAAATGGTTTCATGAACTTTACACCCAAAGCACAAGCAGCGAAAGAAAAAACAGATAAATGGGACCTCCTCAAAATTAAAAACTTTTGCACCTCAAAGGAGTTTCTCAAGAAAGTGAAAAGGCAGCCTACTCAATGGGAGAAAATATTTGGTAACCATATATCTAATAGGGGCCTAATATCCTATATATGTAAAGAAATCGTACACCTCGAAATTAAAAGACAAACAAACCATTTAAAAAATGGGTAAGTGATTTGAATAGACACTTCTCCAAAGAAGAAATACAAATGGCTAAAAAGCACATGAAAAGGTGCTCAACATCACTAGTTATTAGGGAAATGCAAATCAAAACTACAATGAGATATCATCTTACACCCATTAGACTGGCAGCTATTAAAAAAAACAGAGGACTGGAAAACGGATGTGGCTCAAGAGGTTCAGCGTCCATCTACCATACGGAGGGACCGGGGTTCGATACCCGGGACCTCCCAGAAAAAAAAAACAAAAAAAAAACAGAGGACTGCAAGTGTTGGAGACGATGTGGAAGAATGGGAACCCTCATCCACTGCCGATGGGAATGTAGAATGATGGAACCATTGTGGAGGACAGTTTGGTGGTTCCTCAGAAAACAGGACCTTATGTTGAGTGAAGCAAGCCAGGCACTGAAGGATAAATATTACTGATATGAATTAAGCAAATTGAGCAGAGTTACAGAGCTAGAGTCTGGAAGATGGGTTTACAGGAAATAGACAGGGAGAAGAATGCTGTGAGCCAATGCCCATTGGGCAAAATTTATAAGGTGGAAGTGTGTAGTTATGCAGTGGAGGGACATGACAATAGTGCAGTGATACTATTGGGTTAGGCAGTTCAGGTATGTCAGGGGGGTAGGATGTAGAGGGGGCGTTGGACTGTCCATGGAACTGGGAGAAAGGTTGGGGGAGGAAGTAGGTGAGCACTGGGGATTGGTGGGTATGTGGTTAAAACTACAATGTTGTGAATGCTCTTTTGGCAATAGGGCAAGGTAGGGTTACTGGATTAGGGCATTGGATGTGGGGGGCTTGGATGTGGGGGGCATTGAGGACAGGGCACACCTGGGGCAGGTTTCTAGGGAGTGTGTGAGTGTTCATCTTGACATAGTGTGTTATATCAGTGGGTGGAGACCCACTTAATGAGCAGGAAGGTGTTAGACTCACATCCCGGGTAGGCCTGCTATGTTCCCTTTTGGAGGGACGGGAGTCTCTTGAGAGCATGGGCAGTGCCCAATAGGGGAGGACAGACCTGTGTCAAGCCCTCAGTGTTTTTGCAAGTAACTGGGAATCTGGTCCTGCAAAGAGTGAAGCCTGATGTTTGCCATGGGCCCCGAGGGGAGGGAGAGGGAGGAATAGAATAGATGGAACAGGTGGCATTTTGAGGGGGATGGAAGTGTTCTATGTGATCCTGCAATGATGGATACAAGCCATGTTAACTTTTAACAAAATTTATAAAAGTGTATGGTCCAAAATGTAAACCATAATGTAAACCACTGACCATGGTTGGTAGATATGTTTCAATATTTGTACATCAGTTGTAACAAATGTACCATCTACATATAAAATGTTATTAATAGGGGAAGGGGGAAAAGGGGGAGGATGTTGGATATATGGGAGTCCCCTATATTCTGTACATGACTTTGCTGTGACTTAAAACTTCTTTGAAGACAAAATGAAAAAAGTAAGACATTGAGGCAAGAAAATGTCACTGTACATACAGGACAACAGATCTTACAGTGATGAAAGGCAAAAATGTCAAAAAAATTTTTTTTCATTAATTTTTATTATCCCCAATTTTTGTATTTTTTTGTATTCTATTTCCAATTTTAAAACTATCATTTCCTTTTCTTATTAATTGTATTTGGATATTTTAATGGCTTCATTTTTGAAGAAGTTTTAGATCACAGAAGCATTACAACTGTGGCAGGGGAGAACTATATGGGTGAGGTGTCAGTGATTGGGGATACATGGGAGGAGGTTCACTTGGGCATAAGGCATATAAATGTGTTCAAAAGTTCATAAGGCATTGTCACAGTGGGTGGAGACTCACACACTAACCAAAAGAATATCGAATTCCCAACCTGGGGAGCTCTGCCACATTCTCTGATGGAACAGCAAGAATCCCCAAAGTACAGAGGCAATGGCTAGTGAAGGAGGATGATCCATTGATGGGCACTTGATATTGATGACTGCGCTTATGAACCTTTACTCTTGAAATTGAAACTTAGCATAGTATTATAGGGTGCCTAAGCATTGCCTACTGAGAGCATCGTTGATGCTCAAATGTGGCCTCTCTCTAAGCCGAGCTCAGCATATAAATGAAATAACTTCCCCCAGGAATGAGACATGACTCCCAGGGATGAGCCTCCATGGCACCGAGGGATTATTACCAAGTACCAACTAGCAATGCAACTGGAAAAAGACCTTGACCAAAAGGGGGAAAAGGTAAAGATAAATGAGTTTATATGGCTAAGAGACTTCAAAGTGAGTCTAGAGGTCATTCCAGAGGTTATGCATATGCACATCTCAGCAGGATCTCATTGACTGCCAAATTAGACACTACCCTAAATAGCAGGGCTCCTGAGGGCTCTGGAGACACACAGGTCCTGTGATCAGGGCAGATAGCTCATGAGTTTGGTGCCTTGCCAGTGGGCCCTACTTTTGGGTTTGTGCTCCCCAGTGTGACAGAATTGGACTCAGTTGTGGTTTCCCTATACATGGCTCTTCAGTTCATTATATTTGGACATACAGTTGGGGCTGGAGTTGGTAGGTGAACATCCAAGAAACTTGAATCTTTGAACTTTCCATGTGCCAGCTGGGCCCTGAGCCTCAGATGAGTTGCAACACCTACTCTCCAGTTCATTGGATTCACCCAGGATAACCACCATACCAAGGAACCAAGAGAATATACAACTGCAAGCAAGAGAGTCCCATCCATCGGCCATATGGGACTGAAGCTCCCTCTCCATTAGAGGTGGAGTGTGCATTACCATCCCAGAATCCTCAGGACTGGGGAATAAAATATGGACTAGAGTGGACTTACTCATATTCTACTATAGACATTGTGATTCTAGCAATGGAATAAATTATATCATTGATGTGGAGACAGTGGCCAGTGGAGGTGCTGTACTCAGGGAGAGGGAAAAAGAGGTGCAATAAGGGGACATTTTCAGGACTTGGAATTGACCTGAGTGACCTTGCAATGAAAAATACAGGTCATTAAATATCTTCCCATAACCTACAGAATTGAGCGGGAGAGAGTGTCAACTACAATGTAGACTAGAATCCTTAGTGGCAATGCTCCAAAATGTGTTCATCAATTGCAATGAATGTACAACACTAAGGAAGGATGTTGTTAATGGGGGTAAATGTGGGCAGAGAGGAGAGCAGGGCATATGGGAATCCCCTATATTTTTTATGTAACACTTATGTAATCTAAATATCTTTTTAAAAATTGGATAGCAAACTTTGGAGAAATGGAAAAGCTTAAAATTCATACGGAATGGCAAGGGATTCTGAATACCCACAACTACCTTGAAAAAGAAGATGACATTTGTATATTCACACTTCCCAAATTCAAAAATTATCACAAAGCTACATGAATCAAATGCCTGTGATACTGAAAGAAAGACAATAATATGAACAAAGGAAAGCGAATAGGGAATGCAGGAAAAATATACACATTAATGCATAACTGAGTGTTTGCAAGGGTTCCAAGTACATCAGTGGGAAGGAATTTTCTCCTCAATAAATGACCAAGAAAACTGGTCATCTATATGCAACAGGAAAAAGTTGGACCCCCCTCATACCGTAGACAAAAATTAACTCAAAATTGATGAATGACCTAAACATAAGAGCTAAAACTATATAAAACTCTTAGAAGAAAACAGGGAAATTTTTTCAGTAACTTGTATTAGGTAAAAGAGCCTTAACGTTTACATCAAATACATGACCAACAAAAGAAAAAGATAGAGAAATAGAATTTCATGAAAATTAGCAAGTTTTGTGTGTCAGCAAAAACTCTAAAGTGAATGGGCAACATATAGAATGAGAGAAAATATTTGGTAACCCTAAAATTGATAAGAGGTTATTATGCAAACTATAAAAAAATTTCCTGCACCTCACACACATTAAAAGATAAACCACCCAACTGCAAATGGGCAAAGAAAATGAAAACACATTTCTCAAAAGCAGATGTTTAAATGTCCAATGAGAATATAAAAATATATTCAACATTCTTAGGGAATTTCAAATAAAACCATGAGATACCAGGCATTACCAATGAAATGATTACTATGTTTGAAAAATGGAAAATGATTAATGTTGCTGAGGATGGAGAGAAGTAGGAACCCTCGTACATTGCAGGTGGGAATGTAAAATGGTACAATCTCTGTGGAAACATTTGGGTGGTGTGGTAGTTTGAGACTGTATATACCCCAGAAAATCATATTCTTAAATCTCATCCATTCCTGTGGATGTGAACATATTGTGGATGGGACCTTTTGATTATGTTACTTCAATAAGGGCCTTTTGCTTAGGTTACATGAATTAAGGCATGGTCCAGGATGGGTCTGAGTCCTCTTAATGGAGTCCTTTATAAACAGGATGAATGTGGAAAGAGGAGAGAGAAATTCACTGAAGTGAGAATCTGAAAGGAAGGAAAACTGGAAGAAAAAGGAAAGAACAGCAGAGCTGCCATGTGCCTTGCCATGTGCCTTGCAATGCGCCGGAGGAGTCCAGGATAAACGGCAGCAAGGCTCAGCCCTTCCTGATGAAGCCTTGCTTTGGACATTTTCACAGACGCAGAACTTTAAGCTTATAAGTCAATAAATCCCCACTGTAAAAGTCAACCAATTTCTAGTATATTGCATTTCAGCAAGCTATAAAACTAAAACAGGTGGTTCCTCAAATGTTGAAACACAGAATAACCATATGACCTGGCAATCCCTCTTCTAGATATATATACCCAAAGGATTCAGAGGACGGCCATGAACAGATATTTTTAAACCAATATTCATAGCAGCATTATATGATAACTAGAAGAAAGAAGTAACCTTTAAATATTCACAAAGGTGAATGGATAAAAAAAATGTGGTATACACAAAGAATAGAATATTATTCAGACACAAAAGCAGTTAAGTTCTGTTTACAGGGTACAACATTTAAAGACAACATGGTGATTGAAATAAATCAGACACAAAAGGACAGATATTGTATCATTGCACTTATATGAAATGACTAGAATGTGATATTCATAAAGACAAACGTAGAGTGCAGTTTACTTGGTCAGTGAATGAGGTGGGAAGGAGAGTGAATGCATAATGGGTGCAGGGTTCCCTTTGGGGATGATGGAAAATGCTGGTAATGGACAGTGCTAAGGGTAGCACAACTTGTGAATGTGATTAACCACACTGAATTGGGTGCTTGGGAGTGGATATAATGGGAGATATTGTGTTGTATATAATTTCCAAAATTAAAAAAATAAAAATAGACTAAACAGACTAGGACAATTAAATTCAATACCTTATCTTGGACCAGTTGTATCATTGGAGGGGAAAACACCCAAAAGTGCATTATTGGGAAGAGTTTAAAAAATTGGAATATAGGGTGATAACTTTAAATCAATGTTAAATTTCATGAACCTGATAACTGTATTTAAGTCATGTGAATATACTTGTTTCTAGAAATACAGGTGGAGAAATTAGGTGTCTAAGGAGTATTATGTATGTAAACCTATTATTTAATATGTAAAAGCTAGCTAGACAGACATATACATATATACACACATAGACAGATAGAAACAGAGACAGAGGATAACAGAAAGAGGGGGAAAGAAATAGACAGAGACAGAATATGATATAAGAAACCTGGAAAAATGTTAAAAGCTGGTGATTCTGGGACTCTGTGCATAGGGTATATTGGAGGTTCTCTGCAGAGGTTTTGTAACTATCTTACAAATTCCTGTAAATTTGAAATTATTTCAAAATAAACATTTATAAAACTAGAAGAGGGAATCAAAAAAGAGAAGCAGATAGCAGAATTAGTAAACTGGTCTGACATTGCTGGCTTTGATGATGGAGAGATGGGCAAAAGAACCAAAGAATGTGGACAGACTCTAGAAGATGTTAATGACAAACGAATGGATGCTTCCCTAGATCCTCTGGAAGGAAAGCTGCCCTGCTGCCACCTTGACTGTAAACCATTTTGAACTTCTGAACTTCAGAACTGTAAGATAATGAATTTGAGTGGTTTTATTTTAAAATACTGAAAAAAAAAGAAAATCTAGAAAATATGTAAAAATAACCATAAATAATTTATTAGATATATATAATTTAAAAGTATGAAGGAAGCAGAGCACCATGCTTCCAAGGAAACACAATATAATTAGTACACTGTATTGCCCCAGGTTGTTACCATAAGAAGGGGGGAGTGCAGGCCACCAGTAATCCCTTTATATTACATTTTTCAGAATTCAAGATAAGATACCTGTGCCTTTTATTGGCAGTCAGACTCATCATAAGGTAGAAAAGGTCAGCAGGAAACTCACCATAAGGAACAAATTCCCCAAATCCTTGGGTGGTCCCAAGGAGATAGCAGGAATATATGGGGTCATCTAGTGGCTGCCATCACTTAGTACCCTCTAGTGGATTTGCAGATCTACTT
>JAKSZT010054455.1:166064-183851 GCA_026826555.1 Tolypeutes matacus
TCCCCTGCCAGGGAGGAGGGCCGGGGTGGCGGAGCCCCGAGCATCACAAGGTCAGGATTCTCAGGGAAGACATGTTCTTTGGATGGAGCCACAACTGTCTTCATCTCACTTCCAAGCAATAATATCTAGGTTTCCTCTCAGAGTGGAAATACACCTTTATCCCCCAATTTAACTTAAGCATGGACAAGGCAGACCTCTTCAGAGCTTCATATTAAAAGAGTCCTCAGGGTCTTAACATGTCTTGCCTCAGACCTCAGAATGGAGATTACAAATGTCAGCAGGAACCAAGGTGTTCCTGACCCAAAACTCTAAAAGGTAGTGGGGTGATGAAAAACTGAATTATAACCTAGATGAATCAAATCATTCTCTCCATTAAAATGGAAAGAATTTCAGCTATATAAAGGAATACACAAGTCATAAGAGTAGGAGGTAAAATTCAAAGCATATATATCTGGCAAAGAGCTTGTTTTCAGTGTATATAAAGAATGTTTACCAATCTATAATAGCAAGTAAACTAATAAAAATGTATAAAACACTTAAACAGCCATTTCCATACACCAAGATACATGAATTTTTATATGCATGTGAAAATATGCTGAACATTACTGATTTCCAGAGAAATGAAAATTGAAGCTAATATTCAATACAAGTACAAAATACAAAAACAAACTTACAATTCCAACAGTTGGTGAGTGTATGGAGCAATTAGAACATTCTACTAGTCTGAAGGAATGTGTAACTGTATATTCTCTTTGGGAAGCAGTTTGGCGATGTCTTACTAAGTTAAAGGGGATCTTCCCACATGCTCAGCAATGATACTTCTATATTTAACTAAGAAAAATGACAGTGAATAGTCAAAGCAGCCTGTAAAGTTTCCATCAACTGGTAAACAGTTAAGCAAATTGTGGGATATTCACACAATGGACTACACTGAGCCATGAAATGGAGCGAACTAGTGACACTCATCAGCCTGGAGGATATCAAAAATGTATGCTCATTAAAAAAAGCCAGACACAAAAGAACACACAGCCTACTTTGCACATCTGGAAAAGCCAATTTTCAAATTTATTTGGAAGGCTAAGGGACTCAGAATGCAATAAACATCAGGAAAAAGAACCAAGATGGAAGGCATTCACTTCATGACTTAAAAGCTTAGTCCATGCAAAAATTCTCGCTGTCCTGATTTTGTCATAATCAGGGTAGGCTAAACATTCGCTATATTAGAAACCATGCATGTGTCCCCAGACCTAGTTTTCTCCCTAGGTCTGGTTTTTAGAATGCTGGTGATAAACTAAGCCTGATTTATTATATGACCATCCTGAATAGGAAAAGACTGCAATTCTAGGTATCTTTGGTCAACCTTAAGAGATATAGCAGGGGGATGGATGTGGCTCAAATGTTTAGTCGTCTGTCTCCCATATGGAAGTACCTGGCTCCAATCCCCAGGACCTCCCGGTAAAAATGAAAAAAAGAAAAATATAGAAGGCACGTGAGCCACTAGGTCCCATGTGTGGGTGAGCCCCTCAGGCCCTGCGTGCGGGTGTGCTGCCAGGCCCCGCGAGCCACATATCAAGATGATGATGTAACAGGAGAGTGACACAAGGGAGAGCCAAGACGAGACGTGCGGAAAAACCAGAAACTAAGGTGGCAGGGGCCATAGGACGCCTCTCTCCCACATCGAAGTTTCCGAGGATTGAATCCCAGTGAAGACAGGAGGAGAAGGATGAGAAAAGAGGGCAGGAAATGGATACAGAGAGTTGCCCAGCAAATGGACAAAAAAACAGCAAAAAAGCGGGGGCAGGTAAAAATGGATAAAAGTAAATAAGTAGATAAATAAATCCTTAAAAAAATGTGTAGGGGAGTAAGATACAGACTATAGTTAGTAGTAATACTTTGACAATGCTCTTTCATAATTTGTTAACAAATGTTTCACAGCAATGCAGGGTGTTTGTGGTGGGGTGATGTGTGGGAGCCCTGTATGATGTTAAGTATGTTTGTTTCGTGGATTCGCGGTGTTTGCTGAACACTTGTGGTCTGTGTGTGTTCATGTATGAATGATATACTTCAATAAATTGTTTTAAAAAAAATGATAACAAAGGTAGTGGTTAAAAAGCATGGTACTGGAACAAGGTTATATACATAGACCAACGGAATTCAGCTGAGAGTTCAGAAGTAGATCCTCACATATATAGCCAATTGATTTTTGACAAGGCTACGAAGTCGACTCAGTTGGAGAAGAACAGACTTTTCAACAAATAGCGCTGAGAAAACTGTATATCCATATGCATACAAATGAAGGAGGACCCCTCTCTTACACTATATATAAAAGTTAACTCAAAAAAGACCAAAGACCTAACTATAAGAACCAGAAATAAAAACTCCTAGAAGAAAATGCAGAATATCATCTTCAGAATCCCCTGTTAGGCAATGGTTTCTTAGACTTTTCACCCAAAGCACAAAGAACAAAAGAAAAAGATAGATAAATGGAACCTCTTGAAAATTAAGAACATTTGTGGATCATAGGACTTTATCACAAAAGGGAAGACAACCTACTCAATGGGAGAAAATATTTGAAACCATATATCCTAAAGGGTTTAATATCCAGAATGTATGAAGATTTCCACTACCCAAGAAAAAAACAAACAACACAATTTTAGAATGGGTAAAAGATGTGCATAGACTTTTCTCCAAAGAGGATATGCAAATAGCTAAGAACCACATGAAAAGATGCTCACCTTCACTAGATATAGGGAAATGCAAATTAAAACCACAAGATTCAATTTCACACCAATTAGAATGGCTGCTATTTAAGAAAACAACCTGAAAATAAAATTGCCTGTTGTGGAGAGGATGTGGAGAGTTAAGAACACTCATTCATTGCTGGTGGCAATGTAAAATGGTGCAGCCGCTGTGGAAGACAGTTTTGCAGTTCCTCAGAAAGCTAGGGATAGAATTACTGTATGACCCGGCAATCCTTCTACTAGTCATATACCCCAAAGAATGGAAAACAGGAACTCGAACTGATATTTGCACACTGATGTCCTTAGAGGCATTATTCACAATTGCCAAAAGACGGGAGCAACACAAGTGCCCATCAACTGATGAATGGGTACCCACAAGGTGGGTATATTCCCACAATGGAACAGTATTCAGCCACAAAAAGGAATGAAGTCCTGATACATGTGACAACATGATTTACATTTCCCTAATTGCTAGTGAGGTTCAACATTTTTTCATGTGTTTTTTCACCTTTTATATTTCTTCTTTGGACAATTATCTTTTCAAGTCTTTTGCCCGTGTTTTAAATGGGTAGTTTGTCTTTTTATTGTTGAGTTGTATGATCTTTGTATATATTATCAATATTAAACCCTTGTTGGATATGTGATTTCCAAATATTTTTCTCATTGAGTCGGCTGCCTTTTCACCCTTTTGACAAAGCCCTTTAAGGTACAAAAGTGATCCGTTTTTAGGAGGTCCCATTTACTTATTTTTTCTTGTGTTGCTCTTGCTTTGGGTGTAAGGTTTAAGAAATTACTGCCTACTACAGGATCTTGAAGATGTTTTCCTATATTTTCTTCTAGGAGTTTTATGGTTGTTGCTTTTATATTTAAGTCCTTGATCCATTTTGTGTTAAATTTTTATAAGGTGTGAGATAAGGATCCTCTTTCTTTCTTTTGGATATGGATTTCCAGTTCTCCCAGCACCATTTGTTGACTGGATTGTTCTGGCCCAGCTGGGAGGGCTTGACAGCCTTATAAAAAATCACTTGACCACAGATGTGAGGATCTATTCTGAGCTCTTGATTTGGTTCCAATGGTCAGTCTTTCTCTCTTTAGGCCATTACCATGCTGTTTTTACAACTGTAGCTAATTAATATGCCTTAAAGTCAGGAAGTGAGAATCCTCCAAATTCATTCTCCTTTTAAAAAAACATATTTGGCTATGCAGGACACCTACCCTCCCAAATAAACTTGATAGTTTTCTTTTCCATTTCTGCAAAAAAAGGCTGTTGGGATTTTTATTGGGATTGCATTGAATCTGTAAAGTAGTTGGGGTAGAATTGAAATCTTAATAATATTTAGTGTTCCAGTGCATCAACTTGGAATGTCCTTCCACTACTTAAGTCTTCTTGGTTTCTTTTAGCAATATTTTGTAGTTTTGTAAGTATAGTTCCTTCATGTCCTTGGTTAAGTTTATTCCTAAATATTTGATTCTTTAGTCACTATTATAACTGGATTTTATTTTCTGATTTCCTCCTCAGATTACTCATCAGTAGTGTAAAGAAATGTTATTGATCTTTGCATATTAATCTTGTATCTTGCCAGGTTGCTGACCTCGTGTATTAGTTCTGGTAGCTTTGCTTAGTACAGTTCAGAATTTTCTAGATATAGGAGCATATCACCTGTCAATAGTGAAAGTTTTACTTCTTCCTTTCTTATTTGGGTGCTTTTTATTCCTTTATCTAGCCTAATTGTTCTTGCGTGAACTTCTAACACAATATTGAATAACTGTAGTGACATCGGGCATCTTTGTTTTCTTGCTGATCTCAGCGGGAAAGTGTTTAGTCTTTCACTGGTGAGTACAATGCTTGCTGTGGGTTCTTCACATATTCACTTTCCCATATTGAGAAAGCTTCTTTCTATTCCTATCTTTCTATGTGTTTTTATCAATAACAGATGCTGTATTTTGTCAAATGCCTTTTCTGCATCAATAGAGGGGATCGTGAAATGTTTCTTCTTCATTTTATTAACATGGCTTTTTTACACTAATTGGTTTTCTTGTAAAGAGCCACCCTTGCAACCTGGGATAAAACACACTTGATGGTGGTGTATAACTCATTCAATGTGCTTTTGAATTTGGCTTGCAAGTATTTTCTTGAGGATTTTTGCATACATATTCATTAGAGATGTTGGTCAGTAATTTTCTTTTTTTGTAGTATCTTCATCTGGTTTTGATATTAGGGTCATATTGGCTTTATAAAAGTAGTTTGGTAGTGTTCTTCCCTGTTTGAGTTTTGGAATAGCTAAAGCAAGACAGCTATTAGATGTTTTTAAAGGATTGGTAGAATTCAAAATGTGAAGACCTCTGGTCCCGGGCTTTTCACCTTTGGGAGGTTTTAGATGACTCTTTCGATCTTTTCACTTGTGATTGGTTTGTTGAGGTCTTCTATTTCTTCTAGTGTCAGTGTAGGTGATTCATATCTTTCTAGGAAATTGTCCATTTTGTTTATATTGTCTAGTATTTTGGCATATAGTTGTTCATAGTATCCTCTTGTAATGTATCTTATTTCTGCAGGGTCAATGGTCATGTTCCCCCTCTCATTTCTGATTTTATTTATTTGCATCTTCTTTTTTCCCTTTGCATTGTAGTTAAGGGTTTGTTGATTTTGTTGAACATCTCATACAACCAACATTTGGTTTTGTTGATTTTCTCTATTGTTTTTCTGTTCTTGATCTCATTTATTTCTGCTCTGATCTTTAATGTTTCTTTTCTTTGGACTGGTTTGAGATTAGTTTAATTTTATTTTTCTAATTCCTCCAGGTGTGTAGTTAGACCTTCAATATCATCTCTTTCTTCTTTTTTAATGTAAGCATTGTGGCCTATAAATTTCGCTCTGGGCACTGCCTGCGCATCCCATAGGTTTTGATAGGTTGTGTTCTCATGTTCATTTGTCTCAATATATCTACTGATTTTGTGTACAATTTCTTCACTGACTCACTGATTATTTAAGAGTGTGTTGTTTAATCTCCACATATTTATGAATTTCCCTTTTTCCATCCATTATTGATTTCCAGCTTTGTTCTGTTATGATCAAAGAAAGTGTTTTGTATAAATTCAATCTTTTTAAATTTATTGAGATTTGTCGTGTGAACCAACATATGGTCTATCCTGGAGAAGAGTCCATGAGCGTTTGAAAAGAATATATATCCTGCTGTTTGGGGGTGTAATGCTCTATAAATGTTTGTTAGGCCTAGTTCTTTTATCATATTATTCAAGCTATCTATTTCTTATTTATCCTCTGTCCAGATGCTCTATCCAACATCCAAGGTACTGAGAGTGGTGTCTTGAAGTCTCCAACCATTCTTGTAGAGACATTTATTTCTCTCTTAATGTTTTCCAGTGTGTGTCTCATGTATCTTAGAGGACTCCGGTTACGTACATTAATATTTAATATAATTATTTCTTCTTGGTGAATTTCCCCTTTTATTAATATATAATGACCTTCTTTATCCCTTATAACAGTTTTTCAATTAAAATCCATATTTTCCAATATTAGTATTGCTACTCCAGCTCTTTTTGGTTACTATTTCTATGGGATATCTTTTTCCAACCTTTCACATTCAACTTTGTTGTGTCCTTACATATGAGGTGAGTCTCTTGTAGACAGAATATACATGGCTTATATTTTTTATCCATTCTATTGCTTGGGGAGTTTAAGCCATTAATACTCAATTTTTTTACTGTAAAGGCATTACTTTCTTCATCAATATGACATCTGGATTTCTGTTGTCATATCTTACTATGGTCTGTCTCTTTACCTATTAATTTAGCCTTCCTAATAATCTTCATTTATGAACTATTCTCCAAGTCTCCTCACTCCCCCTTGTTTTTACCTTTCAGGCTGCAGCATTCCCTTTACTATCTCTTGGAATTCTGTCTTTTGGCAATATATTTTCTCAGTTTTGGTTTTCACCCTCATTTTTGAAGAACAGTTTTCCGGATTCAGATTTCATGACTGGAAGTTTTTCTCTTTCAGACTTAAATATATCACCACTTTTTTCTTGCCTCCATGGTTTCTGATGAGAGGTAGGCACTTAATCTTATTGAGTTTCTCTTGTATGTGATGCTTTCCATTTCTCTTGCCCCATAAGCTCTGTTACTTTCCTTTGCAGGCTTTCAAATAGTTCTTTATGCCCACCCAGTATCTTCTTAATATCCTTTATGCCTTTAACTCTTTGAATTGACTTAGGACACTTTTGTGATTATCATTGATTAGCTGTCTTGAATCCTGTATCTCTCCAGGGTATTTGGTTTGTTCCTTTGGTTAGGTCATTTCGTCGTCTTTCCTAGTAGGGCTTGTAATATTTTTTGATGTCTAGGCATCAGAATATGTTGGTGAATTTACTCTGATGGCCAATTTCTCTCTCTTGCGTAGTGTTTAGTTTTTTAACAGCTCTTCTTTAATTTTTGGTTCAACTTATTCTATGTCTTTAAATATTCCCAGGTTAAGTTATCAAAATTGGTCCAGGGATTCACTAATGGGGCACAGATTTTTTCCCAGGGAGCTTAAGACAGACCAAAAAGCAGTTTTCATCAGTGCAATTTCCTAACCGGCCAGCAGATGGGGCTAGTGGATAAACAATTCCAAGGAGGTGTTTCCTTCAACCTGCTTTCCAGTATTTTTGGTCTAGTCAGAGCCAAGGTTCAAAGCAGCCTCTGTCTGCCAAATTCACTAAAGAGATGCCTTCTGACTCACACCCTTCTTCCCTTGTAACAGCTACAGGGAAGAAGATTTCAGTTCCCCTCTCAGTCAGCTGCAATGAGTCAGAGGTAGTAGCTTTTCTTACCTAAAGAGAGTGAATGTGCAATTGCTCAAAATGTGCCAGTACTTGTGCTGTTATGAATTTGAGATGGATACATTAGTGGTCTGGGAAGTTTTGTATTTTCATACCCAGACACCTCTTCACCCTCAATTCTGTATTTCCCTTCAGTAATTCATGAGCCAACGTCTACAGAGCACATAACGCCTGCTACAGGATATTTTTTCATTTACATTTTGCACTCCCTATGTCTGAACCCCTAAGGGAATTCCCAGAGAATAAGTGACATTGGTCCTGCAAAGGCCAAGTTTCAGTCATATGGTTTCCTTGCATTCTTGAACACTTCTGCATTTCTTTTTGGATTTTCTAATCTTGATCCAGCCTCTCTCTCTCTGAATGGGCAGAGTTTGCAGGCCCCTTTGCTTCTGGTCACAGTCTCCTGCACTTCATACCCTGAAGCACTGGGACTCTGTCCTACGAAGAACAGTCTCTCAACCCCATGATGAACTGGGGAGTCGTTAAATACCAAAGCCTTGGGATTGTAGGGGGAGTAGCCCTGGTATGTGTATTTTTTAAAACAAATTAATTTTATTGATAGATATTAATGAAGTGTACAGTTCATCTAAAGTGTACATTCGGTGGTATTTGATATCATATTGTTGTGCATTCAACACTTCAATTATTACTGATAATTTTCAATATTTCAATAATAATAATAACACAGACAAACAAAAACCAAACAGGAAAATTCTTGACCTCTCAGTTGCTCTATGCTTCCCCTGCCATACACAGCTGCAAATTCTGGCTATTCTTACACATTTATTTCTATATTTATTTCTAAGCAGTTTTATTGAGATATATTCACATACCATATGATCTATCCAAGGTATATAATCGATTGCTTTTAAAATGATCACAATGTTATGCAATCATCACCACAAAAGGTTTTAGAACAATTGCATTTCTCCAAAAAGAAAAAACCCACACCCCTTAGCAGTCACCTCTCAGTCACTCCATCGTCCACCACCTTTACATAACCACTAAACAAGTTTCATCTTCATAAATTGATTTCTCCCATTGAGTCAGCTGCCTCTTCACCTTTTTGATACAGTCCTTTGAGATGAAAAAGAGTTTAATTTTGACGAGGCCCCATTAATCTATTTTTCCTTTTCTTGCTGGTGCTTTGGTTGCAAGGCCCAGGAAACGCCCACCTACCACAAGGTTTTTAAGATATTTCCTTACATTTCCTTCTAATAGCTTTATGTTCCTAGCTTTTATATTTAGGTCCTTGATCCATTTTTACTTGATTCTAGTATAGGATCTGAGATAGGGGTCCTCTTTCATTATTTTGGTTATGGATATAATGTTCTCCTGGCACCATTTGTTGAAGAGACTGTTTTGTCCCATTAACACAGACTTGGTTGGTTTGTCAAAAACCAGTTGGCCATAGAAGTGAGGGTTTATTTCTGGACTCTCAGTTCTATTCTACTGAACTATGTGTCTCTGTTCGTGCCACTACCATGTTGCTATGACCCTGGTAGCTTTGTGACAGGTTTCAAGGTCAGGCAGTGAAATTCCTCCCACTTTGCTCTTCTTTTTTAGAAGGCGTTTTGGCTATTTGGGTACATTTTCCCTTCCAAATGAATTTGGTAATTGCCTTTTCTATTAATGTAAAGGAGGCTGTTGGAATTGTCTTTGGCATGGCATTGAATCTATAAATCAGTTTGGGTAGGATTGATATTTTCATGATATTTAGTCTTACAAACTAGGAACACAGAATGTCTTTGTATTTGTTTAGATCTTTGGCTTGTTTTAGCAGTGTTTTGTAGGTATTTGTATTACTGTTGCTTTGGTAAATAGAATTTTTCCAAATTTCTTTCATACTAGTTGTATTAGTCAGCCAAAGGGGTGCTGATGCAAAATTCTGGAAATTGGTTGGTCTTTATAAAGGGTATTTATTTGGGATAGAAATCCACAGTTACCAGGCCATAAAGCATAAATTTCTTCCTTCACCAAAGTCCATTGCCACGTGTTGGAGCAATACAGCTGCCAACGTTCAGGCTTCTTGGGTTCCTCTCTTCCTGGGGCTGAGTTTCTCTCTGGGCTTAGCTCCTCTGTTTCCTCCACAAGGCCAGCTGTTGACTATTAGGCGAATGGCTTGTCTCTATTCTGGGGCCTTCTCTCCTTTCTCACAACCAAGCTCTCTTACTTCCCAGGGCTCCAGCTCAAGACTCCAACATCAAAAACTGCTTCAGCTCTGTTCTTGCCATGTCTTTTATATTTGATTCCCTCCCCACCAAGGGGTGCAGCTCAATGCCCTATTGATGTGACCAAGTTAACGCCACAATTACAACTTAATCATGCCCAGATGAACAGATCAGTTTACAAGCATAATCCAATATCTATTTTTGGAATCCATAATTACATCCGACTGCCAAATGGCTACACTAGTGTACGGAAACATTAGTAATTTTTGCAAGTTGAACTTGTATCCTGCCACTTTGCTGAACTCATTTATTTGCCCAAGTAGCTTTGTTGTAGATATTTGGGAATTTTCTAATTAAAGGATCATATCACGCAAATAGTGAGAGTTTATTTCCTCTTTTCCTATTTGATTGCATTTTATTTTGTTTCTTGTCTAGTTCTTCTAGCTAGAACTTCTAGCAAAATGTTGAATAACAGTGGTGACAATGGGCAACCTTGTTGTGTTACTGATCCTAGTAGGAAAATTTTCAT
This sequence comes from Tolypeutes matacus, assembly GCA_026826555.1. Taxonomy (NCBI): domain Eukaryota; kingdom Metazoa; phylum Chordata; class Mammalia; order Cingulata; family Chlamyphoridae; genus Tolypeutes; species Tolypeutes matacus. The sequence continues at coordinate 176,341 of JAKSZT010054455.1, forward strand.
CCTTTCCCCATTGAGTACAATGGTGGTTGTAGGTTTGTCATATATGCCCTTTATCATATTGAGGAACTTTCCTTCTATTCCTATCTTCCTTGTTTTTATCAAGAAAAGATGCTGGTTTTTGTCAAGTTCTTTTTCTACATTGATCGAGATGATCATGCGTTATTTTTCTCTTCAATTTGTTAATTTGGTTTATTACACTAATGGATTTCTTGAGATGAACCACCTTTGCATACAGGAATAAATCCCTCTTGATCGTAGTGTATGATTCTTTCATTCTGCTGTTGGATTACATTTGCAATTATTTTGTTGAGAATTTTTGCATCTATGTTCATTAGACAGATTTGTATGTAATTTTCTTTTCTTGTAGTATCTTTATCTGGTTTTGGTATTAGGGTGATGTTGGCTACAAGAATTCTACCATGCATTTCGGGAAGAATTAATACCAATCTTATTTAAATACTTCCAAAATTTGAAGAGGTTGGAAAATTACCAAACACATTTCTTGTGAAGCTGTCTGGTCCTGAACGTTATTTCCTTGGGAGATTTTTGATGACTGATTTAAAGTTTTTAAATGTGATTGGTTTGTTGAGTTCTTATATTTCTTGTAGAGTCAATGTAGTTTGTTTGTGCATTCTGGAGAAAGAGCCACAAGCACTTGAGAAGAATGTATAACCTGGTGACTTGGGATGCAACATTCTGTATATGTCTGTTAGGTCTAGCTCATTTACAATAGTGTTCAAGTTGTCTGTCTATCTGAAGTCTAGTTGTTCTATCTATTGATGTGAGTGGTGTGTTGAATTCTCCACCTATTATTGTAGAAATGTCTACTTCTTCCTTCAACTCAGTCAGGGTTTGCCTCATATATTTTGGGCCACCCTGGTTAGGCACATAGATATTTATGACTGTTATTTCTTGCAGTTGCATCATCACTTTTATTTATAGATAATGGCCTTCTGCATCTCTTATAACTTTTTGCACTGAGATCCTCTTTTGTCCATATTGGTATAGCTACCCCTGATCTTACATTTTGCAGTGAATGTTTTTCCAACCTTTTGCTTTCAACCAATTTGCATACTTGTATCTAAGGGAAGTCTCTTGTAGACAACATATGGATGGCTCATATTTTTTTAATACATTCTCTCAGCCTATATCTTTTGATTGGGGAGTTTAATCCATTCACATTTAATGATATTACTTGTAAATGCATTACTCTACTTCCACCATTTTACTTTTAGGCTTCCATATGTCATATCTTATTGTTATCTCTCATTTTAACCTTTTATTGAAACTTTGTTGATAGTCTTCCCTTCTACACTCTCCTCCAGCCTGTCTCTCCTATCTTTTCCTTTTGGGCTGTAGATCTTCTTTTAGTGCTTCCTGTAAAGTGGGATTTTTTTTAAAACAAATCCTCTTAGTTTCTATTTATTTGTAAATATTTTAAACTCACTTTCATATTTGAAGGACACTTTAGCTGGATAAAGAATTCTCAGTTGGCAACTTTTCACTTTCAATATCCTAAATATGTCATATCACTGTCTTCTCACCTCCATGGTTTCTGATGAGAAATCAAAACTAAGTCTTACTTGGCATCCCTTGTATCTGATGGTTTGCTGCCCCCTCGCTGATTTCAGAATTTTCTCTTTACCTGTGGCATTTGAAATTCTGAATAGTATGTGTCTCTTAGAGTAGTTCTATTCAGATCTGTTGTGGTTTTTTTTTTGTTTGTTTTTTTTTTTTTTACTTTCTTTTTATCTTTTTATATATTTTCTCCATTTTTTTTTTCTTTTTCTTCAGAGCTATTCTTACAGCAGTATGCTGTGCTTCTTCAACATGCAGATTCATTTCTTTCATGAGACTTGGGAAATTTTCAGCTATTACTTTCTATTGTTCAAATGCTCAACTCCAGGGCATGGACCCAGAAATAGTTTGGAGACCTGCTTCTAGAGCCTTGGATAAAGAGGTTATAAAGGTCCCAACAAGCCTCTTTTATTTACTTTTATTTTCCATGCATGTAGTTCCTTGGTCTCCCAGCAGATGGAGGTCTTCAACAGATCTCTCAGCTCAAACCCATGTTGGTATGTATTTGCGGTATCTCTGACTGGAGGAATGTGACAGAGGATACTGCCTCAGGACTATTCATTTCTCACAAATTGGATTTTCTCTGAAGCTGTTCTCCTCCCTTTGCCAGAAACCCCCTCCCAATTCCTGGGTCAGAAATAATTCCACTCCTTTCTGCATCCTCAACCACCCATCCTTGTTAATAGAGATGGTGTTTAAGAGGGTTCGATCTCTTATATCCCCTAACATCTCCCAGGGCAAACAATGACACAGCACAAACCAGCTTGGAAGAGCTCGTGGGACACAGCAGACTAAATTTATAGGCAAAAATGTATAGGCTGCTTCTCTCTCCCCTTTCCTGGGAAAGTGGATATCTGTGGTGTGCTCTGTCCATAGCCATTGGCTGGAAACCAGAATATTCTATTCTCTCTGCTCTGAGTGTGGGGAGATGGATGCTGGCAGCTGATCTTTAACTCACAGACTTTTCTCATTTAGATTCTTTTCCTTATTCTTTGCCCACCTCATTCTTGGTGGTGTCCTGCCTTTCCTTAGTGTACTAAGCCCTCGAATATTTTTCCAGGCAGTCTCTGCCTGTCCTCTGGCTATTGTTTTTCAGACAGAAGTGAATCCTGAGACTCTCTACTCCTCTATCAACCACTTAGCTTAATTTTGTTCTCAATATTCCTTGTACCTAATGCCTACTAAGTTTGTTTAAACAAGGATCACTGTTACCCACAATGAATCTCCGGGATTATCACACAATGAATTCCTTCCAGGATCTTAGCTACTGGTTGTCAGCAGTTTTGCATGGCTCTAAGCATGGAAAGGATTGACCAAAAAAAGGTGTCCACCTGTGGAGTCCTAACACGTGTCAAGCATCCTGATTCATTTCAACAAACCTCTATCAACATTGTTGTAAGACCAGCAGGTGCTAGGAAAGGTAGGGTATGGAAAGGATGTGAAAGCTTTGGCTCTGTCCTGAAGAAGCTTCCAGGCATCAGATGGTTCATTTTCCTCACAACCATACTGTGAGATGTTGGGGTCTGCCTCAGGTGAAGGGATGATGTGAAGACCTCATGAGGTTCCTTCCTCAAAACTGCGGTTATCCCCTGGGAGCAACTCCCTTCCTGGAATAGGATTTAGGCAGGATCTTTGTCAGCCCACAAAGGTCACTGGCTTCTCCCTGTCCTTTGTGCGTAGATACTGTGTTTTGCCTCTTGGGGGCCTGGCCTTCTCATTGCTACCTATGTGCTTCACTGCAACTTGTTCATGATGTTTGAGACTAGGTTGGAGATAAAGATTCAGAAGTTGCAATAGATGAATGGGCCGCAGTGTCTGCCTCCTCCAGCCTCTCTTAATCTTGACCTTAGAGGCACCAACAGTAAATGTCGAAGAACAGTAACCAGACATGACTACCCAATTTAAATCAAATGTTTAGGGCCAAGGGCCAAAGGGAACATGTGGAAGGCCATTACCCTAGCATCTGGTACTTTCATTCAATAAGTGGCCTTTGGTATTTCAAACAGAATATGTCACCAAGAGCCTGGTTACTCAGATACCCCTTTTCATGAAGCAGGTATTGACAATGACCAAATATTGTTACTGCTCTTTCACTTCAACTGAAAATGGGGTCCAAATATATAATCTGCCTAAAATGTTGAGACAGGATGTAGAGGTTTCTTGAAATATTGATGGTGCTAATTTCCTAGTGCAGTGACTCCTTCTTATATCCTTCACTTATCTCATCTTCCCCCCCCCCCCGGGGTGGGGGGGGTGTGGGGGGGGGGGAATTGACCGGGGACCATTTAAATGTCCCTAAAATTTTTCAGGCATCTGGTCTCATTGGGCTAAGACACATCATACTCTTGCTCTAACCCTCTCTCAAGGTGTTAATGAAATATTGGATTTCTTTCACTGCATAACCTGTTCAAGGATTCCTTTAACTTCAGCTGGTTCTACTTTCCAGTTTTCATTTATTTTTACCCCTAAATAGTCTACTTTTGGAATGGAATTTAGGTTCAGCCACTGTGTTGGTCCAAAGAGTGGGCAGCAATACTAGAAGAGGAAGCGGCATGCCCTAAGTCTACTCCCATTCATGTAGGGTTACACAGGCACTGAACAAGTGACTTACCCCTACCAGTAAACAATACAGCTGCATTTACTGTCCAGCTCATTTTTGAGAGATGGGATGAAAAGACATACCTCCCTATTACGCCCCAATGGATTAAATCTATCCAGTTGGGACCCTCATTTTCAATCCTCCCTATGTCGTGTGAGAAAATACACTTATGGAGGTATGTAAGACAGCCCTTCATGCTGGTATTCCCCCCATTTTAGACAATCAGTGTTTCAATTGCCCATTTCAATTCTATATTAAACCAGTACTTTGAGAATAAAGGTGTGTTCCTATTTCTGTTGAAAGGTGCTTCCATGGTATAAATGTGTGCAGTACCTTCTGTTCAGGTTCTTTTATAGTATTTTGATCATTTACATGTAACATAAAGTCCAGTCTAGAGTAAATGTGTATTCCTGCCAGGACCCATTTGTCATCTTCTGGGACTCCCACCATCATTTTGAGTTTCCATCTATGTGCATCACCTTCCTCTAGAAGAATCTGTCCCATGGCCATATTTAGTCTCTAGCTCCTTGAGTAATGGTTATGGTTGATATTTTATGCCTAGGTGAGAGCAAGAGGAATATGTCAAGATTCAGCACATATTTGTAACACTGCACATGTGGTCCCCTAATGTCCACTCATCCCATGGACTCTGGTGCCCAACTTAGTCCAGTACACCAGGATATCCAATTGTAGCTTTCAATCATCTGTCATCCTGGAAAGGGAGTTCTTCTGATGGGCATTGACACGTCTGATTTAAATGTACCCTCAAATTCCCAAAGAGATTTCCACGGGCCTGTGCCACATTCAGATCCCTTTGTTCTACCAGTTTTAAACTGCCCTTTAGCCTGATGATATATCCACACCATAGGTCACTGCCCATGAGTCAGGATAAAATGAGTCACATGGGCACATAACATAGAATTCAGCACACAAACCTTATTTAGTTTTACTTTCTTAGATTAGAGTGGTGGCATTTCAAACAGGATGGTGTCCATTTACCTTGGAACTGCCATGCATAAACAAAGCAGATATTTGTTGGTTAGCTGAGAGCTTTTTACAAGGTACCACCCAAATAATAATTGGGTCTGGCAGTTCCTCTGGTATTTCCAAAGCTGATCCTAGGGTAAAAGAGATTCTCTACTCATAAGTACCTCCTTGCATTCCCCTAGTAACATGTTCCTGAGTAAGAATTTCATTTTATTATTGAACTCATCTGGGAGTTGCAATCCTTATTACAGCATTTCTCTGACATCCACCCTACCAAAAACATTATGGTTGTTTCAGGTGTCAAGATTATTTTACATTTTTCAGTCATAAGGACCTTCTCAAAGTCCAACGTGCAGTTAGTAATTGTTACTCAGATAGAAGTTTACCAGCCCATATCATCAGTGGTTGTTGCTGGGTGGTACCCACAGAACATTACCATAAGCTGCAGTCTATGCTCCGAACAGGATAATTATTGTACATGGACTTTTCTTGTACCAGCAATCCAAATACGATTCTATACACCTTGAAATTACAACCTCTGTGGAGTCTGGCCAACTTACTGTTCTCATTTAGGATGTCTGACTAACATAGTCTGAAGGGTGGATTTACATGCATTTGGGAATATCCATTCCCAAAATACATTCAAGGGAGAAACTTCTACCTGAAGTAAAGTCTGGTGAAACATTCCCTTTTTCATTTTAATCTCATCAACCATTGCATTCTTATTTTCAATCTAGTTATGGCCCCCATCAGGTCTTCACCTACAGGTTTCAGTATCATAACATTTAAGGGAAGTATTTCACAGTCAATATAATATTCAATTGCTTAAAATGTTTGGGTAAAGGAGACAAAGCCACTTAACATACAGCTTGTTCAAACACACCAATTTTCATATTCCCTCAACCCTTCATTTTCCCATCCTCCCAGTGTAACCATGGCCCCTGTTAGAAATTATCCTACAAATTTTGGAATCAGAGAGATTGGTGATCCTATGTCAAAGAATACAGGAAATTTCTCTTAACCCTGATCATTTTACACTCTCATGTACCAGTGGCCTTGGAATCCCAGTTTGAAACTGGGCCATGGAATTTTGGTGTGTCACATTTCCTCTTTTTTTAAAAAAAACAATTTATTGAAGTATATCATTCATACATGAACACACATAAACCATAAGTATTCGGTAAACATCGTGAACTTACAAAACAAACATGCATAACATCATACAGGGCTCCCTCAAATAACTCTCCTGCAAACACCCTGCATTGTTAACAAATCATGAAAGAACATGGTCAAAGTATTACTACTAACTATAGTCCGTATCTTTCTCTCCTATGCATTTTTTAAAGGATTTATTTATTTATTTATTTATTTACTTACTTACTTTTACCCATTTTTACCCCCTCCCCCCCAGTTTTGCTGTTTCTGTGTCCATTCACTGGGCATCTCTCTGTGTCCGTTTCCTGCCCTCTCTTCTCATCCTTCTCCTCCTGTCTTCATTGGGATTCGATCCTCAGAATCTCCGATGTGGGAGACAGCCATCCTACCACCTGTCCACCTTAGTTCCTGTTTTTTTCAGTACATCTCATCTCGGCTCTCCCTTGCATCACTCTCCTGTTACGGCATCATTTTGCTGCATGGCTCGCAGGGCCTGACGACGCACCCACTCACGGGGCCTGATGGTTTGTCCTCACATGGGGCCTGGCAGCTCACCAGCACATGAGGCCTAGTGGCCCATGTGCCTTCTATATTTTTCTTTTTTTCTTTTTACCGGGAAGTCCCAGGGATTGAACCCAGGTCCCTCCATATGGGAGACGGACACCCAACCACCCGAGCCACGTCCGTCCCCCTCCTATATCTGTTAAGGTTGACCAAAGTTACCCAAAATTATAGTCTTTTCCCATACAGGATTGTTGTAAAATAAATCAGGCTTAATTTATCACCACCATTTTGAAAATCAGACCTAGGGAGAAAAACGAGGTCTGGGGCACACACATGGTTTCTTATATAGTGAAAGTTTAGCCTACCCTGTTTATCACAAAATCAGGTCAGTGAGAATATTTGTACCACATTTCCTCTTAATTAACTGCCAGGTCACTGGCTGAGGCAATTTCAGGTCAGGGTTTCTATTATATTCTTTGCCTGCCTCCTTTTAAAATCCTTCCACCTTGAGGTAAATTGAGATTTGTTTAGGGGATATTAATGTTGGGGGAACAGCAGTATCTCTCATTGGGTCCCCACATGGCACTCAAAGGACAAACAGGACAATTTTCCTTCTCAGGATAAACAAACATTACTACCCTTTTATCCCAACCACCAGGCTCATTGTTTCATCAGGATTGACCTGTCA
>JAKSZT010054456.1:106231-132345 GCA_026826555.1 Tolypeutes matacus
TAAAGAGAAAAGCTGCACCCAGAATAAATACTTTAGTAAGCCAGATGCCAAGACACCAACAAAAAATTACAATCCACACCAAGAAACAGGAAGATATGGCCCAGTTAAAGGAGCAAGATAAGTCTCCAGATTACATAAAGGAGTTGAGACAACTAATCATAGATGTTCAAACAAATCTCCTTAATAAATTCAATGAGATGGCTAAAGAAATTAAGGATATTAAGAAGACATTGGATGAGCACAAAGAAGAATTTGAAAGCATACATAGAAAAAGAGCAGATCTTATGGAAATTAAAAGTACACTGGAATCATATGATGGCAGATTTGAGGAGGCAGAAGAAAGGATTGGTGAGCTTGAAGAAATGGCCTCTGAAAGTGAACATACAAAAGAACAGATGAAGAAGATTGGAAAAACTTGAACAAGTTCTCAGGGAATAAAGGACAGCAAGAGACATGCAAAATAATGTCATTGGTGTCCCAAAAGGAGAAGAGAAGGGAAAAGGAGCAGAAGGAGTATTTGAAGAAGAAATAATGGTAGAAAATTTCCCAACCCTATTGAAGGACATAGATAGCTATGTCCAAGAAGCATGACATACTCCCATCTGAAAAAATCCTAATAGACCAACTCTAAGACACATATTAATCAGAATGTCAAATGTTAAAGACAAAGAGAGAATTCTGAGAGCAGCAAGACAAAAGCAATGCATAATGTATAAGAGATACCCAATAAGATTAAGTGCTGATTTCTCACCAGAAACCATGGAGGCAAGAAGACAGTGGTATGATATATTTAAGATACTGCAAGAGAAAAACTTCCAGCCAAGAATCTTATATTCGGTAACACTGTCTTTCAAAAATGAGGGTGCATTTAGAATATTCACAGATAAACAGAAATGGAGAGAGTTTGTAATCAAGAGACCTGCTTTGCAGGAAATACTAAAGGGTGTGCTATAGCCTGAAAAGTAAAGACAGGAGAGAGAGGCCTGGAAGAGAATCTAGAAATGAAGATTATATCAATAAAAAGTAACTAAAAGCATCAAAAGAGTGGTGAAAATAAAAAATGACAGATAAAACCCAAATATTCAGGCATAAACTTAACCAACGAATTAAAGTACTTGTATTCTGAAAACTACAACTCATTGTTAAAAGAAATTTTTAAAAGACCTAAATAATTGGAAGAATATTCCATGCTCATGGATTGAAAGACTAAATTTCATTAAGATGTCACTTCTACTCAAACTGATACAGATTCAATGCAACCCCGATAAAAATTCCACCAGCATTTTTTAAATAAATGGAAAACATGATTATCAAATTTATTTGGAAGAGTAAGGGATCCGGAATAGTCAGAAACCTCTTAAAAAGGAAAAGCAAAGTTGGAAGACTCTCATTTCCAGACTTTAAGTTGTATTACCTAGCCACAGTGATAAAAACAGAATGGTACTGGCATAAAGACAGATACATAGACCAATGGAACTGAACTGATGGTTAATAAAACAGACCCTCACATCTATGATCAAGTGATTTTTGACTAGCCTGTCCAACCCACCCAGCTTGGGCAGAACAGTCCATTCAACAAATGGTGCTGAGAAAATTGGTTATCCATAGCAAAAGAAGGAAAGAGGACCCCTATCTCACACCCTATAAAAAATTAACTCAAAATGAATCAAATACCTAAATATAAAAGCAAGAACCATAAAACTTCTAGAAGAAAATGTAGGAAAATATCTTCAAGACCTGTTGGTAGGTGGTAGATTCTTAAAGGAGATAAGAGGAGGACTGAGATGGACTGCTGATATTTAATGTATGTAGAAGTTTTAATTAGCTTTACTGTAAAAGTGTGGAAATGTACAGAGTTGATGGTAACACATTATAGTATCAGCTGGTTTATAAATGGGGATGTGGCTGAAAATAGTAGTCTAGGGATGAAAATGCCAATTGAAGAAAGCTAGAGAATAATCTAGGGACCAAATAGTACAGTAAACCCAGAAGTGGATGAGAATAGTGGCTGATGGTACAGATGCAAGAGTGTCTTTTGTGAGCTAGAGCAGATGTACATCAGTATTGCAGGGTGGTGGGAATGTGGAGAAGCATGGGAAAAATACAACTGGAGTGACCTATGGAGTGTGGTTAACAGTAACAATGTAATATTCTAGCATCTATGCCAAAGATGTACTGTGTTGATAATGGGAGAGTATGGAAAAAGTGTGTCAAATGTACACTGTGGACCTGGTAATAATCGGATGATATTATCTCATAATCTGTAACAAATATTCCACCAGAGTGTGGTGTGTTGATAGAGGGCTGTTGTTTGGGAATTCTGCATATGTGCATGACTGTTTTGTAAGTTTACAAGTTCTGCCATAAAAATACATTAAAAAAATAGGGGGGCTGGGGGGGGAATACACCAAATGTAATATAAAGACTATAATTAGTAGTAAGATTTTGATAATATTCTTTGATAATTTGTAACAAATGTCTCATGACAATGCAAGTTGTTAGTGGAGGGTTGATGTATGGGACCCCTGTATGATGTTACGCATGTTTGCTTTGTAAATTCACAACTTTTACTATACACTTATTAATATGTATGTTCATGTATAAATGATATAAATAATAGTAATAGGGTGGGTTGGGGGAAAATACTTTGGTTAGTAGTAATATTTTGAGGATGCTCTTTAACCATTAGTTAAAAATGTTTCACAACAATGCAAGGTATTGGTGGTAGGGTGAGGTATGAAAGCCCTGTATGATGTTATGTATGTTTGTTTAAGTATGTTTATGTATGAGTGATATACTTCAACAAATTTTTTTAAAAATTAAAAAAATGCATGAGGCAAACTATGGCAAAACTAAAGGGAGAAATCAATGTCTCTACAATAATAGTTTGAGACTTCACTACACCACTCTCATCAAAAGACAGAACATCTACACAAAGATCCAATAAAGAAACAGAGAACTTAAATTATATGATAAATGTTCTAGACCTAACAGACATATACAGAGCATTGTTCCCTAAAAGGACAGGCTATATGTATTTATTTATATATATTCTACTCATGGAACATTGTCCAGAATAGAGCTCAGGGTTGGGCCACAAAACAGGTCTCAAAAATGTTTAAAGATTGAAATTATACAAAGCACTTTCTCTGACTGTAATGGAATGAAAGCTGGAAATCAGTAACAGATAGACAACTGGAAATTCACAAATATATGGAAGTTAAAAAATACACTCAAACAATCAGAGTGTAAAGAAGAAATTGTGAGGGAAATCAGTAAATATCTTGAGACAAATGAAAACAAGAACACAACATATCAAAACTTATGGGGGAAAGAAGAAAAGAAAAACTTATTGGGGAAGTGAATGTGGCTCAAGCAGTTGAGCTCTTGCCTACCACATGGGAGGTCCCTGGTTCAGTTTCAGTGTCTCCTGGAGAAGACAAGCAAGACAGTGACTGGTGCAATGGGCAGGCGCAGCGAGCTGATGCAACAAGATGATGCAACAAGGAGACACAAAGAGAAAAGACAATGAGAGACACAACAAAGCAGGGAACTGAGGTAGCTCAAGTGATTGAGCTCCCCTCTCCCACGTGGAAGGTCCCAGGTTCAGTTCCCAGGTGCCTTCTAAGGAGAAGTAGAGCACACAGCAAATGGACACAGAGAGCAGACAGTGAGCGCAAACAACAGGGGCCGGGGAGGGGGAAATAAATAATAAATAAAGAAAGAAATATTTAAAAACTAAACTTATGGAATGCAGCAAAGAAAATGGTGAGAGGGAAAAGCATAGCCCAAAACACTTATATTACAAAAGAAATAAGAGCTAACATCAAAGACCTAACAACACCAGCAGGAACTAGAAAATTAACAGCAAGCTAATCAGAAAGTAAGCAAAAGAATGAAGTAACAAAGATTAGAACAGAAATAAATGAAATTAAGAATAAAAAAAATAGAGATCATTAACAAAAAAAAAAGTTTGCTCTTTGAGAAGATCAATAAAATTGACACACTTAGCTAGACTGACAAAAAATGAGAGAAAATGCAAATAAATATAATCAGAAATGAGATGGGGTTCCGATCTCTACTGACCCCACAGAAATAAAAGGAATCATAAGAGGATACTCTGAAGAATAAATTAGGAAATTTTCATAAAATGGACAAATTCATAGAAAATACAAACAATCTACACTGACTCTAGAAGAAACAGAAGGCCTCAACACACCAGTTACAAGGAAAGAGATTCCATCAGTCATCAAAAACCTCCCAAACAAATCCCAGGACAAGATGGCTTTGCAGGTGAATTCTACCAAACACTCCAAGAAAAATTAATAACAATTCTGAACAAACTCTTCCTAAAATTGAAAGAGAAGGGAACACTACCTAATTGATTCTATGAAGTTAACATTACTCTAACAACAAAATCAGATAAAGATACTAAAATAAGAAAAAAAATATGAACCAATCTCTCTAATGAATAGAGATGCAAAAATCCTCAACAAATATTTGCAAATGGAATCCAACTATACTTCAAATGAATTATATACCATGATCAAATGGGTTTTATCCCATTTATACCAGGGTGGTACAACATAAAAAATCAATTACCATAACATACCGCATTAACAAATTGAAGGCCAAAAAACACACAATCATCTCAATTAACACAGAAGAGAACACATTTGAGAAAATCTAGCAACTTTCTTGATAAAAACACTTTGAAAGATAGGAACTCAAGGAAGCTTCCTCAACATGATAAGGACATGTAAGAAAAACACACAGCTAACATTGTATGCAAAGGTTAAAGACAAAGCTTTCCCTCTATGATGTGAAACAACACAAGGATGCCCACTGTCACCACCGTTATTCAACATTGTGCTGGAAGTTCTAGCTAGAACAAGCTAGAATTTAGGCAAGAAAATGAAATATAAGGCATCCAAATCATAAAGGAAGAGGTAAAACTTTCACTTTTTTGCTGATGACATGATCCTTCATCTAGAAAGCCCAAAAAATCAATAACAAAGATACTAGTGCTAATAATCAGATTCAGCAAATTGGTGGTTTATAAGATCAACACACAAAAATCAATAGTGTTTCTATATGCTGGTAATGAGGAATCTGAGGAGAAATCAAGTTGCTTTCTTACAACAGCATTTATAATAGCAACTAAAAGAATCAAATATCTAGGAATAACTTTAACAAAACTTGTTGTGATGGGTAGGCTCTTGTGTTAACTTGGCCAAGTAATAGTACCTGGTTTTTGGTCAAGCAAGCACTTGCCTAATTGTTACTGTAAGGACATTTTCTGGAGTCAAATCAGGGTTTCTTAATCAGGGGTCCATGGACCCCCAAAGGGTCTGTGGAATGATTTAAGGGGGCCCATGAGCTTGAATTAATTTTGAATTATCCTAACATTTAATTTAAAGACATGATGATGTTCAGTGTCATAAAACCATCTGCTGCTACATTCTGAGAAGGGGTCCATGGTTTTCACCTGACTAGCAAAGGGGTCTGTGGACCAAAAAAGGTTAAAAACCCCAAACCCCTGATAAATCATTAGTAAGTCAATTGCATCTATGGCTGATTACATCTACAATCAACTGAGGAGTTCACCTTCTGAAATGAGAGATGACTCATCCAGTCAGTTGAAGGCCCTTAAAGGAGAAGTGATGATTTCATTAGTCCGAAGAGACAATTTTCATCTATACTTCAGCCAGCTAGCTTCTTCTGGGGAATTCATAAAAAAACTTCATTGAAATTCCTAGCTTGCAGCCTCCCTGTGAAATTTGGACTCGTGAATCCCCATAGTCCCATGTGGCTGGCCAAATGAGGTGAATCAACTCTTCAATCAAAAGCATTAAATCTCATAATACTTAAAGATAGCTCCTGTCAGTTGTTTCCCTAGAGAACTCTGCCTAGTATAGATGTAAAGAACCTGTATACATAAATTTAAAAACATTTATTAAAGAAATCAAAGAAGACCTAAATAAATGGAAGGACATTCTATCTTCAGTGTTGGAAGAAAAAATGTCATTCAGGTGTCAATTCTACCCAAATTGATTTACAAATTCAATGCAAAAATTCCAACAACATACTCTGCAGAATTGCAAAAGCCAACTATCAAATTATTTTGGAAGGGTAAGGTATCCCGAATAGCCAAAAACACCTTGAAAAAAAAAAGAGAACAAGTTTGGAGGACTCACACTTCCTTAATTTACAGCATATGACAAAGCTGCAGTGGACAAAACAGAATGGTACTAGCATAAAGATATCTATACTGACCAATAGAATCAAATTAAGAATTCATAAATAGACCCTCACATCTTTGTCCAATTGATAATTGACAAGGCTGTTTAGTCTACCCAACGGTGATAGATTAGTTTCTTTAACAAAAGGTGAAGGCAGAACTGGATGTCCATATCCAAAAGAATGAAAGAGGAAGCCTACTTAACACCTTATATAAAAATGAACTCAAAATGGTTCAAAGACCTAACTATAAGAGCCAGGACCATAAAACTCCTAGAAGAAATAGTAGGAAAGCATCTTCAAGATTTTGTGTAGGTACACCCAAAGCACAAGCAATGAAAAAAAAAAAAATAGACAAATGGTACCACTCAAAATTAAAAACGTGTCCTTCAAAGGACTACATCAATAAAGTGAAAAAAGCAACCAATGCAATGGAAAAATATTTGGAAATCACAAATCCAATAAGGATTTAATATTCAGAATATATAAATAAATCCTACACTCAACAATTAAAAACACAACCCAATAAAAATGGGCAAAATATTTTTAACATTTTCCAAATCCAAATCTTATACACTGTACGTGCAAAGTTTCAAGTCTGATTTAATTTTGAGATTGATGTGTACTGGCAGCAGGGAAATACTGGAACACGTTTCATGTTCACTTCCTATTGGACCTCCTAAAATATTTTTGAATGACTGACATGTAATCCTCTGTAGGTAGAGTTAGAAAATATTAACTTATCACATTCCACAGTATGTAGCATCTAAATCTGCTCTGTGGAATGGCAAAATAGAAGAGCATTGAAAAAAACCAATATCATTTTTGGAATAATTAATCACCCAGTTATCTCTGTTGTAAATGTTGATTGCATTTCATTATAAACCCTAGGAAGACAGTGTCAAATATCCACTGAGTTGTGTGTGTGTGGTTGGCAGCAGGGTGTATGGGTATGTGGTGGTGTATGGGAGTGGGTGAATTTGTAAACCTCAAGCTGAAATCATGACTTCAAAAAGTGACCTCCTCTTGCAACACTTTTTTTAGTGGCTGGTCAAATGAGGTGAGTATTCAACTCTTCAATCACAAACATTGATCTCATATGTATTCCCAGAGAAGGGACGAAAATTTGACCAAGAAGCAGTAGCTCAGTTGAGAGTGAATGCATTTAATATGCCACAGAACCCCTAGCAGCTCAGCATTGCTGGTGGGCTTTTACACATGCTTGCCAAATGGTTTTCAGAGAGGAATTTCACGCCATGATAGACCTTCAGACAATTCCCACCCTGCAAGTTCAGGGTTGGATTTTATGGATCCTTCATGGCACAGACGTGGGGTAGCATCAGAATCTGCCTCCTCCCATATCATTTCCACCAATACAAGGAAGCAAGGGACATGAGACAGATGTGTGAGGATACAATAGCAACCCCTGAAGTTGTAACTATGATGATGGTGCCAATCCTTGACTGAGACCAGAAGAGGACAGGAGTGAACCATATTCGCTTCAAAGAGGACTCATTTACTATACCAAACATCCTGGTTTTGGGGCTGGATTGTATTACTTCCATTTGCTGGTGAAGACTTGGGATGTACGGGAGTCAGTGACTTGCCCAAAGTCATACATGGAGGATACTGGAGCCAGTATTCTGTCATTCCCTCAACACATTATCATTGACTAACCAGTGTGGGTGCTGAGGGAAAAGCAGGATGAGGAATCATGGGTGAGGAGGCTCAACCAAGAGGCGCCTGCATGCTGTGATGTTTAGGAGTTTTGGTGGTTGGTGTCCAGCCCTTGCCATACTGCCTAAGATGGGCATAGATTTTTAGCCTGTCTTCTCTTTGTTGAGACCCAGCTGTGAACTGAGGGAGGGCATCATCTGGGAAAAGAATGGAAAGTATAAAATTCAAATGCACAAAAAGCCACAGAAAGCAGGCAGGGCTTGGATGCTCCCTACTTGGAAAGAAGAAGGTACTGGTGGAGGAGAAACTGTGGGGTAGAGCTGTGGATGCTATGGGAGGACAAGAAGAGGAGAGAATCCTGACATGTGTCTCTTTCTATTCCAAGCCCTTTGTTGGGAGCACACATGGGGACAGGCCACCTTGGTACAAGGACTGGTTTAGCTACACTTTGCCTCTCCTGCTGTGACACCAGCCCTTTGACCACAGCTTTGCATTGCTGAGCTGTGACAAGTGATACATGCTGGGAGTCATGCTTGCCTGAAAGCACATAGGTAATGGGGAAGGATTCAGAACTTTGAACTTTGAGAAGGAATCATTGCTGGGTGCAAACAGGAGTGTGTGTCAGTTCTTCTCCTTGCAGGCAATCTGAATGCCTGACAGTTAGGGCTGATAGGATGGGGTTAGAGATGTTGACCAAGCTTGCCTGAAGCTGAAACGTTAACCAGAGATTGAAAGGTAAAAACAAGATAATTCAACTGAATGAGAAGGTGTGTTCTCTCTCCCTGGTCTCAATTCTTTTTCTTGATTGTTTCCTCACGTGACAATTACCTGTTGAGATCAGGTCCAGAATATGTCTGCCCAGCACCCAACAAAACCCTCCACATCCTCTAGAGGCAACCAGATGCCACAAATCCCATCCCCAGGCAGCCCCACTGCTCTGACCATGAGCTTATACTAGAGCCGAAGCAGGGGGGCAACTGAGCACCTCAGCCCTCTCCCCCTTCTTCCCCAGCTCACAGCACCCTGCACAAGCAGGGCAGCCCAGCGCCTGCATTACAACTCAACTGTGTCTGATCCAGTTTGCTTTTTGTTTTTGTTTGTTTGTCTTTTACAATCAAGTTGCTATTACTTTTTTTTGGAAAATAACTTTTTAGACACGAATATAAATCTCTATATAAATTCAACATAAGAAGGTAAGGCATTAATTAGAAGTGAGACAGAATAGTGGACGTAGGATGATCTATGCCCATCTGTTTGAAGAAGACTCATTCCTGTATAGAAACACACAACTGGATTTCATAGCCTCCTGCCTGTGCAATATTTAATATAAATCCCTTTTCAGTCCAGGCTTTTTTGTCTGCCCTAATTCCATATTTAGAAACCCTACCTAGTCTTAATTATGCCATCTCCATATTGAGGCAGAAATACACAGTTTTGTATCCCAAGGAAGCCAGGCTTGTTTCCACTCAAAGGGACCTGGGGTGGTGAGGATCCCAGCAGCCCCAATCTCTGGCATTGTTTAGGGAAGCAGAACACAAGAACACTAAAGAAGCTGCTGCATCTATGATCAATTATAGAAAATAAGTTACTGTTAACATTATCAAATTAAAATCAACTGTTATATGCATCCAGTGTATTTTAAATTTCATTATTGTGCCTTTCATTCCAATAAGATTTGTTATTTTTCTGCGTTCTTTCAAATTCATCTTTTTTTTCACCAAGTGTCTTCTTTTTATTTATTTTTCATTTTTTTATTTTTAAGGAAGCTGTAGATTACATGTGAAGGACAGAGTTAATAATAGCAAAGCTGACCATTGGGCTTCAGCCTGTCCACCCCGATAGTTCCTGTTTTCACCACCATGTTGTGTAGGTCCCACAGCAGAGATGGGGAAACCAAATGCCAGAGAGAAGGAGAACCTGCCTGTGTCCACATGAGTAGAGGAGGTAGAGTTGATTTAACCCAGGTTGCCAGGTGCTAGAGCCCTGTGTGCCCCTCCCTTATATGACCCATTGTGTCCCTGGATTCCCAGATTCCTTGGGTAGGTAGGGCAGGGGGGAGACAAATCCAAAGCCCTTCACTGTACTCCACTCTCTTGATTTCTGTGCCCAGCAGGAGACTTCTTCCTTCTCACTTTCCAAAAACCGTGGAGAGGTGAAGTTCTGTGGACAGAAAGGGGCCATGCTACCTGCCCACCCCCCTCCACAACAGACCATGTATTGCACGATTCCATTTATATGAAGTGTCCTGAACAGGCAAACCAATAAAATAGAAAGCAGATTTGTGATGCCTATAGCTGGGGCTGAGTGTGGGCGATGGTGGTGGTGAGAATGGGATAAAATGGGGTGACTTTTGATAAGTATTGGGTTACCTTTTGGAGTGGCAAAATTGTACTAAAATCGGTTGTGCTAATGTATGCACAATTCTGTGAATATACTAAAAACCATTTAATTGTACATTTTAAATAGGTGAATAGCATGATATATGAATAAATTAATTAATAGAGCTGTTTTAAAAATGAATGGAAGCAAATGTGGTAAAATATAAATATTACCCTTATAAGGTGGATATATTGGTTACTATTTCATTTTTCTAAATATATATTTCATAAATTTCATGAATATTGTTGTAATTCAACGTGGAGGTAGACGGTACCGGGAATGATCCAAAGAAAGTTTGGGATCAGGGGAC
The DNA here is from genome assembly GCA_026826555.1 of Tolypeutes matacus. Lineage (NCBI taxonomy): Eukaryota > Metazoa > Chordata > Mammalia > Cingulata > Chlamyphoridae > Tolypeutes > Tolypeutes matacus. Next base: position 116,838 of record JAKSZT010054456.1, read on the forward strand.
CTCACTCCATGTGGAATGCAGGCAAGTTTATTTAAGCTGAAGCTGCTTTTTATACTACAAAGCTGATAACAAAAGTAAGGCGTCCCTCACTAGTTTCTCAGCTTGGTACATGAGAGCGCTGCCTGTTTCTGTGTTCCCAGACAATCTTTCTTGGGAATTCAGACAATAGTATCTTAGTGTGTGTGTTCATTCCGCTCTCCCTACTCCTACTGATGTTTGCAGTATGCAGTGTCCTTGGAGACATTTACTAATGTTTCTCTGCCAGCAAGCATTCTTTTTAAATGCTTAACCCTTTATGCTCTGACTCTCAGCATCTTTTCCAACAGAATATGAATACTGTTCTATAATAATCAAGCTTCTATTTGATAGTAGAAAATAAAGCTTTGGGCTTCATGGAAGGAGGTCTTGCAATCTCTGGACAACTTGATTTTGTTTCAGTTTAGATGTCCCATTTGTATATTTGGGAAGAAAGAGCATTAAGGCGGGGTATTTCTGGTAGGCCTGCATGGGTTCTAATGATTCCAGTATGGTCCCAATGTCATAACATGGCTCATATCATTTATACTCAAATATTTTACCCCATCTTCTCTCTTCTTTTGTAATTTGGGGACATGTATAACACATGTATGTTTGTACATTTCACTATGTCATTCAATTCCCTGAGACCCTGTCCCATTTTTCCATTCTTTACTCTTTCTGTTCTGCTATCTTTTCAAGTTCATATGCTCTGTCCTCCAGTTCATTAATTCTTTTCTCCACCAATTCAAATACGCTGTTATATGCCTCTAATGTATTTTTATACTCATCTATTGTGTCTTTCATTCCCATAAGCTCTGTTACTGTTCTTTTCAGGTTTTCACATTATTATTCATGTTAACACAGTGTCATCTTATTATCCTTTATCTCTTTAGCCATATTTTCCTTCAAATCTTTGAATTGATTTAGGAGATTTGTGTGAACTTCACTATTTAGTTTTCTTAAATCTTGTGTCTCATGAGGATTCTTGGTTTGTTTCTTTGGCTGTGCCATATCTTCCTGTTTCATAGTATGGCTTGCAATTTTTTGCTCATATATAGGCATCTCATTAGGCTGGTGATTTTCCTCTAGTTGGTCTATTTCTCTCAGTTGCCTAGTGGTTTTGCTTTAAAACTATTCTTTGACTTTTCCACTGTTCCTCAAACTTTAAGACAGCCTTCTTTAAATTATCAAAACAGACCCAGGGACCTGGTAATGGGGCACTGACCAGACCGATGGAGTCTTGGAAAGGAACCAGAGACAGCCTTGACTTCACTTCATGTTGCCAGCAGATGGCACTCTTTGGCAAACCATTCCATGGAGAAGAATCCTTCAATCTCCACCAAATTGGTTTTTCTGAGTAAGTGATTCAAAGCTGGGATATATTATTTAATCGCACTGAAGAGAAAAAACCCTCAATCCTCTGCTGCACCCTTCTCAGGGAGGAATGTCTTTGGCTGTCTCCGATGGCTGCTCAGCAACATGTTTTACCAAAGCTGTTTGTCTTGAGGGTGAAGGATGGGTGGTATTCCCAGTCTTAAGGCCAATAACTTCTTGGTTTTCCTTTGGCCTCTTCATCTCTCTTTCCCCAATCTCTCCAAGACATTGCATATGTCACTCTCCTGGTATGCAGCTACCCAAAGCAGCTCCCTTGGACAATTTCTTCCCTTTCTTCCCTGTTTTGTAAGAGAGCTGCACCGTTCCTGACTTACTCTAATGCCATCTTCAAACTTAATTTTGCCAACTTTCCATTTTTGATGGACACTCATATTCACACCTCCCCCTGTAAATGCTGCTACTGTGTAAGTGAAAGCTTTATACTGCTGAAGATCCAGTATAAGTAGTTTGTCTACTCCACCTGCCCCTGCTAATGCCCAAACCTGTATTTCATAGGCTATCTGTAATTTAAATATGTAGTGAAAAACCTCCTCAGCTGTTTCTCCAAGTGCTACCACAGCATGATTCCTGAGTACCAGCACCTTACAACTTGGCCCCAGAACTTTCTGCAGTTGAATTCTCTCCTGCTGTTCATTAAGCGACACTTGGTATTCCTAATAGGTGACATCTCCCAGGATCCGGGACTTTGAAAAACTGATCGAAGCCACACTTCATGAAGAGCACAGCTGCTGATGCAAGGGTGAGGATGTATGTCAAACATTTCACATCAGGAGTAGCAGAATAGGTTGCAGCATGTGGACTCAATCCTGTATGGTCATTTTTCAAATTAGTACTTCCCCCGCCAACCTATTGTACCACATTTATATTCACCAACTTAGAGGCTGTGGCTTCAGAAAAAGAAGATAAGCCTCTAGGAATTATTATAATGTAGTCTTGCTCCTTATTCTTTCTGAGATATATGTTTTTCCAGGTGTGCTCATCCAAACAAATACACAAGTCCTTATAGGCAGGCAGGTTTACAATGCATAAGTTTTTCTCCCTTTACATATGAGGATTTGTCTGCATCAGGAAAGTTATGAATAGGTCTGGCCATGGCAAGACTGAGGGGAGATGAAGTAAAGCCGAGAAAGAATTGGCCGTGATGTAATCTACAATCTGTTGTAACACTAATAATCCAGTTGGACTGTGGTCTTTCTCCATCTGTTCTTGAATAAGGCTTCCAGGTCTTCCCCAAAGTCTGCAGCATCTGAGTAACTACTTTTCTCTGCTCCATCAAGGTGAAGTATTATCAAAGATCAGGACACATGTTCCTCCCCCTGATATATTCTGGGTCATTTTTATTGACCCAGTCAAATACCTCTCTTTGTGAGGCATGCTGTGAGGAAGAGGAGTGGTGATCACACCTTGACAGCCATCTGAACTCATGCTTTCAGTCTGTTAATTCCCCTGGTTATCTGAGACGTGGGAGCAGCCAATAGGCTCAATAGCATACCACTGAGAATGATCTTAACTCATGGGTTTCATATATGCCCTTTATGATTTTGAGGAAATTTCCTTCTATTTCTAGTTTTCTGGGTGTTTTATTCCAGAACAGTTGCTGGAGTTTGTCAAGTGCCTTTCTGGTGTCATTTTAGATGATCTTCCATTCCATAATGTGGTAGAGTTGTAGTCATTGATTTTCTTATGTAGAAACACCCTTGCATTCCCGGGATAAATCCCTCTTGACTGTAGTACATAATCTTTTAATGTACTTTTGGGTTTGGTTTGCTAGTGTTTTGCTGAGGATTTTTGCATCTACAATCATAAGGGATATTGAGGATTATTCCATGGTATAGAAGTACCACTGTTCGTTTAGGCATTTGTCAATTGAAGAATATCAAGGACTTTGGGGATTCCAAATCTTGGCTATTATAAATAAAGTTGTCCTAAATAATCATATAATACGTATATTTGCATGCAAAGAAGTGTTTCTTTCTCTGGGATAAATGCTCAGGACAACAATTATTTGGTTTATGGCTAGTGCATTTTTAGTATTTTAAGGGATGTCACACTGTTTTACAGAGCATCCATACCATTTGACACTCTCACCTGCAATGAGTGATAAATCTAGTTTTTTCACGTCTGTGACAACATTTGGAATTATCACTATATTTTATTGTAGCCATTCTAATAGGTGTGTAACGCTATCTCGTTATGGTGTCACGACCAGCATTGTTGACATATTTTCCTGTGTTTACAGACCATCTTTAGTTCCTCTTCAGTGTAACATCTCCTAGTGTCTTATGCCTTTGCCCTTAATGGAATGTTTGATTATTTAGAGTTAAGGTTTGAGAGTTGTTTATAAAGTTTATCAGTCGTTCATCAGATAGGTGTTTAGCAAATTTTCTCCCAGTCTGCACCTTGTCATTTCATCTTCTTAACAAGACCTTTCACAGAGCAACACTTTTTGATTCTGAAGAAGTCCAGTTATGTAATTTCTATTTATGAATCATGCTTTTAAGATCACGTCTAAGAACATTTCATTGAATCCTAAGTCCCAAAGATTTTTTCTAAAATATTTTCTGAACTATTTATAGTTCGTATATTATAATAAAAGCTATGATGCATATTGGGTTAATTATTGTACTAGGATGAGTCTCAGGACAATGTTCTTAGTCCTTCATTCTTTCCTTTTTGCTCTCTGGCTATCCAATTGCTGTAGCACCTTTTGTTGAAACAATATCTTTCTTCCATTGAAATGTGTTTATGCCTTTCTCAAAAACTCATTGTCAATACTCATCGTGTTTCCTATTCTTTCTATTTGTTCCTTTGATTTATGTGTCTCTTTTCCAATAACACAATCTTGCTGTAAGTAGTTATTTAGTAACCCTTGGGGTAGGATATTTCCACCCATTTTTTTCTTCTTTTTCAAAATTATTTTAACTCTTGCAGTTCTTTTAACTTTGAGGTGAGATTTAGAAAATAGTCTCTATTTAGAAAGGCTCATGCTGGGATTTTCAAAGGAATTGTGTCAAACCTGTATATCGCTTTGGAAGAATTACCATCTTCTCTATTTGAGTCTTCTAATCCATGACCACTAGATGTCTCCCTACTTATTTAGATGTTCTTTGATTTCTTTCCAAATTACCTTGAGTTTTTCAGCATGCAACTTTTGGATAAATTTCATCAGATTGACATCTAAAATTTTGTTCTTCGTGAGGGATTACAAATGGCATTTATTTTTAATTTGTTTCCACGTGTTTTTTGTTATTATAGAGGAAACAATTTTTCTTCTTTTTTCTTCTATCTTGCAAAATACTGAAATTACTTACCTCTTGCGGATGTTTTGTGTAGATTTCTTGGAATTTTCTACATAGGCCATATATTACCTGCAAATACAGACAGTTGTATTTCTTACTTTCTGACATATATGGTATTCTTTTTTTTTAATGGCTAAAATTGTGCTGTTCAGAATTTCTAATACTATATAAATGGCAGTGGTGAGAGCTGAAATCCTTGCCTTATTTCCAATGTTAGCAGGAAAACATTAGGCATATCCTATTAAATATAAAATTATTTACAGGTTTGCATTGCCTTTTATTCCAAGTTTTCTGACAATTTTACCATGCATAGTAATGAATTTTGTCAAATGTTTTCCTGCATGAATGATATGACCACAGGATTTTTCTTCATTTAACCTGTTACTATGTTAGATTACACAGATTGATTGTTTGAATATTGACTGATCCTTGCATTCCTGGAAAAGACTTTTCTTGTCATGGTGCATAATTCTTTTTTATATATTGCTGAAATTTACTTGCTAATATTTTATTAAAATGTTTGCATTTATATTGATGAGGGATTTTGGTCTATGATACCAGTCTTTTCTTTTTATTCTGTATGGTCTTTGTCTAGTGTTGGTATCAGAGTAATACTGGCTTCAGAAATCAGAGAGGATGGTGGGGGCCTCCAGGATGCAAAGCAGACTATGACAAGTAAGTCCACCTGCACTGCAAATGTAAAACAATCTCACAGAAGGTGGTAAGGAATATAGGAGCCGACTTCAGTGACTTTGGAAGTTGGGAAAATGTAAGGCAAAGACTAAGAAAGCTACATAAGTACTACATTCTAGTTCACAGGTTCTTTTTTTTTTTTTTTTTCTTTCCTTTTTGGGATCATATCATCTTTTTTTTTTTTTTTTTTTTTTTAAGATAATTAGATTACATAAATTTTAAACAAAAATATAGAGATTCCCATATGCCCCAAAACCCACACCTCCCACACCTTCCCACATAAACATCCTTCATTAGTGTGGCATATTCACTGCAGTTGATAAACACATCCTGGGGCTTTGCCATTCAGCATGGACCATAGTTCACATTGTAGTCTACACTCTCTGCCACACAGTTCTGCATGTTTTGTGATGATATAAAATGGCCTATATCTTTCAATGCAATGCCACTCAGGACAATTCCCAAGTCCTGAAAAAGTCCCCACATTACAACTGTTTTTCCCCTCTCCCTACCTCCAGAGGCTCCAGTGGCCCCTGGCTCCACTTCAGTTGTAATTTGTTCCATTGGTAGAATCACAATATGTCTATAATAGAATATCAGTAAGTCCAATTCAGTCCATAGCTCTTCCCCCAATCCCAAGGATTCTGGGATGGTGACTTCCACGCCACCTCCAATTGAAAGGGGGCTTATATCTCATAGGGAAGATGGATGGGACTATCCTACATGCAGCTACAGAATCTCTCCATTCCCTGGGATGGCTGATGTCCATCATCATCTTCCTGCCAGTTGCCTGGGTGAGTCCAACGAGCTGTAGAGTAGGTTTTGCAACTCTGTCAAGGTTCCAGATCCAGCTGGCACATGGAAAGCCCAAAGACTCGAGTTTCTGGACGTACACCTACAAACTCCAGCACCAAGTATAGGTTTAAATAGAAGGAACAGATAAGCCATGTGCAGGGAAGACATAACTGAGTCCAACTCTCACTCTCAGGAGCACAAACTCCAAAGTAGTGCCTACTGGCAAGGCACCAAACTCCGGAGATATCTGCTGAACATAGGACCTGGGTGTCTCCAGAGCCCTCATGAGCCCCACCATTTGGGGTTGTATGCACTTTGGAAGTCTATGAGATCCTGCTGAGATGCGCATAAGTGTTACCTCTGGGATGACCTCCCGACTCACTTTGAAGTCTCTTAGCCATGTAAACCCATTTGTCTTTACCTTTTCTCCCTTTTATTTGAGGTCTTTTTCCAGTTGCATTGTTAGTTGGTACTTGGTAGCAATCAGTCAGTGCCAGGGAGGCCCATCTCTAGGAGTGATTTCCCACACTGAGGGGAAGGTAATGCATTCATATGCTGAGATTGGCTTAGAGAGAGGCCACATTTGAGCAACAAGGAGGCTCTCAGGAGGCAACCCTTAGGCACCCCATGACAATAGGCAAGTTTCCATATCAAGAGTAAAGGATCATAAGCCTCGTCATCAATATCAAGGGCCCATCAGTGGATCATCCTCCTTCACCAGTCACTGTCCCTGTACTTGGTAGACTGTTGCTGCTCACTTAGATAATATGGCAGCGCTCTCCAGGATAGGAATTCAGTATTCTCTCGGTTATTGTGTGATTCTCCACCCACTTTGACAATGCCCTGTGAACATTTGAACATTTTTTCATGCCTTATATGTATGCCCAGGTGAACTTCCTCCCATGCCTCCCCTATCACTGACACCCCACACCAACAATCCTCCCTCATCCCAGATGTAACCGTAATGTGATCCAAAGCTTCCTCAAAAATGAAACAATTACAATAGCCAAAAAAACTAATAGGAAAATGAAACAATAATAAGTTTAAATATAAGAAATTAAAAAACTAAATATATAATAAAATTAAAAGACTGGGATATTAAACAAATGAAAATGTTAAAAAAAATTTTTTTTCACATTTTACTTTTCATCACCACAATATCTGGTGTCCTGTCTGTACCATGGTATCTTCCCCCCTGTCCCCACATTCCCAAATTTTTCATTTTGTTTTCAAAGAAGTTTTAGGTAACAGCAAAGTCACACACAGAATACAGGAGACTCTCATATACCCAACATCCTTCCCCTTTCCTCCTCCCGACATTTTATCTTTTTATATGTGGATGGAAACTTTGTTACAACTGATACACATATAGTGAAACATAGCTACTAAACATGGCCAATGGTTTACATTTGAGACTGTACACTTTTATAAATTTTGAAGATATTTAAGATGGCCTGTGTCCATTATTGTAAGATCACGTAGAACACTTCCATTGCCCACTAAATACCCCCCTGTTTGATCTATTCTATTGTTCCCTCCCTCTCCCCTCGGGGCCTACGTCGACCCCCTGGCTTCAATCCTTGGACGACAAGATTCATAGTTACATGCAACAACACTGAGGTCTTGACACACTGGTTTGTCCTTCCCTTTTAGGAACTGCCCAGGCTCTCGAGAGATTCCCGCTTCTCTATTTGTGAACAAATCGGTCCTCCCGAGGATGGGAGTCCAACTCCTTCCTGCTTATTATGTGGGTCTCCACCCACTGATACAACACATTATGACAGAATGGTCACCCACACACTCCCTAGAAGCCTGCTCCAGGTGGGCCCTGCTCCAAATGCCCACCTATCCAAAACCCTAAGCCAGTCACCCTTCCTTGTCATATTGCCATAAGAGCATTATCAACTTTGCTCTTTCAACCACATACCGCAAATCCCCAGTGTTCACCTGGTCCCTCTCCCAACTCTCCCCTTAGTATCTTCGACCTTCCAACCCACCCTCCCCAATCTACCCACCTGTCAGCCCTGCACCACCCATACCAATAATATCACTACCCTCCTGTCAAATCCCTTCAATACCTGACTACACACTTTCACCTTACCATAGATTATGTTCGTGTGGGTGTTGGTTCAAAACCGTCTCCCTTTCTATTTCTTGTATACCTATCTTCCAGACAAGAGCTCTCTGAGTCTGCTCCATTTGCTTAATTCATATCAATGAGGTCATGTACTGTTCGTCCTTCAATGCTGGCTTGCTTCACTCAACATAATGGCCTCAAGTTTCATCCATATTATCCCATGTGTTAGCACTTTATTCCTTCTTACAGCTAAGTAATAGTCCATTGTATGTATGTGCCACATTTTGTTTACCCATTCATCTGTTGTTGGACACCTGAGTTGATTCTAACTTTTGGCAATAGTCAATAATGCCACTATCAACATTGGTGTGCATATATCTGTTGGTGTCTTTGCTTTCAACTCTTCTGGGTATATACCCAGCAGTGGAATTGCTGGATCATATGGAAGTTCTATAGTTAATTTTTTGAGGAACCGACAAACTGACCTCCACAATGGCTGGAGCATTCTATATTTCCACCAGCAGTGGATGAGTGTTCCCATTCCTCCACATCCTCTCCAACACTTATAGTCCATTGTTTTTTGAATTCTAATAGGTGTAAGATGGTATCTCATTGTAGGTTTGATTTGCATTACCCTAATAGCTGGTGATATTGAGCATTTTTTCATGTGCTTTTTTAGCCATTTGTACTTCTTCCTCGGAGAAGTGTCTTTTCAGGTCGCTTGCCCATTTTTAAAAAGGTTTGTTTGTCTTTTTATTTTTGAGGGGTAGGATTTCTTTATATAAACAGGATATTAGCCTCCTATCAGATATATGGTTGCCAAATATTTTCTGCCATTGGGTAGGTTGCCTTTTTACTTTCTTGATACCCTCCTCTGAGGTGCAAAATTTTTAATTTTGAGGAGATCCCATTTATCTATTTTTTCTTTCTCTGCTCTTGCTTTGGGTGTGAAGTTCATGAAACCATTTCCTATTTCAAGGTCCTGTAGATGTTTCCCTACATTATCTTCCAAGGTCTTTATGGTCTTGGTTCTTATATTTAGATATTTGATCCATCTTGACTTGATTTTTGTAAAAGGTATGAGATGGTGTTCCTCTCTCATTCTTTTGGATACAGATATCCAATTCTCCAAGCACCATTAGTTGAAGAGACCATTCTCTCCCAGTTGAGTGGGCTTGGTGGCCGTGTCAAATATCAGATGACTGTATATGCGAGGATCTATATCAGAATTCTCAATTCAGTTCCATTGGTTGGTAAGTCTATTCTTGTGCCAATATCATGGAGTTTTGACCACTGTAGCTTTGTAGTATGTTTTAAAGTCAGGTAATATGATTCCTCCAATTTCATTTTTCTTTTTCAATATGCTTTTGGTGATTCGGGGCCTCTTACTGTTCCAAATAAATTTTGTAGTTAGTTTTTCCAATTCATTAAAAATGCTCTTTTGATTTTTATTGGGATTGCATTAAATCTGTAGAAGAGTTTGGGTAGGATAGACATCTTAATGATGTTTAGTCTTCCTATCCATGAACAGGGAATGTACTTCCATTTATTTAAGTCTTTGATTTCCTTTAACAGTGCTGTATAGTTTTCTGCATACAGATCCTTTACATCTTTAGTTAAATTTATTCCTAGGTATTTGATTCTTTTACTTACTATTGTAATGGTATTTTTTTTTCTTGATTTCCTCCTCAGATTGCTCATTATTGCTGTACAGAAATGCTACTGATTTTTGAGCATTGATCTCATAACCTGAGACTTTACTGAACTCATTTACAAGTTCTAGGAACTTTGTTGTAGATTTCTCAGGGTTGGTAAGTCAATCCTTGTGCCAATACCATGAAGTTTTGACCACTGTAACTTTGTAGTATGTTTTAAAGTCAGGTAGTGTGATTCCTCAAATTTCATTTTTCTTTTTCAATATGCTTTTGGTGATTCTATGTATAGGATCATGTTGTCTGCAAATAGTGAAATTTTTACTTCTTACTTTCCTATTTGATTTACTTTAATATCTTTTACTTGCCTCAGTGCTTGATCATGTACTTCAAACACAATGTTAAATAGGAGTGGTGATAGTGGGCATCATTGTTTGTTCCTGATCTTTGAGGGAAATCTTTTAGGAATTCACCATTGAAGATGAGGTTAGCTGTGGGTTTTTCATATATACCCTTTATCATGTTCAGAAAGTTTCCTTCTATTCCTATCTTTTGCAGTGTTTTTATCAGGGAAAGGTGTTGTATTTTGTCAAATGCTTTTTCTGCATCTATAGAGATTATCATGTGATGTTTTTTTCAATATGTTTAAGTGGTGTATTACATTGATTGATTTTCTTACGTTGAACCATCTTTACATACCCAGGATGAAACCCACTTGGTCATGGTGAATTCATTTGATGTGTTGTTGAATGCGATTAGCAAGTATTTTTTTGAGGCTTTTAGCATCTAGGTTCATTAGAGAGATTGGTCTATAATTTTCCTTTTTTGTGGCATCTTTGTTTGGATTTGGTTTTAGGGTAATGTGGGCATCATAGAAAGTTAGGCAATGTTCTTTCTACTTTTATTTTTTGGAAGAGCTTAAGTAGGACTGGTGTTAGTTCTTTCTGGAATGTTTGTTAGAATTCACCTGTGGAGCCATCTGGTCCTGGAATCTTCTTAGTTGGTAGGTTTCTGATGACTGAGTCTATCTCTTTACTTGTAATTGGACTGAGTCTATCAATTTCTTCTTTTGTCAATGTTGGCTGTTGTGAGTTTCTAGGAATTTGTCCAGTTCCTCTAAATTATCATTCTTGTTACCATATAATTTTTCAAAATATCCTCTTATGATATTTTTTATTTCTTTGGGGTCAGTGGTGATATTCCCTTCCTCATTTCTTATTTTGTGTATTTGCATCTGCTCTCTTTTTTTCTTTGTTAGTCTGGCTAAGAGTTTGTCAATTTTATTGAGCTTCTCGAAGAACAAGCTTTTGGTTTTGTTTATTTTTTCTAGTGCTTTCTTATTTTCTATTTCATTTACTTCTGCTCTAATCTTTGTTATTTCCTTCTTTCTACTTCCTTTGGGCTTAGTTTGTTGTTCTTCCAATTCTTCCAGAAGTGCAGTTAGGTCTTCAGTTTTAGCTCTTTCTTCTTTTTTTGATATATGTATTTATGGCTATGAATTTCCTTCTCAGTACACCTTTTGCTGCATCCCATGAGTTTTGATATGATGTGTTGTCATTTTCATTTGTTTCAAGGTAGTTACTGATTTCTTCTGAGATTTCCTCTTTGACTCACTGTTTGTCTAACAGTGTGTTAACCTCCATATCTTTGTTCCTAATCTCATTCTCTGGCCCTTAGTGATTTCTAATTTCATTGCATTGTGGTCTGAGAAATTACTTTGTATAATCTCAATCTTTCTGAATTTATTGAGGTTTTTTCTGTGGCCTCGCATGTGATCTATCTTGGAGTATGATCCATGTGCACTCAAGAAGAATGTGTCCCACTGTATTTGGGTGTAGTGTTCTGTATATATCTATTATATCCAGGTCCTCTAATGTGTTAAGCAAAGTCTTTGTTTCTTTATTAATTCTTTGTTGAGATGTTCTGTCTAATGGTGATAATGGTGTATTAAAGTCCCCCACTATAATTGTAGAGGTGTCTATTTTTCCACTTAGTTTTTCCAGTTTTTGCCTCATGTATTTTGAGATATCCCTGTTAGGTGCATAAATATTTATGATTGTTCTTTCTTCTTGGACGATTACCCCTTTCACTAATATATAGTGTCTGTCTTTGTCTCTTACAATAGTTTTGCATCTAAAGTCTATTTGTCAGATATTAGTAAGCTACTCCCGCCCTTTTTTGGTTATTGTTTGCTTGTAAGATTATTTTCCAGCCATTCACTTACAACCTCCTTGAATCCCTGGTCTGAGGTGGGTTTCTTGTAGACAACATATAGATGGGTCATATTTCCTAATCCATTCTGCCAGTCTTTGTCTCTTGACTGGTGAGTTTAATCCATTAAAATTCAGTGTTGTTATTTTCATGGAATTACTTACATTAGTCATATTTTCTTTGGGTTTATGTATGTCATATGTTGTTTTTATTTTTCTTTTTGTTGTTTTAGTTGTTCTTACACTCTCCTTCAGCTCTCTCTCCTGTTTTTTTCCTTGCAACCTGCAGAACTCCCTTTCATATTTCTAGAAAGGCCAGTTTCTTATTGGCATACTCTCTTAATTTCTGTCTGTGAATACTTTGAACTCTCCATCATTTTTGAATGCCAGCTTTGCTGGGTAGAGAATTCTTGGCTGGAAGATTTTTTCTTTTAGTACCTTAACTATGTCGTACTACTGTCTTCTTGCCTCCATGGTTCCAGATTAGAAATCAGCATTTAATCTTATTGAGCCTTCCTTGTATGTGATGGTTTTCTTTTCTCTTGCAGCTTTCAGAATTTTCTCTTTGCCTTGAGCATTGGACAATTTGACAAGTATATGTCTTGGAGTAGGCCTGTTGGGATTTATACTGTTTGGGGTGCGCTGTTCTTCCTGGACTTGTACATCCATCTCCCTCAATAGGGTTGGGAAATTTTCAGCCATTATTTCCTTCAACACTCCTTCTGTCCCCTTTCCCTTCTCTTCTCCCTCTGGGATGCCTATAATGCATATGTTTGTGCATTTGAGTTGTTGTTCAAATACTTAAGTCTCTGCTGGATTTTTTCTATCTTTTTATCTATCTGTTCTACTATCTGTTTGATTTCAGATGTACTGTCTTCCACATCACTAATTCTTTCCTCCACCTGTTCAAATTTACTGTGATGTGCTTCCAGTGTCTTTTTGATTTCTTGGATTGGGCCATCATCACCATCATATCTGTTATCTTTTTATGTATGTTTGCAATTTCTTCAGTATGTTCTCCCATTGTCTTCTGAATATCCTTAATCTCTTCCTTCACTTAATTAAGTTCGTTCATGATATCCGTTTGGACAGCTCTGATTAGTTTTTCCATGTTCTGCAGCTCCTCCTGGTTATTAGTATGTTCATTGGACTGAGCCATGTCTTCCCGTTTCTTAGTATGGTTTGTAATTTTTTGTTGCCCTCTGGTCATCCTTTTATCTTGATGAGTTTATTCAGTTGATTAGCTTCTCTCTTTATTCTATTGTTTTAATTGTTATTTTTTTTGTGTGTGTAAGTTTTCTCTTTGATACTTTGTTCTTATTCTATTTTGTTGCTTTTGTCTATGTTCCGTTGGGGGGAAAAATAGGGCCAGGGAAAGTGAAAGAGGTAAGAAAAGTAAAAGGATAGTAGTAATAATAGTAGTAATTGTTAGAAGAGGAACCATTTAAGACTTTGGAAAATGAATATTTAACTCATGTAAGCAGTATAGAGTAATAGGAATAGAAAAGTGGGGTACTACAAATGAAATGGGAAACCAAATAGAGAAAAATATATAGACTGAATTAAAAGGCCAGTATGATGAGGAGAGGGGGAAAGAAAAAAGACAAAAAGAAAATCAGTTAATTAGATGAAGTAGAAATAAAAAACAGAAAAACTAGGAACTAAACAAAGAGAGGTGGAATGTAAGAACAACAACAGAAAGCAGAAGATGAAGAAATGAAAAGAGATAGCCTTGGTATACAAAATTGGTATATACAGAAAAGGGGAAATCAAGGGAGAGGAAACACAGTAACCAAGAATCAAGCCAGCAGTACCTTGAGGAATTTGTTTATTTGTCTGGCTCCCTCCAGATTTATGCCCTGAGGCTTCCTACTCTGTGGGTTCCCAAAACAACTCACTTGGGCAGGATCTTGCCCCCACTCAGATGTTGTTTATGAGAGAGATCTGCCTATGTTCCTTTTAAAGAAAAAAAAATTGGGACCAGACTAAAGGAAAGAGATTGGAAGACAAAAGGAATAATAGTAATGGTGTTAGTAAAAGGCAGGAGAGCAAACATACAAGACCTAGGAAATTGAAAAATTAACACAAGTAAGTAGCATAGAGGAATAAGATTAGGAAAGTGGAATTGAAACAATGAAACAGCTTACAGAAGAGAGAAAAATATATAGAATGAATTAAAATGCTGGAATGGTGGGAAGAGGGGAAAGGAAAACAGAGAGAAAGAAAGTAAAAAAGAGAGTACTACAGAGAAAAAGAGAGGGATAAATACAAACAAGAAAGACTAGAGACCAAATAAAAGAGGTGGAATGAAAGAATAACTATAGAAAACAAAAGGTATAAAGATGAAAGAATGAAAAGAAGTAGCTCTCTCAGACCCCTCTTCCTCACAGGGAATCTGCCTTCACAGTCCTATTTGGAGCAGGGGGCTGGGTCTCCGCCTAATCTGTCTGCCCTGAGGGTCGGGTACCTGTGCCCCTTCCAGCCACTGAGGTAAGCAACCCCCAATTATTCCTGGCTTCCCTATCTGTCCAGTATCATCCTAGATGACTCAGAGCACTTCCTGTGGAGGTAGGTGTGTGATCTACTCTCAAATACAATTCACCAGGAGTTTCACCCTCACTTAATATCTTGGGGGTGGGGGAAGGGAGCCCTTCCTGGCAGCAGTGAGGTTTAATAAGTCACGATTAGGGGTCGGATGTGGCTCAACTGGTTGGGCGTCCGTCTCCCATATGGAGGGACCCGGGTTTGATCCCCGGGACCTCCCGGTAAAAAAAAAAAAAAAAAAAAAATAAGTCACGATTACTTGTTTTGGCTTTTCATGTCTCTGACCCCCACTCTTCTGGGAATTGGTAAGCAGTGTCCTGGTTTGCTGGACCCCAAAGCAGGTCCCCACAGCAGCCTCTGACTTTTTCTTTATTGTTTTAGTGAGAGCTAAGATTTATATGTCTAACCTGTCGGCCATGTTCCCACAATCCCTCCTAAGGGTTATTAATTTTCTTTGTTCCACAGACCCCTTTGCCAGTCAGGTGAAAACCACAGAACCCTTACTAAGTCCACACTATACTGTGTATTTTTTTTTTTTAATCACACCCACACCAACACGTCTCCACAAAAATGTTTTCTTGAATTTCAATTCCAGCTCATGGACCCCTTGTTAAGATCCCCTACTCTTATCTGTTACTTTTTCTCGCTGGAATAGAGTTTGTCAGTTATGAAATTATACAAGGGTTGAATAAATGAGTAAATAAACTGTAGATAATGGGAGTTATGTTCTCAGTGTCAGAGAAATATCTTGCAGATATCAAGGATAAAAACCTACAGAGAAGTCTTTGACACAGCTTATACTTATAACTTATGCTATGAACTTAC
>JAKSZT010054456.1:134320-144406 GCA_026826555.1 Tolypeutes matacus
CAAATAAAGACAATAACAAAATCATACTTCTGTCTATCATGATACAAGTACTCTGTGTACAAATGAAAATTCACTAATGAATTCCCCAAAAGAGGATGCAAACACTTGTGTAATCTATGTTCACTTTTCTCCTTAAATCATGTAAGCTAAATACTGTGATGTAAAGTTAATACAACTAATCTTTTATCATAAGGGGATAGAAGAAGGATGAAAAGAAAGATGTGGCTTAATACATACAAACATATTCATACACAAACATACTTATAACAAAATAAGGAATAAATGTCCAGGGGATACACACTGCGAGTTATGGTTTGCCTGAAACCACACAGGCAGTGGGGAAGGAATCAGAACTTTGAACTTGGAGAAGGAACAACTGGCTGGCAGGAACAAGAGTGAGTGTCAGGGCTTGCAAGGAATCTCAGTGTTTGCTAGGCCTGGAAGGATGGGTAGAGAGTTTGGACCCAAGAAACCTGAATTTGAGGAGTTAATTACTGGTTGGATGGTGATGGAAAAACATTAAATATAAAAAGGGAGTGTACCCTTTCTCCTTGGTCTCAGCTCTTTTTCTTGATAGTATCCTCATATGACACTTACCTGTTTAGACAGGTCCAGAGCATGACTACCCAGTGCTCAACTAAATTCTCCACACATCCCTGAAGCAAATCCTTGTCACTCAATGCCACATCCCCAGGCAGCCGCACTGCTCTGACCATGGGCCTGGACAAGAGCCCAGGGAGGGGGTAGACTGAGAGTCTCAGCTCTTCTCCACCTTCCTCCCAGCTTACAAGCATCCTGCACATGCAGGGCAGCCCGTGGCTTGCTATACAAATCAACCCATGTATTTTCCTGCTTGGTTTTTTTACAATCAAGTTGGTTTGAGTTTTGTTGGAAAGAAACAATTTTAGATATGACTATAATTTTCTATATGTATTCCTTATAAAAATTTCAGTCACTAATTAAGGAGTAGAGGGAACAGTGGTTGTGGGATGATCCTTGGAAGATCTCAAAGGCCCTTGAGGTCAGTCCCCTTGGCCACAAATATGAACCCCTCCCCATCTAGTTGGACAAGACTCATTCCTGCAGAGAAATACACAAAAGGACTTCATGTCCTCCCTGCCTATATCATATCTTATACAAACACATTTTGAAGGACTTATGAATCTTCTTTTACCCCATACCCCTTTTCTGTCCTCATTAACATTAAGAAATAGCTCAACCCTATTTACACATTTAGTAATCCTTCTGAGTCTTAATGGGATATCTCCTACATTGGGGCTCAAATACACAGAACCATGTCCCTAGGAAGACAGGCATGATGGTCTATACTCAAACCAACCATACTGCAAGTGGCCTGCATGTGCTGCGGGCCATGGAAATCTGCATCATTTAGGGAAGGAAAACACAAGAACGCTAACGGAAGCTTTTGTCTCGGTTATCAATTATAGAAAATTTGCTGATAGTCCAGAAATCCCAAAGGTCAAAGAGCAACTTTCCATCAAGAAGTTATTAAGAAATACAGATAATATTGGGATTTCCATAGATGATCACGCACAATGGAGCCAGGGCTTGTGAGAAGGCATGAGGAAGAGATCACTGGGGACTTGTCACTTAAGAGGAAAAGCATGAAAGTTACTCTTTTCCCAGGAGCAGCCTGAAGGAAGTCAGACTGAAGCTGGAGGGAAGAACAGGTCAATCACCTGTGGATCCATAAAGACTGAGACCATCTGTTTCATGCCACCTTCACCATCCCACCATCCATCAAGTATCAATGATGGGCATATACAATATTGCAGCACTGAGAGCATTTTTAAGCAATACTACCTTTATTTATATTTCTATACAACTCTTCTAAAAGCACCACTCCTCAGTCCCCACCAACAGGATCATGTTCACCTTGGAAAGTCTTTGAAGCCTCTCACTGTCCTCCCCACAATCTCTAGATCTGCCAAGGAAGAGCACTGGCACCAGGAAGCATTTAGAGTCATATGGGTAAAGCAAGGGGAAAGCCACTCTGGGGGTCCAACATGGAGGGCCCAGTATGTGGAGAGTTTAGTCTCACTGCTCCCTACTCTCTACAACGGGGCTTCTTCTTTCTATAACCTAAGAGAAGGTCACACCTTCTTTTTAGAGGCTGAGAGGTTCGACTTGCATCCAGAGCCAAAGTTTGCCTCCCAGAAGTCCCAAAGTCAGCCCTTAGAGGGGGCGTGCTTTCAGCAGAGGATGTGGACCTTCAACTAAAACTGTTTTTGGGAATTTGGCAGCAGGATGAGGAGTTTGATTGTGACCTCTTTTCACGGATGATATTTGCAGGGATGTTCCCAGGGCTCCCATGACTCCAGAGGTGTAATGGCCTGAGCCATGGAGGGGACTCTTGACAAGTCCCCATGGCAGCAGGTGATGTTGAGGTGCCATCAGGAATGCAAGGCTGGGGAGCTCCTCATCCTCCTCTTCATTGGACCCACCTGGGGGCCTGGATGCTGCACTTATAGGAGAGGTTTCCTGCAGAGCTACCTCATCCCTGCTTCTGAATCTAGGGGAAGAGTGTCTTTGGTCTTGATGAGGTACATCATCACTTGAAGGTACATCCATACTCTCTATATCTTCCAAGGATATGAGACACTTCTCAAACAGCTGTGTCAAGGACATAGACAATTACTGGTTCTGCAGATGTTTCTCACATGAGGTAGTTGAATGGGTGGTGGAGATATCTGCAGTTGGGCAGAAGGCAGGTAGGTGTTGTATACATACACTATATCTCACTCTACCCATCTTCCTATGCATTGTCAAACTTTAAGTCCTTCCCCCTCCTTTCCCATACCTCTCCCTACTCATTCTCCACCTGCCCCCACTCCCTCAGCTGTTTATCTCCACAAGCCATGCCACCCAAGACAAAGTACGCTAGACAAGGTCATGTGGATTCCATGTTGTGATGTTCCCTCCCACCCTTGATTTACCTGGGTGCATGTGAGTCCTTCCTCTTGCTGCAGCCCCTCTGTTAGGGAAGTCTATATGTGCTCCTGGGGAAAGCAATTCTGCTAGGAATTGAGTGTGAATGACAGCCTCCACCTGGGAAAAGTAATAAAAGAGGATTGAGCACCCTTGAGAAGGAGTACCTGTCACTTTGGAGCAAGAGGGTAAACATTGACACGGCACCTCAATCTGCAATCTGTGGCTGTTTTCAACCATGAGCACCACTAGCTACACACAAACACACTCAAACATATGCACACACACACATAAATACACACACAAAGACTCAGAGACACATACATGTATACCCTCCACACTACTCAGGAGATAAGGAATAGACACAAGTTCCTACAGACTGGGAAAGAAGCACAGATCTTAATGTGCTGACAGGGCTAAGACTCTGGAATCTGCTGGACACCACTGCTAAGATCGACCCACCTTGGTGACAAAGTCTTCCTCTGCACACAGCTGGTCGATATAGCTGAGGAGATCCAGGTCAGCAAACATTCCATCATTCTCCTGCTGGTCCTCATGCTCTTTCTCTTCCCATTTTCCATCTTTTCCCTCAGAGGCTGAGTGCAAAGGCCCCATCAGCCCATCCATGATGTCCATGTACTCTTTCAGGACTTCAGGTGGTTCTCCTTGGGTGTCTTTGTCTTCAGAGCCTGCTGGTACCTGTGTTGCCTCTGACTGGAAATCTCGGCCTTGGGGCCTGACTTTTTTGGAATAGACACTAAATGTAGAGGTGGAAATCAGGAAGTGAAAGCAGCATGTGTCTCCATCTTTGATCTTATAACCATGTATTGGTTAGAGCAATACTGTAGGGACAGAAAATGTTTCCACATGTGTCAGGCTAATCTGAAACTACAGGAAGGTTTGTAGGACAAAATTTAAGAGGTGAATGATCTTAAATGTACAAGAAAAGCAGGAACCTCTGACATTCTAAGATATCCCTTCATCCATCACCTACTCTTTAGGCATATTATATAAATGTGTCCCTTTCAACAGTCGAGATGAGAGAGTAGCTACGATAACTGACAAAGTTGACCTAGTTCATGACTAAGAGTAGCTGAGAACGTAGGGTCTTGTTGGACTTTTCTGTTTGAAAAAAACAGAAGAAACATCTTGAAGGGAATGTAGCACATGTGAGTCCTATGGCGTTCACTCTGCCCCGTTTGGTCCTCATCTTCTACTGGAATGTGGTGAGGCATACCTGGCTGCTGACCTTCTACAGTGCCTGGGGGGACCTGTAGGTGAAGTTTGGGAGGGGCTGGAGGTGGCGGCCACTGTGAACCATTCATCTCTGAATCTGCCTCTCTTCCTCAACCTCAATCTCCTTGAACCTAGCATGGGAAGAAGGCACAAGCAGTGTTGTGAAGAAGGCCTGGTCTATTGTGATGCCCAGAAAAACAGATCCGCACCAACAAAAGGGGAAACCAAGTGTCTTTGCTGGGTTATCAAAGTCCTGGGTAAATGCTTTCCTAAGAGGTGCATTACTAACAGCAGTACAACCACAGTTTTGGGGTACCTCAGGAGGTCACCACATCATCCCTTCACCTACAGCAAAGCTCATAATCACTTAAGAAGGATGCGAAATAAATGAATCAATCCAAATGCTTGGCAGATTCTCAAGGTTAGATCTTTAGGTTTTAATTGTTTGACTATACCCTCCTTCACCTAGGATTCAGGGGGTATAAGCAATTTTGGTATCAGTGTTGAATTAAATTAGGCAGTGTTATATATGGCAGGGTCTCAAGAGTGGGCCACCACACCCAAGGCAATGCTGTCACAGACTAAACTATACAAATGAGCTGACAGTCAGAAGCTGGGATTTGGGGTGTTAATTATGGTAAATAAAGCAGGAATCTGTGTCCAGGTCTAAGAATCCTAGGCTGGGACTTTGAGTCTTGGAACAGTAAACCTAACAAGAATGAGGTGAGGAAATGCTTGGAAAGAAGGTAGAAGGAAACATTAAGGAAGGGATTCAATTTCCAATGAGGTGGTTTTTATGTTTGACATTGCTTTGTGTTTTATCCAAGGGATTAACATTCAATAAAGGCTGAAAGACCCATTCACAGGAGTTTTGAGACCCTGGCATCCCGTAACCAACCTCTTCCAACTTTATCTCATCTGGGATGACAGGGAACAATTTGGACATTATCTCATGAGGAGAGGTGGGCCCAAAGACCTATGCCAATAGGCCCCAGCCACCCGGCCACCAAGGAAGGCAGGAACCTGCGTGGTAGAGCATGTCACCACTGCACAGTACCTACAACTTGGAGGTTTAATGCCATCGGGAGCTGCAGGAATTACTCCCGACCCTATCCTAAGATCAATTTCATGACATCTGCAGACCCAATATCAGAGAATGGTTGAGCATCTTGTGAAGGGGAGGTGAAAAAATGTCCCAAATTCAACATGAAAGAGATTGCATGGGGCAGATGATCCTTCAATATCCAGGGAATACTGAACTAGTTGACAGCCCCTGCTCTAAATATCCCCTCTATTCACTGTCAACAAAGCCACACCCTCATCTGGCTTCATTCTCCTCCATCACACCCAGCCACAAAACCCTGCAAAGTAACAAGGATCCTTAGACTCACTTTGCTGTCATCTCATAGTAGATCATCCTGTCATAGTTGTTTGTGTGCCACCATTCCTGCATGGCCCTCTGCAGGCCCTCATCCAAGGTCATGGTGGGCTTCCGACGGGCCAGCGATCAAAGAACTGGGCTAAAATTCCCGGTGTTAGTAATATTCTACATGCACCTCCTCCTGCCCCTTCCTGATCTCACCCAACAAACATCACCTGAAGCCCATCATATCTATTCTGCCATCTGTCCCTTCATGCCCTCCTTCCAATGTGTGTTCTGTGATTTTAAGTACTTCTGCCTCAGAAAATCCCTAACTGAATATTGAATATCAATACTAGGATTCATTTATTAAAGACCCAAAGAAAGGGTTTCTTTTAGAATCTTTGACTTCCCTTTGTGTTCTCAATGTCACTGTGTATTGAATGATGTGGGAAAATGCATTAAAAGCAGATTCTGGGTGCCACTCCCAGGGTCCCAAAGACTGAGAAATTTAAGCAACTTCCCATATAACTATGAGGAGATCTGTACTTTGGGAAACAGAACATAAGAGTATGAAGAGGAAGAGTTAATGTCCAAAGCCAAAGGTCTCTTCATGGAGAGAGCCCTGGGCTGGCTCAATATACAGAAGATCAGGCTGCCGACTGCATTTGAGAGTTTGCCTCAAGAGGGAAGGTAGAGTGTTCAAGAAGTGGAAGAATCATTAAGACTGTTAAACTGGAAGTTTGGGGGTCCTCCTTGATTTATTCAGTGGGGCAGCAGATTTTTTAGGAGTTCACAAATGGAAAGCATTGTGTAAATGAAAAATAAGTGTCATTTGTTTGATATAGGCTCTAATGTAGTTGACACATAATTTTACTGGAGGGTGGGCAGTGCAGAGTAGACACAGATGGCAGATCTGAGTGTGAAAAAGGAAAGTTGTTATCATGACTAATGTTTCTGTCTCACATTCTCAACAGCCCATGGTCTTGGACCACATGGATCATTATCCATTTACACACTTTAGCTAGGATATTTTGGCTTTTGTGAGTTCTTTTGCTCATCTTCATTGTCCTTCAAAATCTTAAAATGATAATAATATTACAATACAGAAACTGAGAATTATAATAACAAGAAGAAAAAAGGCTAGTTATCATGTAATGAACCAAAGCATGAGTAGTTCAGTCTACGAAGCACTTCTTATATTAGCTCATGTAATCATTTCCACAATAATCTGAAATATAATGGAATAAACCCTTATAGATGAGGTTCCCAAGTTAGGTAACCTCTCCAGGATTACAAATTGAGTGAGGGGAAGCCCAAGTACTTCACGACTATACATCTTTTACCACCTTCGAATTCTAATTGGAATACTCCGGAACAATGTGAGTGGAGTTATTTGCCTGAGTTATTTGCCTGATCCCTGCACCCACCATCATCATCAGTGGATTTGAATTTGTCTGGACAACACATGCATAAGCCTTGTGCTGAAAGGTAAAGGAAAAAGGGAGGAGTGTGGTGTTTGTAAACAGACACCTCATTTTAAATCATGGGTCCTCAATTTATCATGAGACACCTCTCTGATCGTTAGTTTTTATGTAAATGGTTATAGGATAAAGATACAAAAGTAGAGACTGGCTGGACACCCAATATACAGAGGTTAGTATCAACTGAGATATGACACCTGAAAATAAGTTATAACCTAGAAATAGATCTTCTCCCATCATGCCCCTTTGCCCTCAGGACCTACTGTCAAGCATTTCTAAAGACATTACCCTGGGGTATCCATCCCCTAGACGTCCTTATTTGAATGTTCCAAGACTGTCAAATGTGTCTCCAAGAGGAACTCCCATGAGAAATCAGGAAAGAGCTTTGGCCTCAGGACTCAGGCGACAGTGCCTCCGGGCCAGGGTCTTGAAGCGCTGCCAATGTCGGAAATTGTGGTAAACACTCTTGGGGTTACAGGAGTCATCTGTCGACTGGGTGGAGGTAGGACCTCCCTCCCGGGTGGGCCCCTGAGTCCTGGAGAAAGCATTCCCTGGAGGAACATTGGGGGGCAGCTGGGCCGCTGCTGGTGGAGCTTGAGGAGGAAGGCCTGGGGACCAACCTCCCTCAGCACCCACAGCCGAGGCAGGTATAAAGGGCTCCACAGCAGAGGCTCTCAAGGTCCCTGGAGGGGGACGCTGAACACCCCCACAGAGGATCCCTGGGGCACTCAAAATATGGGGGAATCTGAGGAAGGAGAAAGGTCTGAATATGAGGGGGTTCTGCAGGTCCCCCTTGTTTCCTGATTTGGACAATGACTTTGTCACTTCCAGTCCCATTGGTGACAGGATTTCCATCTCCTGTCACCAACAGTGGCCTGGGAAAAACAGGCAGCACCAGAAAGCTAGAAGGAGGGAAAGACGGATTCAAGACTCGATGTGGGTGCTGTCCCCTGGAAAGTGATTGTGGTGGGCAAGGAGTGGGTGTGGGGATTGGCAATGCAGTGATGGCTCCAGGGTTCATAGTCATGTCTGGTCCCAGCACTGGAGATACTGTAGAGACAAGAAAATGGGTTAATTTAGTGGTCACAAAGGCTACACTTTTGAGGCTATCAGAGGTTCTCCTTTAATCATTGGGAAATTGATAGCTGGAAAATGTGCTTATTAAAAATTTCTTCACCTAAGCAGCTCTGGATCTTCCCACACATAACTGAGATAGTTTTCTATTAATCTAATCCTAATTGTTTACTCTTTGTTCTTAGTTCCCAAAAGGACATTAACCAGACATTCCCACTTCTGCTTACAGGAATAACAAGAATAAAATATCTCAAAGCAAAACCATAGAATCGCATCAGAAGTACCAATATCTAAATCTAAACTGTCACTTAGACATCACTGATACCAGACAAAATAGGAATGAGTTTAATGTGCTTGAGATAATACAAGACTGAGAAATTGCGTGTACCCTCCTTACAAGACCCCTGTAAGATCTCCTGTCCTCACATTTTTATTTATTTTTTGGTTTACTTGTTTTTCTTCTCACTTCCTGCATGTTTTTTTGCCTAGAAAAACCCAAGCTCCCATTCTCACTTTGAACTGGTCTGGGGAAGATTCCCACCAGTTCCTTGCTTGTGCACTTGCAATAAATCACCTTCTCACTGAGAGACATGTTTCTCCTTTGAGGCATTGGATCAGGCAGAATTTCTATTGGAATAGGCATGTATACATAACAGAATCAGAGGTATGAACTTCAATAAGTGAGCAGGCACATAGGTGGGGAACCTTCGGGGATAGCAAATATCCCCCTAGTGATTCTCGGTTCTAGAACTCCAGATGAGAGTTTTTTCCTTAAGAGAACTTGCTCCCAGATCAAGTTCAATGAGGCTCCCAAACCTCTGACTGGAGAGGTCTGGGACAAGGACAAGGAGGAAGAAGCCCATGCTATCGCTAGATAAAAGCACCTCTCTGAGGAAATCCCTACCAGATATTCAGCCACTCTCAATATCTTTTGTCAAGATATTGAGTCAATTTCTTGACCAAAGAGCCGATGTCTTGTAATGCTTTGGAAAAAATACACCTCAGCATGCTCACGAGGAGATTAGGGATGTTCTCCTGGGTAAATTCTAGGCAGCACAGGGATGTTATGAAGGAGAAAAATTATTAAGAGTACTTTCCCCATCATCTCTTCAGTCTTCCTTTGCTTGATGCACATGATTAATCATCTCTCTCTCCCCCCACCCCTTTCTCATAACCACAAACCTAGAAGGAAATGAGGAAAATCTCTTCACAAGCAGGAGCCTTAGGAACCTTGACATTCAGGCCCTGAATGTCACATCCTGCACAGCACATGCCTGCATCTTCTAGGCTGCCCACCAAAGCCACTTTACACAGGGACAGGGTCAGGCCCCCTGACCGCTACTGCTCAGAGGTCCCTGCCACCACTGAGGAAATTCTGTTTCCAGGAGATGAGATGGCGAGTTCCCTAAGGTTTTGTCATGTAAAGCCAGCAATATCTGCAGAGGACAAGCAAGGGCCAGTAAAAGGTGAGGGGTTAGCTCACAGAGAGCATATTTCACTGCAGACTTAGCCAACATAACTCCTCTGAAAAGTTTCTACCTTACACCATTGCTTCTAACCATCCCCATAAGCTCTCATTCACTCCAGGTCATACACTTCCAGTAAAATCATAAATTCCCAGGTGCCTAAAGAAATGACACAGGGTTGAGGCAAGCCTCACTATGCCATGACACAACACAACCCCACTACTATTTAATACACTTCTTAAGGAGCTTTTCTCTAATCTAAAGAGAATCTATTCCTGCTGCCATCATTTCTCATACCCATCATAATTCCTCTGAGATATGCAGATCTACGTCTAAGGAGACCCTTTCCTCAATTGCACGTCTCAGGGTTCCAACCTGTCCCCCAGTTTCCAGGTGAGAGGTCCTTGGTGGAGTCCAGCGATTTCTCCTTCCTCTATTTCATCTCAAATCTTGTCCCAAGATGCTGGGTTAAATTTGAATTTCTATGGATTTGAAGGATATCAGGGCCTCTGATAAC
>JAKSZT010054456.1:144506-161580 GCA_026826555.1 Tolypeutes matacus
CTTACCTTCTTTTGAAGTCACCTCTGTACACTTGGACACTGACCACCGCTGTCTGGCAACCTCTTGTAGAGATTCAATTCCAGGACCCAGAGAGTGACCTGCTGCCAGCAGATTCTCAGAAATCCAAGGAAAGGATGCAAAAGTTTGAATCTAAACAGGACTAGAATGTAGCACTCAAGACATTCTAGAACAGGGGAGGGGCAGAGGGCAGGTGGGCCTGAGGTGGAGGAGGGGAGACATTTCATCCAGGACTCTGACAACGGAAATGCAGGTATTCCCTTCAAAGTGTAAAGTACGTCTTCAGTGCAATTTATTGATTCTTCCTAAGATTCACAGCACAAAGTCTTATTGCTAGGTTCTACACTTGGATTATTTATAAATAAACGTAGGTTTGTGCTGGAAAGCCCATCTACATCAAAGAACTCCATGCCTGCAGGCTTACAGGAAAAATCATTGCTTTTTTCCCCATATTACTTTATTGTTAAATATTTAATTTTACCTTTTTATGATCTGGATTGCTTTTAACAGGTATACTTGCATGGTCTGAAGTCAAATTTTGCAAAATGAACAATAGAGTGACAAGTTTTCCACCCACCCCTTTCCACTGACAACCCAGTTCACCTCCCCAATATTAATTGCTTCTTTTTCATTTTTCCAGAAGATTTCATACAACTAAAAGGAAACACAATGTGAATTTGATATAAACATTTTCAATTTTATTCCTTATTATTAAATAGTATATACTATAGTATATATATTATCTATTTTCAATTTTACTGCAATTACTGTCTTTGGACTGGTAGCTTGTTTGAACTCTTATTTCCTTAGGATTGATTAAAAGGAAAATTACTAAAATTCCTTAAAAATTAAAAATATCCCTAAGAATAATGTTGCCAGGTTTAGCAAATAAAAATAAATAAACCCCAGTTAAATTTGAAATTCAATAAACAACAAAATATATTTTAGCATAAGTATGTCTCAAATAGTATATGAGACAGATATATGGTAAAATGCATTGCTTTCATGAGATTCAAATTTAACTAGGTGTTCTCTATTTTCTCTGGCAACTCTCCCTAAGAGGTGTAACCTATTAAGTTCTTATCAATTACCCCATAAAGAAAAAGAAAGCACTGAACCCACAGTAAAGACACTTGAATTTATTTCTATGCTTCACCCAAAAAACCGTTTTCACATTTCTACTGAAACAGAAAATAGTCACTGGAAATATTACTAAGTCTGGATTTTTATTCTATTTCATTGCTAAGAAGCCTCCTACAAAATTTACCTCAGGTGTAAGGACCCACGAAAGCCAGGAACTAGTTTCTGGGATCAGACTGTCAAACGTCCTGATGAAAGCTATAAGAAATAGCCTTCAAACAAAACATTGCTGAAGCCGCATTTACTGTACATATTGCATAAACTCACTAAAAAATATTCTAATAGGAGAAAGTCCCGGGATACGCACTAATGGAGTGCAGAGAAAGCACGGTTTGTAGGGTTTTCCAGGTCTAAAATTCTATGCCAGAATTGTTCTTTAAAGGAACCCTCCTACTGACTAGGAAAAAGGACATAATATTTTAAAGGACATGAACAAGAACAAAACAGACACAGTCAAGGCGTGCATAAGCCATCCTTCCAATCTGAAGACACTGCCCTAGGCTACACCTCTCCTAAAATATTTCACAGAGGATCCTATCTCAGTGCAGGGAACTGCCTTGCAGGTTTCTAAGTATAAAAATCGTGAGTGGTCCTTTCCCACGTGCTCTTTTACAGAGCCATAGATGCCTGTCCAGGTTCCAGGAGAGGAGGCAAGGCTTGAATAAGCCTCCCAGAGCCTCCCAGAGGCTCCATTTCCCGCCTCTCCTCCAGGCTCCTCCCAGGACTGGGTCCCACAGGGCTTGGCTCAGTGGCGCTTGCGCAGGTCCCCTGGGGGCGCGGCTCTCGGGCACGTGCTCTCCTATCCTCCAACAGCCCCAGGTGTCAGTTGGGAACAGTCCCCTGAAGGGAAGCTCTAGCACAGCGCAGTGGGCGAGTCCCTAACGGTGGACCCCAGTGCTGGGTGGGGGAAGGGATGTCCCATGATCCTGGTCCCACAGCTTCCAACTGCTTTTATATTTCAGTTGTATAAAAACTTTAAGGTAATGGCTACGCAAGCTCATGGTTTTCTAATGGTGTCTCTGAGCTCACTGCTGTGTGTGCTCCTGGGTTACTTGCATCCTTGTGTACCAGGAGCTGCTCCACAAGGGTGTGGTCCTGCCCTCAGGTTGCCGCCTTCCCCTGTGGGGGGAGCATCTGTACCGCGGGAGTTAGGAGCCCTGCAGACCCAGACCCGGCTGCATTTATTGACAACTGGATTGTCTAGAGTTAAGTTAATTTTAGAAATTTAATAATGTAGAGTAAACTTAAACGTGTGCCAAGCCTGTGTTTGTTACATTCTGATCATCAAAAAATGAGGAAAATTCTTCAGTATTTAAAAACCATTATTCTATTGAGGAAAGAGTGAACACTAAAAGTTAAGTGATATTTCAACATATCTTGGTTATTTCACTATTTGTATTATTTATTAAGATAAAAATATTAACCAATGTTCATGGTGAAACCACTCATTTTTCAAGAATGTGAGAATCTTTGCTTTGTGGAATAATGAGTTTTTCAAGATCTGATGTCAAATTGTGATGGAATTTCAAGCACAGGTTGGATATAACAGAGACAAGATTTGGGCAAAAATGAACAAATGTATCTGAGACTATATTGGCTAAATGGAATTCTCAATAGATACTGTATATTTTGTAATTATTTGTAAAAGTTGTGCTGCACATGCATTTTAGTATTAAATTATTAAAATGTATTCTACATCTGTGTTTATACACACAAACACATGGACTTATTTTAGAGAGAATCATTTCAGATTGTTAAATGTTGCCACACACTCACTACATGTGTACCTGGGGCTCTAACATACATTAATGTTTGTATCCAGGAGCTGAAGGTCTGCTTGTGGTGGTGTATTTCCTGGGGTTGTTACAGGGTCAGTTACTGTATTTGAGAATAGGAGGATATTTTATGCCTGATTATGGGTTATACACAGAAGAGGCTTGTTGTGTATCTGGAAATGTGATATTCTGTATATGTATTTGTGGGCCTCTTGTGGATTATAGAAATCCAGGGAGTGTGAACTCGATTGTACATGTCTTTAGCAATTATGTTCATATGAATTCAAAGTTTAGACTTTGTGTTTGCATTGAATGGGTTGGTTGGAATGTGATATGTGCACTGAAATGTGTGAATTGGTGGTGTTTGTGTGAATATTTGAGATTAAGTGGAGGTCATGACTGTGTTTTTTGAGTTTGGCTGAGGCTCCATGTTTTTGCATCAGATGAGAGGCAATGCATGTATATCAAGGAGTTGGTGTTATGTATTTGTAATTTGAGGATTTGGAAAGATTATGTATATGTTATGAGTGTTTTCCCCACGACTCTTTGGGATTTTGTGTGTTTAATTGTGGATTTGGAAGAGTCACCTGCATATGCATATGGACAATGTTAGGGAATGTGTCAGTATATTAGTTTGTGGGAACTTCTGTATATTTGGGGGATGTGGGGCATCATTTGACTATACTCAGGGCATGTTGAATGGTGATATATGTTTTGCTGACTTTCAAGAGTTGTGTGTAGATACTCTGGTGTTTAAGGAAAGCTATATAATATTTTATGAAGCTGACAGATGTTGTAAATGTTCAGATGAAAGGATTGTTGGGTTTCATGTGTCTATTCTGGAAGATGCTGGAGTTATTTGGATGATTATTAGCAAGTATGGGGATTATGAATATGCAGGAAGTGTGGAGCTGTATTTGTATTTGTATTTGGTGGTATTTTGTAAATACAGGGAGGTATTTCTTCATATTGTGTTGTGGAGGAGAATTGGGGATAAAATTGAGTCAGGTGGTGCAGTTTATGTGTATTGAGTGTGTATTCTGGGTGGTGGTGGTTTGGATGTATACTTCCTGGGGCCATGTACTTGAAACTTTCAGTAGAGAGTTATTAGTATGTATTGTGGGAAGTTAATATGCATGTATCTCATTGAGTAGTCATGTTCTGTGTTTACACATGAAAGTGAATATCTTAGTTTGCTTGAGCTGCCGTCACAAATACCACACAATGGTTTGGCTTAAACAACATATATTGGGCTGTCATTTGAGACTAGAGGAAGTCCAGGTCAAAGTGTGGGGAAAACTTGCTTTCTCTCAAAAGTGTGTAGCATTCGGGTGCTGGCTTCTGGGAATCCTTGGAGTTCCTTGGATTGTATTTCAGCCTCTGGTCACTTGGCGATGTCCTTTCCTTCCTAGCTTCTCTGACTTCTTGGTTCTCTTTATAAGGCCTACAACCATCTGGATTAAGACCTGCCCTCAGTTTTAGATGGGCCACACATTAACTGAAAATGGAAACCAAAGGAGATCCCGTTTACAATGGGTTCACACCCACAGGGAAATCGATTAAGATTAAAAACAGGTCTAAATTATGGTACCTAATTCCATCTACCACAGTGCGATGATTGTATTTGTATGTATTGGAAGTATGTCTAAAAATTCGAGTTGTGGGAGTGGGAGTATGTAATTTAGGACTTGGAAGGGGTTTTATGGTACTCATGTTTGATGGATTGGAAATAGTTCTTTGTGCATTTGGAATGTACGCTGGTTTGTGTGTATATCCAAGAGTGGGGAGATGAATTACATAAGTTTATCCATAGGATCCAGGGTGTAAAGAGTATTCATAGTGTTCTTTGGGAAATGCTAGGGTTTTCACATGTATGCTTGGGAATGTTTGGGGGTTGGACAGGTGGAGTTGTACTCTGGACATGACGGTTTGATGAATACCATTTGCGGAATGTATGTATTGAAGGATAGGGTATATTTGAATGCGTGTATGTGAGTTTCCATGTATGAGGAGATTGTGTGTGCATGTTGGCAAGAGTGCAGGATTGGCGGTATTTGTGTGTTTTGTGTGTCTCTTTCGGAATGTTGTACTGTAGAAACATGGGTCATGAGGAGATGACTTTATTCGGAGTTTCTGTGTGAAATTAAGGGGTCATTGAATCACTGGGTTTATTCTGGAATGTAATTCTTAAGGAATCTGTTGTTTTTGCTTGTATATGTGTTTTCAGTGTTCCTGGAGAGGAGGTCAGATGAGTCAAGTCCTTTCCCAGGCAAATATTTCTGAGCATCATCTGGGCACATACAGGTGCTACTGGCTTCTCTTGGGCATGACTGTTGGACAAGGATACCATCCACTAAGTGTCCTGCTTTGGAAAGCCTGCAGAGCCATGTGCCCCCACTGCACACCCACCCACCATCATCACCCTGGCTAGGTTAATATTGGGTATCAAGTCAGCTATATCACTAGTTCTCAACCACCACATCTCCATGGAAACCTGAGTCTTCAGGGGTCAACAGGGCCTTTAGGTGTCAGTGAGGGGACATTGGAGTAACAGGGGAGGCTCTGCCCCTGAGATAGAGCTGCAGGACTATGGGGGTTATGATGTGGTGGCACTGGGGAGGATCAGCTAAGGGGAGATGTGGCTCTGACTCTCCTGGACCCCTTGGACATGGAATTTTTCCTTATCTGGAAAGGACTCCCCTTGCACCAGGAAGGTCATCTCACCTTCACATTTTCCTTATAGGTTTACTGGACCTTCTTTATTTTCCCTAATCTATGTGGATCTGAATCCCACTGAAGGGTGACAAGCGATGGTGACCACCCCCTGACAGCATACATACCTCCTGCCTCCCTGGGTCCCACCCAAGGATTTCTGGGCCTCACTCCTAATGGTGAGTCTCCTTATGGCCTTTTCTCCTTTATGATGCATCCTTCTGACAACAAAAGAAGCAGATGTCACTTTTATAAATGCTCCAATAAATGATACCCTATGGCACAGAAGGACTCTTGTGGCCTCCCTTGCCCCTTTAGTAACCTGACTTCAACTCAGTGGCCATACACTGTACTAATTGCACTCCATTTAGTGGCAGAATGGGGCTGTGCTTGCTTTTATAATTTAAAACATGATAACATGACTTTGCAAATATAATTAACAGCATTGTATCATATATTTGATTGTGGTTAAAAGGGAAATTTCAAGGATGTAAATATGGTACAAGAATAAAATTAAAAAGTAAAACAAAATATATCAGACTGTACAACACAAAAGTGAACACTAATGTAAACCATGAAATATAATTGATAGTACAATTATAAAAATGTTATTTAATGAATTGTAACAAATGTACCACCTTAATGCAAGGTGTCAATAGGGTAGTATATGGGAACTTGTATTTTATGATGATTTGTCTGTAAACCCACAACTTCTCTAATCAAAAAAAAAAAATTTTTTTTTAAATCCCTCCCCAGAACACCCAATTGGTTATAACAGCTTTATTCATAATTGCTGAAAATTGGGAGGAACTAAGATGGCCTCATAACACACCACAAACACAAAATGTGGGCAGAGACAGAAGATGTGTCTTGATGACCTGGGGAGGATGGAGCATGGTCTTAGGGATGCTGGCCCCACCCTGGGATTACTGCCCCAATGTTGGATGCAAAGATTGAGGCCTGGAGGGAACACCCCTCAACCTGGAGGCATGACCACCAGTCTTATCCTCCACTCCCCATCTCAGCTCTTTCCTGAGTGGCTCCTATGGCCAGGCCCTCAGAAGCCCTAGACTGCTCTGCTTTCCAAAGGCTGATGGCAATAGGTCCTTTGCCCTTCAAATTCCACACTAGGGCATGGTGTCCACGGGCCCTATAGTAATACACTGGTGAGGTCTGAGGAGACTCAGAAGGTTATTGTGCCACCACTGGGAACTGCTCCTGAAAAGGAAGTATTTCTGATTCTGGCTACAGGAGCATGGGATTGAAGGAAGGAGGTTGTGTTCTAAGAGCCAAAGGCAAGAAGCCAGGACCTGCAGATGTGGAAAGCAGAGCAGGCTCAGTGGAGCACAGACAAGGGCTGAAAGAGGCCAGGAATTGGGAATGGGGCCCGAGCCCGGCTTTGGTTCTGCAGTAGGAGGTGAGAGAGCAAGTCAGGGACGTGAAGTCCCCCCACTCCCAACCCTAGAAATACCCACACCTCCCCTTTTCCCAGATTTACCTCCTGGCTGCTGCTGCCTGTAGCAGGAAGCACTGTGGGATTGTCAGCCTGGTGCTGCCTAGTCTAGGTTCTGCCTTCAGGCCAAGTTCGCTCCTTACCCCTCCTTCCATCAGCAAATGCGTCTTTGATGGACCAGGGGTGGAAAAGAGAAAATCAATCCATGGAGAGGCTCTTCTTCCCCTTTTGACCTTTGGGTCCTGTTTCTTCAGCAGCCATATCTAGTTACTGGCCTCAAAGTCCTGGAAGTTCAAGGTTTGGAGATGTTGGAAGAGACAGGAACTGACACCCATTCATCTTTTGCAACTTCAGAAACTGCATCTCCTCCCAGCCTCAAGGTCCAAGAACCAAGGGAGAATGAGAAAGGCTCAGGGTAGGCTGAGAAGGAAGCCAGGCCCCCCAGGAGCTCAGCATCAGAGATCAGCAACAAAAGTAGTCGGAAAAAAAGAGTCTCCTTTCCTACACCTCTTCATTTTAAAGAAGAGGAAAAGATGCACAAGGAACAGAAGGCACTTGCCAAGGGCGACAGCTCAGAGGCTGTGCCCCACACTCGTCTGAGGGGGACTTGGATATTTAGGAATCTCACTCATTGTGGGCTGAAGGTCAATTTCGGGCAGATGCTTGGGTAGCTGAAGCCAGTTGTCCAGCTCAGAAATCCCCCAGGCCCCAGTGGGCTGCGGTTCCCATGGCCCCTCAGTCCACGTTTACCTCCTCACTGTCACACAGGGCAGTAAGTATCAGAGAAGGCACCTGCCTCCATGCTGAACAAGCCTTCTTTCCTGAGCAGCTGACACACTTTGGCCAGGTCTCCGGTGTAGTGAGTTCAACTTCTATGACTTCATCAAGAAAAAATCTGACCACTAGGTGTCAGGAAGCCAGTATGCACAGACCCCCAGGGCCTGCAGGGATCTGCTTGGCAGGGGCTAAAGGTGGGCCAGAGCAGACTCTCCTGAGGGAGGTTCCTTGTCCTGGCCAGGGGCATCTGTCCCTCAGGGCCCCACCACTCTTCTGTCATTTCTGGAGTTCAAAGACCAGCACAATTTCCCAAATGGCATCCAAGCCTGGCTGCAGCTGTATCCACCACATCATTTCCCTCTTGATAAGGCAACTTCAACAGAAAAGACTGTGTGGGTATCTGGCCCCTGACTAAGTGCCTGGGAGTCAGTGAGACAGCCTCAGTGGAAGGACCCAGAAGCCAGGAAAGCTGGTGCCTGACTGAGAGATCCCATGCTGAAGCCCACATCCGCATCCCCATCCATGGAGCCCATCAGCATGGGGCTGTGATTGCTCTGGGCTCATATGACCCCAAGGGCACCTATCAGGCCCAAGGCTCCTATGCCAGAGGAAATGAGAGGTCCTAAGGAGAGGAGAGGTGGGCCCCATATTCCTTGCATATAGGGGATGGATTGTGAGGGGAGAGGATGGGTCGCGGGGTTTCCAAGGCTCAGCAAAGCCCAGACTCAACATTCATAGCTGGATTGTGAGCCTGCTGGTTCTTGGAAGTATAACAGCACATGGTGAAGAGAAGACTCATCCCGTGAGTCAGGCCAGGAGCAGAAAGCATAAGCTGGGTGGTCACAGCCTCACGTTTGAAAGTGCGGGGGCCTCAGGGCAGGGTGTTTCTGGTTGTGGGCAGAGCATGGCTGCTGGGAGAACCAACCACCCATGGGACAGCCATACAGAGCTGACAGATGGCACTCCAGTGATTCAGGCCATCTAGACCTAGGGAGCTTAAACAGAGGGGGTCAGACACACATAGACCTTGACTGAAATTTAAGAGTCCTTCATCCAGAGCGCCAGTTTTGCATGAACAATCTGCTGTGAGACCCCATAACTGAGCTTATCACCAGGGGAAGGAAGGTTTCTCTTCTCCTGTCCAGAGATTGCTGAGCTCTTAAGGCCAGATATAAGTGGTGGTTGTGCACCTAGTTTTGTGTGCACAATTAGGCTTAGAGGTACCACATTGGCAGATACCAATTCAGAGGGAAGGCCAAAGGCCATGATGGACAGCCATGCAGAGTACAGGTGTGGAAACTTGTAAGACACTTTCTAGGGAAACCCCAAGATAATTTTGGGAACTTCCTGCATCAGTAGCAGAGAGCTTAAGTTAGTGAGATCCTGGTGTTCATGTGTGTGATGTCATGTGCCCACCTACTGTGAGGGTCCAGAATATGTGGGCAACACCAGGATTTGCAATAAATGGGAGTTTCCCCACTGTATTTTGGGTGCCAAGGGCTTGACTGGATGGCCATTGTGAGGCCTGCCTGGGAAGAATCCTGGTAGCAGAAGGACGCTGTCTGGGGCAGAATTGCACAAAGGATGGCCTAGGACACTGCTTAGAGCCTGACTGTGGGGCCAATGAGTCCTATAGCTCAGCCAAGCAAAAAGGTGACACTGAGCTCCCACCCCTGGAGTATGTGGACATATCAAGTCAGTCTTGCCTTGCAGCCTCCTACAGGATGGAGCAAGTTCATGCAGGGTGGGTGGGGAGAGTGGACAGTGGGTCTTGCTTCTGCAGAGTAGGAGAGAAGGGAGGCTTGTGGGGTAGGTGAGGAAGGTATTGAGAGATGACTC
Source organism: Tolypeutes matacus (assembly GCA_026826555.1). Classification (NCBI taxonomy): domain Eukaryota; kingdom Metazoa; phylum Chordata; class Mammalia; order Cingulata; family Chlamyphoridae; genus Tolypeutes; species Tolypeutes matacus. The sequence continues at coordinate 154,221 of JAKSZT010054456.1, forward strand.
CAGGAGCAGAAGTCTGAGGACTGCTGGCCTAAACCTTGGCTCTAGCCTGGCATCAGGGCTCCCCTCTGCTTCCAACCCTTTTTCCAGCCCCAACCACAATTGAGAGGCCTCCAAGTAAGCAGGCCTAGAGTCCCCTTACTCACCCCTGCTTGGTGTCATATGCCCCATTCTAAACCCCCAGGAGCCTCCCCACCCTCCCTCTTCACTCCACCAAACCCCAGATGTGCTGTTTTCTCTATGGTGAGTGAGGCCCTTGCTGTTCTGCGATGTAGATAGCTGGGGGAGATGTCTCAGCTGCTCTGAAAGTCTGCCTGCTCACTGTGGGCAGGCGCAGAGGCTATGTCTGCAGATCTCTGCCCTCCTCATGCCCACTTTCCTCCTGGGTTCCAAGTGCTGGAGAGTCTCCTGTGAGTTCCCATTTCCTTGCCCAGGGAGTCAGACCAGTGATCCCAAGGGAAGGGCATTGAGGAACAGGAGGTGCAGGGGGTCTGGTTGATGGCTGGGCAGTGGGGCAGATGGGAAAGAGCAGGGTGGGGCCTTCATTTTTGGTTTTTATTTTCAGGCTTGGTTTTGAAGGGGTGGGAATTGATGAAAAGGAAAGTCAAAGAGGAGGAAATTTTAGAGAGACTGTGGGGCTGGTGGAAGGGAAGGCAGTGGAAGGTTCTAGCCCGAGATTGGGGCCCAAAGTGGATAGAAGGCTGAAGGAGAAGAGGGGCCCAGTGGGTCACCACAGGGTCTGCCACTGGGCCCTGAGGACACATGGCAGCAGAAGCAAGGTCTGTGGAGGCACAAGGGAGGTACAGAGCCTGGGCGAGCAAGCAGCTCCCCGAAGCTGGCCTGAAACCTGGGTCTGAGAAGGAACAGAAACGGGATCAGGAATAGGTATAGCCCTCTTGATGCCATTGATCCAGGAGGTAAAGAAGTAGGTGATCCTGGTGAAGACACTGGGGTAGACGGGAGGCTGCCGGTCCAAGCCCCAGCTGGCCACGCCCACCAGAACCCAGGCACTGCTGAGCTGGCAGACCAGGGGCCCCCCGGAGTCACCCTGAGCAAAGAGAGAAGAGTTGGTAGGGAAGCTGAATCAGGGGTTTTACCTGTTGCGGTGCTGGGACTATCACTTGGCCAGGTAGGGTGCTGCTGTCTTGGTCAGGGGGACTCAGCTCATCCAAATTATGTTGGTGATATTTGGTAACAGCCCTGAAGCCAGGGTCCCACTGCAAACCTACTGGTCAAAATCTCACCATAGTCAAGTTTTCAAATGCTCTTGAGCTGATCCCAAAGTTGAAAACATAGACCTATAAAATGTGGACCTGGAGGGAAAGGGCGTGGATGGCAGAGGAGCACACATGGCCTAAGGCCTGTGGGAACAGCTTTTTGGTCGGGGCTCAAGAGAGGGGCTGCCCTGGGAGCCCACAGGTGTCAGCGGAAGCATCTGCTGGACCCTGGCCCTTGTAAACCCTGAGCTGCTCATCAGCCTGGTCCTCTGCCTCCTTCATTCATTTGGGCCTTTGCCTTTCTCTCAACTTCTTGGTGATCTGAGGGATGTGCCTAGTAAGAAAGAGGGGCTGCCCAGGCCCAGTGTGAATATTGCTGGGGATTCCTGGAGTCTGGTCAGGGCAGGATGATGTGGTGGGAGCAAACCCCTCATTTCAAAGCCCAGGAAGGAAGAGGCAGAGTCTCATCTCATTCTCCAAGGCAGGCGTCCCACCCCTTCCAGCCCACAGTGACACAGCAGATGGACCAGGTGGATTCTGACAGAGTCTGGGAGGGATGAGAGGGACTCCTACAGCCTCTTGGCCCCTGAGGAGCTCACAGCTGGCAGGGAAAAAAAAAAAAAAGCAAAACCAAATACAAACGAACCCAAAATCCCATTTCAGCACTGTTGAGATAGGAGGAGACCACGTAAGTGTGTGTATTTATGTGTGTGTATGTCTGTGTGTGTATGTCAGGCAGGGCTGTGGTGGAGGTGCTGAATTCCACCTGTGTGTGAGGGGACAGGACTAAAATAAGCCTAGAAGGATGAACTCAATCCAGACAAATGGAGACAGACATGGCAACGTACAGAAAAGCCAGCACCTGTGAAGCACCTACTAACTCATGGGCACTGTGCTAAATTTTCTGTAGGAATTGCATCATTTACTTTTACAAGAATCTTAAGAAATAGAGGCTGTGAGTAAGTTCATTTCTCAGGCAAGGAAACTTTGCTGAGGTCACAGAGCTAGTAAGTGGCCAATCGCAGATGTGAACCAGGTCTGTCCTACTCTGGTCTGAGAGCTGCCTCACCCCCACAACCCTGTCTCTCCCCACAGCTGTGTTTCTAAGGCCCCGGTGCAGGGGGAGGCAGCACCTCAGGTCAGAAAGGAGAGCAGCACCTCGGGTGGGGAGGGGAGAGCATGACCGGTGCTTTGGCAAAAGATAAATCCAAGTGGAATCTTGTGGACAAGCTGGGAGACTGAAGGCTGAGGAGGGAAGAAGAGAGAAGGCAAGAGGGAGGAACCATCTGCTGATTCCCAGGTGGTGAGCTCAGCGGTGTCCTCTGACTGGGGAAGGGACCAGAAGAAAGGCAGTATTGGGGAGCACCCTGGGATGGCCAGCAGGCAAGCACACAAATGATGCTGCCTTGGGGCTCCACAGGCGGGGCCTCTGCAGGAGAAGGCAGGTAGGAAACAAGGCTGGAAGGGAGGTCGAGGAAGCCATCCCGGGCTGGGGACTCCATAGCTGAGCCCCCACCAGACTCAGGCGCTCAGAATGGCCTTGCTCCACTGCTGGGCTCAGCTGATGCTGTGAGGAGGATGGGTCAAGACAGACAGCCAAAAAGGAGGAATGATCGGGCTGCGCCTGCTCTCAGGGAGGCTGGTGAGGAGAGCTTCCTCCCTCTGGCTCATCCAGCTCGCTGGGCAATGATGGAAGCAGCAGTGGGCAATGGCCGTTGCCATGGACTGGACTCATTTCATCCCATCTGTGTTAGTGTCCTGGGGCTGCTGTCAAACATTGCCATGAACTTGGTGGATGAAAACAACAGAAGTTTACTCCCCTGGATCTTGAGGTCAGAAGTCAGGAAGCGAGGGTGGCAGGGCTGTGTTCCCTCTGAAGTTCTAGGGGAAACCCTTCCTTGCTTCTCCCAAATTCTGGTGGATGCTCCCACTCCTTGCCTTGGGGCAGCATGCCTCCAGTCTGCCTCTGTCTTCCCAGCCCTTCTTCCCTGTCCTCTCTTCTTCCTGTCACCAGTCACTGGATGATGTCATCTCCAGATCTTTAACTAATTACATCTGCAATGACCCCACTTCCCAATGAGGCCACATTCTGAGGTTCTGGATGGGCATGAATGTGGGGGACACTATTCACCCCATGACACCACCTTTCACAGCCCATGGAAGAGGCCCCAGTATCCCCACTTTATGGAGGAGGAAACAAGCTCAGAGACTGTTTAAGGCCACAGGGCAGAGGAGTGATGTGAAGCCTGGATTCTCCAACCCCACAGCCCTAATGCTTCCTCTCCACTTCACCACTTGCTGTCTATGTAAAAGCTCCACCCATGGAATTCAGCTGGGGAGCTGGGCCCTGCGAGAGGAGGTGCAGAGGCAGAGCTGAGCTTGGAGTCAGATCACCAGGCCCCAAATTGTGCTGCCACCCTTTGGGCCCACTCTGGGCCTCAGTTCCCACGTTTATAAAGTGGAACATTACTGAGCGTGGGAGACCTTTACAATACATATATCGAACAATAAACTCATATCTAGAATAAAGAGCTCCTACAGGGAAAGGATAGGCAACCCCACAAGAAAATGAGGGGGGAAAATTGAATGGAAAATTCAAAGAAGAGAATATCCAATGACAATGAACATATGAAAATGTATTTTCCTTAGTCATCAGGAAAATGCAATTAAAATCACAAAAAGATATCACTATATATGCACCAAAATGGCTAAAATGAGAAAAGATGTAAAACGCAAGATAAACTCTCATCCACTACCAGAGTGTGAACTGGTGCAACCACTGTGGAAAGTGTATTGTAACATCTTCCAAAGCTGAACATACGCATACCTTTAATCCAGCACTTCTACCCATACATATCTATGAAACAAATGTGCTCAAACACATGTATGAAAAACATTTTTGCATTTAAAATCTATCTTTTCCAATATTAATAACACTACTCCAGCTCTTTTTTTGGTTAATATTAGTGTGGAATATCTTTTTCTCACATTTCACTTTCAATCCAGTTGTGTCCTTATAACTCAGGTGACTCTCTTATACACAGCAAATAGATGGCTCATTTTTATAATCCATTCTAGCAGTCTATGTCTTTTGATTGGGGGGAGTTCATTCCATCAACGTTCAATTTTGTTACTCTAAAGACATTACTTAATTCATCCATATTATCCTTTGGATCTCCATTGTCATATCTTAATGTTGTCTATCATTTTACCCTTTCATTTACCCTTACAAATAATCTTCATTTCTACACCCTTCTTCAAGTCTCTCGCCCTTAGTTTTTCCTTTCAGGCTGCAACACTCCCTTTAGTGTTTCTTGTAGTTCTGGTCTTCTGTTAACTTCCTCTCTCAGTTTTTGTTTGATGTGAAGACTTTATACTCACCCTCATTTTTGAAGGACACTTTTTCCAGATACAAAATTTTGACTGGCAATTTTTCTCTTTAATTACCTTATATACCGCAAACACCTTTCTTCTCGCCTCCATGGTTTCTAATGAGAGGTTGGCACTTAATCTTACTGAGGTTCCCTTGTATGTGATGCTTTGCTTTGCTTTTGCTGCTTTTAGAATCCTCTCTTTATCTCTGATATTTGTCATTCTGAATATTAGGTGTCTTGGAGTAGGTTTATTCAGATCTATTCTGTATGGGGTGCACTGTCATTCTTTGATACTGATATTTGTGTCTGTCATAAGAGTTGGGAAGTTTTCAGTCATTATTTCCTCAAATGTTCTTACTGCCCCCTTTCCATTCTCTTTTCTTTTGGGACACTGATAACACATATGTTTGTGTGTTTCACGTTGTCATTCAGTTACCTGAGATGCTTTTCCAATTTTTCCATTTTTTTGTTTTTCCTATTTTCCTGTCTTCTCGAGTACAGGTGTTCTGTCCTTCATATTACTAATTCTGTCATCATTCAGTTCAAATTTGCTCTTATGTGCCTCTAATGTATTTTCAATCTCATCCACTGTGTCTATCATTCCTATAGCTCTATTACTTTTTTTGCAGGTTTTTAAGTTGTTCTTTATGCTCATCCAATGTCTTCTTAATATCCTGTATCTCTTTAGTCATATTTTCCTTCAACTGTTTTAATTGATTCAGGAGATTTGTGTATTTATCATTGATTAGTTGTCTTAAAACCTATATCTCACTAAGATATTTGGTTTGTTTCTTTGGCTAGACCATCTCTTCCTATTTCTTAGTATGTCTTACAAATTTTGCTGATGTCTAGGCATTGAATATGTTGGTGAATTTACTCTGAGAGTCAATTTCTCTCTCTTGCCTAGTGTTTTTTTTTTCTCACAACTCCTTTTTGATTTTTGGTTCAACTCATTCTGAGTCTTCAAATTGCCCACCTTATGTTACCAAAATCAGTCCAGAAATTCACTAATGGGGCACAGATTTTTTTTTCCCCAAGGTTTTGGGATGTGACCTAAAAGCAGCTTTTCTCCTTGCAGTTTCACAACTGGCCAGCAGATGACGAGCTTTGGCAAACCTTTCCAAGGATGTGTCTCTTTCAAATCCTGCTTACCCTTGCTTCTGGTCTGGCCAGAGCCAAGGTTCAGTGCATGCTCTGCTGGTCAAATTCACTGAAGAGAAACCACTTTCTGCCCTCTGCCACACCTCCCTCTTCCCAGGTAGGAAGATGGTTGTCCCCCTCTTAGCTGCAGTTAGCCAAGGGTTTTATAAGGCTTCGTGACTTGAGAGTGGGGGCTGGAGGCCATTTCCTGATGCCGGGGGGGTGAGGGGTGGTTAGTAACCCACAGTTGTCATTTGGGTTCTTTGGCTCTCTGTCCCTTGCCCTCCTGAGGCTTGGGCAGCACTGTCCTGGTTTGTTGGCCCCCAACACACATCCCTCAGACAGCTCTTTGCCCTTTCTCCACTGTTATTGTGAGAGAGTTGAACCCTACTTGCCGACTTGGATGTCATCTTTCCTAAAGTCTCTAAACATTTCTTTTAAGGCATCCCATAGGTTTTTATCAATAGTACTATTATTTTAGATCAGTTTAAGGTATTTTCCAATTTCCCTGCAATGTCTTCATTGACCAATGGATTATCCAAGGCTTCTTATTTAACTTCCAAATATTGGGGGGTTTCCCAGACTCCTTTCTATTTTTGATACTAATTTCATTACATCACAATTGGAGAATATAATTTGCATGATATTAAATTTATAGAGACTTTAGGTTTTTGTTTTGTTGTAGTTATTTGTTTTGTTTTGCCCAGCAAATGTTCTATCCTGGTGAACGTTTTTGTGTACATGAAAAGAATGTGTATAATGCAGCCACTGGATGGAGTGTTTTGTTCATGTCAGTCAGGTAGAGTTGGTTGATAATGTTGTTCAAATCTTGTATACCCTGCTGAATTTATATCTAGTTGTCCTGTCGATTTTTCTAAGTGGGTGTGGAGACCTTGAACTGTGATTGTTCAATTATCTATTTCTCCTTTCATATCTCTCAGTTATTTTCTTCAAGCATTTTAAGTCTCTGTTGTTAGGTATGTATATATGTTATAATTGTTATGTTTTTCTGATGTATTGACATTTTAATCATTATGAAATATTCCTCTTTGTCTTTATACAATTTATTGTATAAAACCTTACTGTCTTAGTTTGCTAAATCTGCCAATGTAAAATTACCAGAAATGGATTGGTTTTTATAAAGGTACTTTATTTGCAGTAAAAGCCAACCATTCTATGGCTGTTAGATGTCCAAATCAAGGCAGCATCAGAGATGCTTTCTCACCAAAGGTTATCTGCTGGCAGATCCTGGAGTCCTGCCATGTTGCAAGGCAACATGGCGACCAATCTCTGACATTCCTGAAGTCCTCTCTCTCACAGGGCATGGTCAAAATAGTGGCTGTCTTTCTCTGTGTCTCTTCTTTCAGTTCTCAGTTTAAATAAGACCCCAGCAAGTGGGCAGACACCCAAACTGGGTCAAACTTCACTGACACAGTCCAATCAAATGGCCCCAAATCCACAGGAATGGATTAGTTCAAGAACATAATCTATTCTGGGATTCACAATATTTAAACTTTCACATAATATCTAATAGACACTCTGCCTCTTTTATGCTTGCTGTCACATGATATATCTGGTTATATTTCTTTACTTTCAGCCTATTTGTTCCTTTGAATCTAGGCATGCCTTTGG
>JAKSZT010054456.1:168831-191333 GCA_026826555.1 Tolypeutes matacus
TCATATTCAGAAAGTTTCCTTCTATTCCTATCTTTTGCAGTGTGTTTATCAGGAAAGAGTACTGTATTTGGTCAAATGCTTTTTCTGCATCTATAGAGATGATCATGTGTTTTTTTTCTTTCAATCTGTTTATGTGGTGTATTACATTGATTGATTTTCTTATATTGAACCATCCTTGCATACCCGGGATGAAACCCACTTGGTCATAGTGTATAATCTTTTTGACATGTTGTTGAATGCAATTAGCAAGTATTTTGTTGAGGATTTTAGCATCTAGGTTCATTAGAGAAATTGGTCTGTAATTTTCCTTTCTTGTGGTATCTTTGTTTGGTTTTGGTATTAGGGTAATGTTGACATCATAGAATGAGTTAGGCAATATTCCCTCTACTTCCATTTTTTGGAAGAGCTTAGGCAGGATTGGTGTTATCTCTTTCTGGAATGTTTGGTAGAATTCAGCTGTGAAGCCATCTTGTCCTGGGCTCTTCTTAGTTGGGAGGTTTTTGATGACTGCGTCTATCTCTTTGCTTGTAATTGGACTGTTGAGTTCATCAATTTCTTCTTTCATCAATGTAGGCTGTTTGTGAGTTTCTACAAACTTGTCCATTTCCTCTAAATTATCATTCTTGTTGGCATATAATTTTTCGAAGTATCCTCTTACAATACTCTTTATTTCTGTGGGGTCAGTAGTGATATCACCTTGCTCATTCCTTATTTTATGTATTTGCATCTGTTCTCTCTTTTTCTTTGTTAGTCTGGCTAAGGGTTTGTCAATTTTGTTGATATTCTCGAAGAACCAGCTTTTGGTTTTGTTTATTGTTTCTAGTGCTTTCTTATTCTCTATTTCCTTTAGTTCTGCTCTAATCCTTGTAATTTCCTTCTTTCTACTTCCCTTTGGTTTAGTTTGTTGTTGTTTTTCCAATTCCTCCAGGTGTGCAGTTAGGTCTTCAATTTTAGCTCTTCCTTCTTTTTTAATATATGTATTTATGGCTATGAACTTCCCTCTCAGGACTGCTTTGTCTGCATCCCATAGGTTTTGATAAGTTGTGTTGTTCTTTTCATTAGTTTCAAGGTAGATTATGATTTCTTTTGAGATTTCCTCCTTGACCCACTGTTTGTCCAGGAGTATGTTGTTTAACTTCCATATCCTTGTGCCTAACCTGTTTCTCTGGCCCTTAGTGATTTCCAATTTCATTCCATTATGGTCAGAGAAATTACTTTGTATAATCTCAATCTTTCTGAATTCATTGAGGGTTGTTCTGTGGCCTAGCATGTGGTCTATCTTGGAGTATGATCAATGTGCACTAGAGAAGAATGTAAATCCTGCTGTATTTGGTTGTAGTGTTCTGTATATGTCTATTAGGTCCAGGTCCTCTAATGTAATTGTTCAGAGTCTTTGTTTGTTTATTGATTGTTTATTGATTCTCTGTCGAGGTGTTCTGTCTAGTGTTGATAATGGTGTATTAAAGTCTCCCACTATACTTGTAGAGGCATTTATTTCTCTACTTGGTTTTTCCAGAGTTTGCCTTATGTATTTTGAGGCACCCCGATTACGGGCATAAATGTTTATGATTGTTCTCTTTTCTTGAGAGGTTACACCTTTTACTAATATATAGTGTCCATCTTTGTCTCTTACAATAATAGTTTTGCATTTAAAGTCTATTTTGTCTGATATTAGAATAGTCCCCTCCGGATTGGGGGAAGAACGATGGACTAGAGTGGACTTGATGGTATTCTGTTGTTCACATATGGTGATTCTAGCAATGGAAGAAATTATAACAATGAGGTGGAGCCAGTGGCCACTTGACACTTTTGGGGCAGGGAGGGGATGAGCAGTTGAAATACAGGGGCTTCTTTAGGATTTGGAGGTTGTCCTGAGTACCTTTGTGGCAATGGATGTAGGCCATTTTAAATCAGCACACACCACTCAGAACTGTGTGGGAGAGAGTGTGGTCTACGGTGTGAACTGTGGTCTATGGTTGGTGGCAAGGCCCCAGGATGTGTAAGTCCATTGAGGTTGGTGGGCCACCTTGTGGGAGATGTTTGTGTGGGATGTGGTGGGAGGTGTGGGAGGTGGGCAACATGGGAATCCCAGGGGGTTCCATGTAATATTTTGGGTATCTAAGCACCTCTTAAAATATATTTATATATATACATAAATAACATTTTTGTGAGTAAATGCACATATATACATATATATTTATATATCATTTTGCAAATGTTGGTATGTATTGCGAAAATTTTGATTTTTACCCACAATAAAATAAAGAAAGAAAGAAAGAAAGAAAGAAAGAAAGAAAGAAAGAAAGAAAGAAAGAAAGAAAGAAAGAAAGAAAGAAAGAAAGAAAGAAAGAATAGCTACTCCTGCCCTTTTTTGGCTATTGTTAGCTTGTAAAATTGTTTTCCAGCCATTCACTTTCAGCCTCCTTGTATCACTGGGTCGAAGGTGGTTTTCTTGTAGACAGCATATAGATGGATCATATTTCCTTATCCATTCTGCCAATCTGTGTCTCTTTGAGTGGTGAATTTAATCCATTAACATTCAGTGTTATTACTCGCAATTAATTTCTTACTTCAGCCATATTTTCTTTGGGTTAATGTGTCATATATTGTTGTTGTTTCTGTTTTTGTCTTTTTAGTTGTTTTTGAACTCTCCTCCAACTCTCTCTCCCTTGTTTTTTCCTTTCAACTTGTAGAACTTCCTTTAGTATTTCTTGAAGTGCAGGTTTCTTTTTGGCATACTCTCTTAATTTCTGTTTATCTGTAAATACTTTGAACTCTCCGTCATTCTTGAATGCCAGTTTTACTGGATAGAGAATTCATGGCTGGAAGTTTTTTTCTTTTAGTACTTTGACTATGTAATACCACTGTCTTCTTGCCTCCATGGTTTCAGATGAGAAATCAGCACATAATATTATTGTGCTTCCCTTGTATGTGCTGGTTCTCTTTTCTCTTGCTGCTTTCAGTATTTTCTCTTTGTCTTGAACATTGAACATTTTGACAAGTGTATGTCTTGGAGTTGGCCTGTTGGGATTTATACTGTTTGGGGTACGCTGAGATTCCTGAACTTGTACATCCATCTCTCTAATAGAGTTGGGGAAGTTTTTAGCCTTTATTTCCTTCAAAACTCCTTCTGTTCCCTTTCCCTTCTCTTTTCCTTCTGGGATGCCTATAATGCGTATGTTTGTGCATTTTGTGTTGTCAGTTAAATCCCTGAGTCCCTGCTGGATTTATTCTATATTTTTATGTATCTGTTCTACTATCTCTTTGATTTCAGATGTATTGTTTTCCACATCACTAATTCTTTCTTCTGCCTGTTCAAATCGGCTGTTATGTGAATCCAACGTCTTTTTGATTTCTTGCATCGTGCCATTGATCACCATCATATGCGTTATCTTTTTATGTATGTTTACAATTTCTTCAGTATGTTCTCCCAGTGTCTTCTTAATATTCTTAATCTCTTCCTTCACTTCATTAAGTTGGTCCATGATATTTGTTTGGAAAGCTTTGATTAGTTGTTCGATGTTCTGTATCTCTTCCTGGTTTTTAGTTTGTTCATTGGACTGGTCCATGTCTTCCTGTTTCTCAGTGTGGTTTGTACTTTTTTTTTTGCCCTCCATCATCATTTTATCTTGATGGGGTTATTCAGTTGATTAGGTTCCCTCTTTGCTCTAGAGTTTTATTTAGCTGATGGTTCTGTGTGTGTGTTAACTTTTCTCTTTGAGAGTTTTTCTTCTTATTTTATTTCCTTGCTTCTTTCTATGTTCCCTTGAAGGTAAAAGATTAGGGTCGGAGGAATCAAAAGATGTGAGAAAGGAAGAAGGATAATAGTAATATTGAAAAAAGTTAGAAGAGGGGCTGTAAGACTTAGTAAAATGAATATTTAACTCATGTTGGCAGCGTTTAGTAATAGGAAAAAAAACTGGAGTATATAAAATGGACTGGGAAACCAAATAGAGGAAAAAATATATAATGATTTAGAAGGCTAGAATGATGAGGAGAGAAAGAGTAAAGAAAGGGCTGAAAAGAAAAAAGTTAATATTAATAAAAAATGAAGAAAACAGAATAGATAGAATAGAAATTGACACCCTTGAAGTTGTGGGCTAATGAAAAAACGTGGTATGTAAGAACCACAACAGAAAGCAAAAGGCAGAAAGATGAAGGAAGGAAAAGATTTAGCAGTGGAAGACAAAATCAAGATAGACAGAGAATGGGAAATCACTGAAGAAGAAGCACAACAAAAAAGAGAGAAGCTAGCAGCACCTGATTTAAAATTAAAAAAAAAAAAAAAAGAAAGAAAAAAGAAGAGGGGGAGGAAGAAGGAAAGAAAAGCAAGAGACAACTAATAAACAAAGAAAAACCAACCAAGCACACAAGAAAGCAGTCAAACAAAGCTGAGGAAGAACAGTGTTCCTTCTTGGGCCCTTTTGGAACCTCTCAGCCTTCTTGTGTTCATCAGTCAATTGCCCTGCAAGGTTCTATCTGCAGGTTTTGAGGCAGATTTTAGTTATTAAACTAAATTAAAAAAGAAAAATTCTTTTTTTATTTTTTAAAGTGACTGTCTTCTTTCTTTCTTTCTTTCTTTTTTTTTTTTTTAGCACAATATGGGACCCAAAAGGATTCCTCTTATAGACCACCCCCTTCATTGAGGGGACCCTAACTAGGCTCGTGGAAACTAATCAAGCACTTCCCACTTCCTGGCCTCCCCAGGGGAGCTGAAGCTCTGATGCTTGTCAGTGCAGAACGATAAAATTGGCTGACTCCGCCCCCTCTGGAGCCAAACCTCAGTATCACCTGGGCTGTTGGGTAAATCAGGCTTCTTCAGTAGATTCACCTCTCCCCTCAGCCTGGCACTGCTTCAAGCCTTCTTATCTGCTCCCCAAAGTTATGAGGGGGTCCATGCAGCCAAATCCACAGAAAGGAAACCCCTCTCCACCTTCTGTCAGAATGCTCTCACTCTCAGAGAATGCTCCCTCTCACCTGGTTGCCGGGGAGTGGGGGTTAGGGCATATCCCTGGGCAGCTAGGTAAATCAACCTTCCTCAGAAGATTCACCACTCCCCTCAGCCTGGTGCGGCTTCAAGCCAGCTCTTTTGTTCCCCAAAGCTGCAAGGGGTTCCAGGCAGCCAAATCCACAGAAAGGAAACCCCTCTTGAACCTCCACCAGAATCCTCCCACTCTTGGAGAACGCTCCCTCTCACCGGGTTGCCGGCAGGGGTCACGGCTCAAACCAGCCTTTTTCCCTGAGGGTGGGGCTTAGCCATCTGTGTTAACCACCACAGGCAGGGGAGACACTCATGAATCTCTCCTGAGGAATCTGTGCCATCCAGCTCCCTCCAGAGCAATGTCCCCAAGGTTCTTGCTCCATGTGCCCCGAGCACAGATCCCTGGGCAGGACCCTGTCCCCAATCGGACTTCCTCAGAGAGCGAGTGTCCTCCTAAACTGATGCCATCTTGCCTCCTCAGTGCCTTTATCTCTCATTTTAATCTTTTAGTGATCCTTTGTTGATAGTCTTACCTTCTACACTCTCCTCCAGCCTGGCTCTAATATCTTTTCCTTTTGACCTGTAGAGCTTCCTTTAGTGCTTCCTGTAAAGTGGGATTTTTGAAAAACAAATTCTCTTAGTTTCTGTTTATTTGTAAATATTTTAAACTCACTTTCATATTTGAAGGACACTTTAGCTGGATAAAGAATTCTCAGTTGGCAACTTCTCACTTTCAAATATCCTAAATATATTATATCACTGTTTTCTCACCTCCATGGTTTCTGATGAGAAATCCACACTAAGTCTTACTTGGCATCCCTCATATCTGATGGTTTGCCACCCCCTTCCTGCTTTCAGAATTTTCTCTTTATCTGTAGCATTTGACATTCTGAATAGTATGTGTCTCTTAGAGTAGTTCTATTCAGATCAATTCTTTTTTATTTTTTTTCCATTTTTTTTTTCTTTTTCTTCAGAGCTATTCTTACTGCAGTATGCTGTGCTTCTTCGACATACAAATTCATTTCTTTCATGAGAGTTGGGAAATTTTCAGCTATTATTTTCTATCTATTCAGTTACTCAACTCCAGGGTATGGACCCAGAAATGGTTTGGAGACTTGCTTCTAGAGCCTTATGGAAGGAGGTTGTAAAGGCCCCAACAAGCCTCTTTTATTTAGTTTTATTTTCCTTTTATGTACTTCCTTAGTCTTCCAGCAGATGGAGGTCTTCAACAGACCTCTTAGCTCAAACCCATGTTGGTATGTATGTGCGGTATCCCTGACGGGAGGAATGTGACAGAGGATACTGCCTCAGAGTAATTCATTTCTCACAAATTGGATTTTCTCTGAAGCTGTTCTCCTCCCTTTGCCAGAAACCCCTCCCATTTCCTGGGTCAGAAATAATTCCACTCATTTCTGCATCCTCAGCAACCCATCCTTGTTAAAACGGATGGTGTTTAAGAGGGTTCAAACTCTTCAGTCCCCTGCCATCTCTCAGGGCAAACAATGACACAGCACAACCCAGCCTGGAAGGGCTCATGGGACACAGCAGACTAAATTTATACACAAAACGCTATAGGCTGCTTCTCTCTCCCCTTTCCTGGGGAAGTGGATATCTGTGCTGTGCTCTGTCCATAGCCATTGGCCAGAGACCAGAGAAATTCTATTTTCTCTATTCTGACTGTGGGGAGATGGATGCTGGCAGCTGATCTTTTACTCACAGACTTTTCTCATTTAGATTCTTTTCCTTATTCTTTGCCCATCTCATTCTTAGTGGTGTCCTGCTTTTCTTTGGTGTACTAAACCCTAGAATATTTTTCCAGGCAGTCTCTGCCCTTCCTCTGGCTATTGTTTTTCAGAGAGAAGTGAATCCTTTGCCCCTCTACTCCTCTATCATCCACTTAGCTTAATTTTGTTCTCAAGATTCTTTGTACCTAATGCCTACTAAGTTTGTTTAAACAAGGGTCACTGTTATCCACAATGAATCCCTGGGGATATCCCACAATGAATTCCTTCCAGGTTCTTAGCTTCTGGTTGTCAGCAATTTTGCATGGCTCTAAGCATGGACAGGACTGACCTAGAAAAGGTGTTCACCTGTGGAGTCCTAACACGTGTCAAGCATCCTGATTCATTTCAACAAGCCTCTATCAACATTGTTGTAAGACTAACAGGTGCTAGGAAAGGTAGGGTATGGAAAGGGTGTGAAAGATTTGGCTCTGTCCTGGAGAAGCTTCCAGGCATCAGATGGTTCATTTTCCTCACAACCTTGCTGTGAGATGATGGGGTCTGCCTCAGGTGACGGGATGATGTGGTGACCTCATGAGGTTGTTTCCTTAAAACCATGGTTATCCCCTGGGAGCAGCCCCCTTCCTGGGATAGGACTTAGGCAGGATATTTGACAGCCTACAAAGGTCACTGGTTCTCCCTGTTCTTGGTGCATAGATACTGTGTTTTGCCTCTTAGGGGCGCCTGGCCTTCTCATTGATGCCTATGAGCTTCACTGCAACTCGTTCATGATGTTTGAGACTAGGCTGGAGAAGAAGATTCAGAAGTTGCAATAGATGAATGGGCCGCAGTGTCTGCCTCCTCCAACCTCTCTTAAGCATGACCTTAGAGGCCCCACCAGTAAATATCGAAGAACAGTAACCAGGCATGGCTACCCAATTTACGTCAAATGCCTAGGGCCAAGGGCCAAAGGGAACTTGTGGAAGGCCGTTACCCTAGCATCTGGTCCTTTCATTCAATAAGTGGCCTTTGGTATTTCAAACAGAATATGTCACCAAGAGCCTGGTTATTCAGATACCCCTTTTCATGAAGCAGGTATTGACAATGACCAAATATTGTTACTGTTCTTTCACTTCAACTGAATATGGGGTCCAAATATATAATCTGCCTAAAATGTTGAGACAGGATGTGGGGGTTTCTAGGAATATTGATGGTGCTAATTTCCTAGTGCAGTGACTCCCTCTTATTTCCTTCAATTATCTCATCTTCTCCTCCATTTGATTCATGTGTTTTCAAGAGTGTCTAATTCATGGGGAACCATTTAAATGTCCCTAAAATCTTTCAGGCATCTGATTGAGCTAAGACACATCATACTCTTGATCTAACCCTCTCTCAAGGTGTTAATGAAATATTGGATTTCTCCCACTGCATAACCTATTCAAGGATTCCTTTAACTTCAGCTAGCTCTCCTTTCCAGTTTTCATTTATTTTTATACCAAAATAGTCTACTTTTGGAAAGGACTTTTGGTTCAGCCACTGTGGTGGTCCAGAGTGTGGGCAGCAATACTAGACTAGCAGGCGCCACACCCTAAGTCTACTCCTATTCATGTAGCGTTACACAGGCACTGAACTAGTGACTTATTCCTATCAGTAGACAATACAGGTGCATTTACTGTACAGCTCATTTTTGAGAAATAGGGTGAAAAGTCATACCTCCCTATCATGCCCCTATGAATTAAATCTATCCAGTTAGGATCCTTGTTTGCAACCCTCCCTATGTCATGTGAGAAAATTCACTTGTGGAGGTATGTAAGCCAGCCCTTCATGCTGGTATTCCACCCATTTTAGACAACCAGTGTTTCAATTGCCCATTTCCATTCTATATCAAACCAGTACTCTGAGGATAAAGGTGTGTTCCTATATCTGTTGAAAGGTGTTTCCATGGTATAAATGAGTGCAGTATCTTCTGTTCAGGTTCTTTTATAGTATTTTGATTATTTGAATCTGTAGCCATTTGGCAATTTTATGTAATTATGAATTCTAAAAATATAATTGGATCATGCTTGTAAACTGATCTGTTAATCTGGGCATGATTAAGTTATGATTTGGGCTTTTACTGGGCCACGATAGTAGGGCGTTGAGCCCCACCCCTTGGTGGGTGGGGAAATCGAATATAAAAGTCAAGGCAAAGGACAGAGGGAGCAGTTTTGAGGGGCAGTTTTGATGGAGTTTTGATGTTGGCTAGAAGGCCCCAGGATAGAGACAAGCCATTTGCTGAGAGTTTACAGCTAGCCTTGTGGAGAAAAGCAAAGCCTAGAGAGCCTAATAGTCTACAGCTGACCTTGTGGAGGAAACAGAGGTGCTGAGCCTGGAAAGAAATGCAGCCCCAGGAAGAGAGGAACCCAAGAAGCCTGAACCCTGGCAAATGTTGGCAGCTGTCTTGCTACAACACGTGGCAATGGACTTCGGTGAGGGAAGGAACTTATGCTTTATGGTCTGGTATCTGTGGGCTTCTACCCCAAATAAATACCCTTTATAAAGACCAACCTATTTCTGGTATTTGCATCAACACCCCTTTTGGCTGACTAATACAGCATCTAACATAAAGTCCAGTCTAGAGTAAGTGTGCATTCCTGCCAGGACCCATTGGTCATCTTCTGGGATTCCCACCATCATTCTGAGTTTCCATCTAGGTGCACCATCTTCCTCTTGAAGAATCTGTCCCATGGCCATTTTTAGTCTCCAGCTCCCTGGGCAAGAAACAGAATAGTTACGGTTGATATTTTATGCCTAAATGAAAGCAAGAGGAATATGTCTAGATTCAGCATATATTTGCAACACTGCACATGTGGTCCCCTAAGGTCCACTCATCCCATGGACTCCAGTGCCCAACTCAGTCCAGTACACCAAGATATCCAATTGTAGCTTTCAATCGTCTGTCATCCTGGAAAGGGGGTTCTTTTGATGGGCATTGACACGTCTGATTTAAATGTACCCTCAAATTCCCAAAGAGATTTCCAAGGGCCTGTGCCATATCCAGATCCCTTTGATCTACCAGTTTTAAACTGCCCTTTAGCCTGATGATATATCCAGCCATTGGCCTTTGCCCATGAGTCAGGATAAAACCAGTCACATGGGCACATAACATAGAATTCAGCACACAAACCTGATTTAGTTTTTACTTTCTTAGATTAGAGTGGTGGCATTTCACATAGGATGGTGTCCATTTACCTTGGAACTGCCATCCATTAACAAAGCAGGTATTTGTTGGTTAGTTGAGAGCTTTTTACAGGGTACACCACTCAAATAGTGATTGGATCTGGCAGTTCCTCTCATATTTCCAAAGCTGATCCTAGGGTAAAAGAGGTTCTCTACTTATAAGTGTCTCCTTGTATTCCCCTAGTAGCATCCTAATTAAGAATTTCATTTTATTATTGAACTCGTCTGGGAGTTACCGTCCTTATTACAGCATTTCTCTGACATCAACCCTATCAAAAACATTATGGCTATTTTAAGTGTCAAGATTATTTTACCTTTTTCAGTCATAAGGACCTTCTCAAAGTCCAACATGCAGTTAGTAATTGTTACTCAGATGGAAGTTTATCAGCCCTTATCACCAGTGGTTGTTGCTGGGTGGTACTCACATTACATTGCCACAATCCGCAGTCTATGCTCTGAACAAGGCAATTATTGTACACAGACTTTTCTTGTACCAGCACTCCAACTACTATTCTAAACACTTCAAATTACCACCTCTGTGCACTCTGGCCAACTTACTGGTTCTCATTTAGGATGTCTGATTAACATAGCCTGAAGGGTGGTTTTACATCCATTGTGCTTTTTTAATACCAGGTACTGGAAATGCTTCCAGGTCAGACAAAATATCCATTCCCAAAACACATTGAAGGGAGAAATTTCTACTTGAAGTAAAGTCTGCTGAAACATTCCCATTTTCATTTTAATCTCATCAACCACTGCATTCTTATTCTCAATCTAGTTATAGTTCCCATCAGGTCTTCACCTACAGGTTTCAGTATCATAATATTTAGGGGAAGTATTCCCCAGCCAATATAATATTCAATTCCTTAAAATGTTTGGGTAAAGGTGACAGAACCACTTAACATATAGCCTCTTCAAACATACCAATTTTCATATTCCCTCAACCCTTCATTTTCCCATCCTCCCAGTGTAACTATGGCCCCTATTAGAAATTACCCTACAAATTCTTGAATCACAGAGCTTGGTGATCCTATGTCAAAGAATCCAAGAAATTTCTCTTAACCCTGATCATTTTATACTCTCACGTACCTGTGGCCTTGGAATCCCAGCTTGAAACTGGGCCATGGAACCTTGGTGTGTCACATTGCCTCTTTTTAAAAAAAAAAACAATTTATTGAAGTATTTAATTCATACATGAACATACATAAACTATAAGTGTTCAGTAAACATCGTGAACTTACAAAACAAACATGCATAACATCATACAGGGCTCCCTCACCGCCCCCCCCAAACACCCTGCATTGTTAACAAATCATGAAAGAGCATCGTTAAAGTATTACTACTAACTATAGTCCATATCTTACTCCCCTATACATTTTTTAAGGATTTATTTATTTACTTTTATCCATTTTTACCTCCCTTCCCCCCGCCCCTGGTTTTGCTGTTTCTGTGTCCATTCACTGGGCAACATTCTGTGTCCATTTCCTGACCTCTCTTCTCATCCTTCTCCTCCTGTCTTCACTGGGATTCGATCTCCGGAATCTCTGATGTGGGAGAGAGAGGCGTCCTACCACCTGTGCCACCTTAGTTCCTGGTTTTTCGGTGTATCTCGTCTTGACTCTCTCTTGCGTCACTCTCCTGTTATGTCATCATCTTGCTGCATGGCTCGTGGGGACTGATGGAACACCCGCATACAGGGCCTGGTGGCCCACGTGCCTTTTATATTTTTCTTTTTTTAATTTTTACCGGGATGTCCCAGGGATAGAACCCAGGTCCCTCCATATGGGAGACAGACGCCCAACCACCCAAGCCACATCTGTCCCCCTGCTATGTCTCCTAAGGTTGACCAAAGATACCCAAAGTTACAGTCTTTTCCATACAGGATAGTCATATAATAAATCAGGTTTAGTTTATCAACAGCATTCTGAAAACTAGACCTAAGCAGAAGAACAAGGTCTGGGGACACATGCATGGTTTCTAATATAGCGAATGTTTAGCTTACCGTGCTTATCACAAAATCAGGTCAGCGAGAATATTTGCACCACATTTCCTCTTGATTAACTGCCAGGTCACTGCCTGAGGCAATTTCAGGTCAGGGTTTCTATTATATTCTTTTCCCTCCTCTTTTTAAAATCCCTCCACCTTGAGGTAAACTGAGATTTGTTTAGGGGATGTTAATATTGGGGGAACAGCAGGATCTCTCATTGGTTCCCCAGCTGATGATAGTGCTGCATTAAGACCTTCATTTCTTAATAACCATCTCAATATTTCCACCCACTTGGGACAAGTCCTTTGAATTACTCCTCTTTCTTTAGCCATTTTTAGTGAATCACTTCAAAATTTTTAGCCTCTATAGGACCCATCATGGGATTTTTTTTTTTCTTTTTTAAGGATTTATTTATTTATTTACTTTTATCCATTTTTACACCCCTTCCCCCTCCCCCCCGTTTTTGCTGTTTCTGTGTCCATTCGCTGGGCAACTCTGTGTCCATTTTCTGCCCTCTCTTCTCATCCTTCTCCTCCTGTCTTCACTGGGATTCAATCCTTGGAATCTCTGATGTAGGAGAGAGGCATCCTGCCCGCACAACCTTAGTTGCTGGTTTTTTGGTGCGTCTCATCTTGCCTCTCCCTTGTGTCACTCTCCTATTATGTCATCATCTTGCTGTGTGGCTCGCGGGAACTGGTGGTGCGCCCGCTCACAGGGCCTGGCGGCCCACGCACCTTCTATATATTTTTTAAATTTTTACCAGGAGGTCCCGGGGATCGAACCCAGGTCCCTCCATATGGGAGATGGACGCCAACCAGATATAGCCCCCTGCTATATCTCTTAAGGTTGACCAGAGATGCCTAGAGTTACAGTCTTTTCCCATACAGGATGGACATATAATAAATCAGGCTTAGTTTATCACCAGCATTCTAAAAACCAGACCTAGGGAGGAAAACGAGGTCTGGGGACACATGCATGGTTTCTAATATAGCGAATGTTTAGCCCACCCTGATTATCACAGAATCCATCATGGGATTTTGAGAGAGAAAGTCCAATAGTTTTTCAAACCATTGCTTGATTTTGCAGCAGTTAGGTTACATGGAGTTCCCATGCAGAAGGGGCCCTCTTAATCACAGAATTTGCCAAGAACTCGGTAATGGGCACAGTCAATAACATAAGAAACATATCAGCTGCTTATCTACAGTGTTCCACTTGGCACTCAAAGGAGGAACAGGACAATTTTCCTTCGCAGGATAAAGAAACTTTACTACCCCTTTTATCCCAACCACCAGGCTCACTGTTCCATCAGGATTGACCTGCCATGTGTCTGGATCATATGCACTCATCTGTGACTGTTCAGTAGTGAGTTGTGGGTCTTTTAGCAGCCCAAACATGCCCTTCCACTCTGATGAATTCAAAACCAAAGACAATGACACTGAGGTAGTCACTCCCACAATCCATTTTAGAAAGGGTTATTCAGAAAACTCGTGAAGCTAAACCACACAAATGAGACAATTCTGCACACTCTCCCTCTAGTTTCAGCGGTTTCCTAGTTTTCCAATCTCTCACTTGGACTACCTTCTTGGTGACAATGAATGGGAGAGATTCTCCAGCATAATTTTTTCCACCATAATTTTCCCTTTGAGATGGCACCTGAGGCTCCCTGGTTATAGTTAAGAATACCTGAAATCTGAGTTTGATTCAGCATCAGGACCTGTCCTCTTTCTCTTTCATTTTAGTCTTTACAGATAACAAAATCCAAGGGATTAGTTATTTAGCATGTTTCTTGATATTTTACATTCCATTATGTATGTACTGAGCCAACTACTGAGGAGTTGAGTCTACCACCACTTCTCAGTTCTGCTGGCAACTGTTAACTTTACAAAGTGACTCAGCATAGATGCAGTTTCATGACATGGATCACCATGTCACCATCTAGGACTCAAAGAACACTAATCCTTCACCTATTTATTTCTTGCCAAATCACATGGTTCAGTGAGTCCAGTTTGTTCCATCCCACTTTTTCTGACCCGAACTATATGTGGACCTCAAAAATGCCAACCATCTGCTAAAAATAGCTAACTCTAACTACTGGGAGTTAGGCCAGACTCCAAAGGTCTACAATCCTTGACAAGGTTTCCTTTCAGGCACAGTTGTATAATTTGGGGACCTCGGCCACCTGCAGTTCTAACAAACTGGCTACAAATTTAGAGATTCCCATCACCAACTTGGGTTCAATAATTCACTTAAATGACCCACAAAGCTCACTGAATGGGCTCTACATTTTATTTTATTTTTATTATTGTAAAAGAATAGTGAAGAACCAAAGAAGAGACATGTAGGGTGAGTTTAGGCAGGGATTCAATGAAAACTATTTTTTCTTCTCCAAGTGGAGACAGAACAAAATCATCCTCATGGCAGGGAAATGTATCTTCTCAATCATGGAAACTCACTTGAGTTTCAAGTGTGCAGAATTTATATGGGGCTTCATTATGTAGGCATTCTTAATGGAATCAATGTCCATGTGGATGAATTCATTCTCCATCCTCTCATCCCTTCCCAGAAGTCAGGGAAGTCTAGGCTCAAAGTCCCAAGCCACTAATCCCATGGTTGTTCAGTCAGATGTGGCTGTCCCACTCCATAAGAATATTGGTGTTTCTGGCCCTACCCTGTCATAGCCTTAGCATTTGAACTATCCGGTGAGGTCTGTGGTCCACAATAAATGACAACAGACAATCCTCTAATGGGAAATTACAAAGATGTAGTACAAACCATGGAAAAGACCAGCCTCATTCTTTATTATACTATGAGTGTTAATTATCAAAGCTTTGGAATAAGGCACAGTGGAATGGTGAAAGTTACGATACCTGTATTTGAAAACACAGTAATGTGTCTTGGTTGAATTACCTGCCTCCTACCCAAATATTACTGTCTCAACCCCCATCTCAGCCATGTCTTCTCACAACACTGTGCATAGTTATTAATTGTATATTTTCTTTCCTCAAGACTGGTAGAGCAGTGATTCCTGACCTTGAAAGGTAAGAGGGCATAGAGACATCCCCAAATATTGGTGCCTTTCAGTTGGTCATGTTAAAATAAACTTCAGGAGGGCAATTAGAGCAGGTGACTAGCCGTGGCCAATCCCTGACCAAAAAATCCCAATTAACAACATTGAAAATTAGAAACTGCCTTTCCTTTAAACACGTGCAGTATATTTCCCTTAAATGACTGCCTTACTAAGAAGTGCCAATTTCATGTCAGCCTATAAAATATAACACCTTAAGAAAGGGCTTTCCCCAGGAAACAGCACAAAAAGACAATGCAGTTTAGATAACCAATCAGAACATTTCTTTACTTGGTTCCAAGTTTGCCCTGTATCAACTTCCCCTTTCTACTCCCTGGGCAGAGCTCTTCATCACTTTTGTATTTGGCACTGACTGATTCAAGAATTGTTTGCTGCCTGAAGGTTGACACATTGTAATTGCCTCAGTTTTTCTTTTACAAGATCAAATCCTTCTTCCAGTGAAGCCAGCAAGGTTCAGAAAGAAGAGATGGCCATGCCTTCCATCTAGGGCTTAAATTTAATACTCATGACCCACTATAGGATGTGGAGGAGACAGCAGCCTGTCTATCCCTATAGACCTTGCTATTGCTAAGGGAGATAAAATTCTCCCATTATCATAGCTAAACAAATCACCTCTCCTCACCAGAATCAATGTAATTCCCCTAGATTGGGGAGCAGAAAAAACTTATTAGAGAATATTCTCCTGTAAGTGCAACATCCAGGCCAACAAATGGCTCCAGTAAAGAGGATGATGAAGAGCTCCCTAGGCTTGCCTTCTTCTTGGCACCTTGACATTGCTGACTGCAATAGTATCTTTCCAAGGGTCCTCTCCTGCCTCAGACTTTCTCTCCACTAGAAGTTCATGGACTGGTGATAATCCCAGACACTATCTCCTAAAAGACTAGGACTCGGACAAACTACACATCTAGCTGTGATATTTCCAAAGACCTTCTGTTGAATGCCCATCCTTTGATGAAAAAGATATCCCATCTAGGGGCTCTCTTCTGGGACTGTGGGAGGCATCCCTTGTCTCTGGGTGCAGAGTAAACCAGACAGCCTCAGGAATGAAAGTTTGACACTCTCATATGTGGTAAAAGGAAGCAGCACTATTGGAGAAAGTAGGGAGCAGTGGGACCGACCTCTTCCACATACCACCCTCTCAATGTTGGGTCCCCAGAGTGCATTTCCCCCTTTACACCAAATGATCCTAAATGCTGCTAAGATACCAGTGCTCTTTGGTGGTAGTTCTAGAGACCTAAGTAAGGTCAAGGGAGGAGAGCAAAGACATTCCAGAGTGGAAAAGTGGTCCCCTTGGTGGGTTTTGAGGAGTGGTACATTTGGAGAAATTGTATATAAAATGTAATAAAGGTAGTTCTATTTGAACATGCTCACAGTGCTCCAATATTCTTCATACTTGAGGGTCTGTCAAAAGGAAGGATATGGATATTCGTGGGCTCTATGGACTCACATGATTGAACTAATTCAGCCCCCCAGATGTAGACTGAATTCTTGAGACTGCTCCTGGGAACAGAATGATTCATACCTTCCCCAGTCACTGAAAGACCCCAGTGATCCCTTAGCTCATCCCCATCTCACAGGCCCTGGCTTGGTTTTGGGGCCTTTCTGTGCCATCTCATCACCATCTGTATCACTCAATTATCCACTGATGGAAATTAGCTCTTTCACTTTTCAGACTTCTGAATCACGAAATAATTTTCAATAACTGATCTTGGGGATAGCATTGTTCTCTAGAGTGTTTGTTTTCTGCTTCCCTGAAGAAGCCAGACATCAGGGTTTACATATTCCTTACCAAGAACACAGAGGTTCTTCCTGGATCTTTCCTTTGACCTGAGAGGAATAAGTCTTGCTTTCATGGGAACCTAACTCTATGCATTTGTGGCCACATTATAATAATGCATCATTCACTGTCAGTGGGATTACACATCAGGCATTGCATACAAATGTCTGGAGTAAATACAGTGCCTGAGTCATCATTTACTGGTGTTTGAATAAAGCAAGTCAATATTTTAAGGTCTACACTGGAAAAAATGAGGGCAAAAGCGTTCACCTATCAGGATCTTTGGAGTAATAAATGAAGTTAGTTTCTGGGAACTTGGACCATCTCTGGCAGGTGCTGTTCTCTCAGTCAAGGATGAGAATCATCACAGCTATATCCCTGGGGTTTGGCTGGTGCTATATCCATCCTCACATACTTGGCTTGGTATGCCAGGCATCTTTCTGTTGGTTGAACATTTGACAGGAGGAGGGCAATCCTGATTCTGGCCCATCTCTCTGTATTTCCTGGTCACTAAAATCTAACCCAGATCCTGCAGTGAGTAGCAAGTGAAAGTCCATAACTCCATGAACGTTATTCCTCCCAAGATCCAGACTCCATGTATCAGGGCCTACAGCAGTACTGAGCTCTTGGGGGCTCAATGTGGCCTGTAAGAGGTAGGCACTCTCCAGTTAGCAGCTTATGCTTGCTCAGGTTTTCAATCTCTTCCCTGGGACACATTAATAAATGGATGTGAGGTTTGAAGAGTTCTAGTTCCATAGGCTAGCCAGACTGAGGAATCCATTGCTGCAAGGACACTTTTTGTGCAGACAGTATACTCATCTCAGTATTCCAAGGCTTATATTTAATTCAAACAACTTTGTGCTTGGGGCTCAATTGGTTGCCATTTACTGCAGATATTTCTTTTTTGTTTTTTCTTTCAGTGGGCTCCTACTTTGCTATTCCACAGAGCAGGTTTACACAGGTCCAAATTGTGGGAGGATTCAACTCAATATGCGGAATTTCTGCTTGAAGAAAATTTACATGTCGGTCATGGGAAAGGTCAAGAGAATGTCCAATGGGTATAAAAATGATGTAGAGTTTCAAATTTTCCATGCTGCCAACTCACCTGTGTCACAAAAACAATTCAGACCTGAATATTTGTAAGTACAATACATAAAATATTCATCAGGAAAGTGTTAAATGAAATTGAACAAATCTATGAAAATTTATGCCAATGTAGTCTGTATTAGTCAGCAAAAGGGGTTCTTATGCAAAATACCAGAAATCTGTTGGCTCTTATACAGGTTATTTATTTGGGGTAGAAGCTTACAGTTACCAGGCAATAAAGCATAAATTACTTCCCTCACCAAAGTCTGTTGCCCCATGTTGGAGCAAGATAGCTGCCAATGTCTGCCAAGAGTTCAGGCTTCCTAGGTTCCTCTGTTCCTGGGACTTGTTTCTCTCTGGGCTCAGCCGCCCTGCTCTCTCCAAAAGGCCAGCTGTAGACTATCAGGAAACCAGCTTTGTCTCTCTCCCTGGGGCTTGATTCTCTCTGCTGCTCAGCTGCTCTGCTCCTCTGGGTGCTTACTTCCCAGGCTCCAGCTCAAAAACACCAACTCTCTTCTTTGCCATGTAGTTTTCTCAGTTAGACCTCACCCACCAAGGGGGCAGGGACTCAACATCCTACCAACATGGCCCAATCAATGTCTGAATCATAATTTAATCTTGCACAGGCACAGACTAGTTTACAAACATAATCCAATATCTATTTTTGGAATTCATAAACAATGCCAAACTGCCACACACCAAATCTTCTTACTCTTTAAATCAAGGTAAAAAATGCTGCTTATATATAGCAAATGCTGATGGGTGCTCTAGATTTCCCACATTTTCCCTCCCATTTATTCCTTAAATCTCAAAAAAAAAAAAAAAAAAAAGCCCTGTGACGTAAGTCCTATTTGTTTATATTTCTATATGAGGAAACTGGGACACAGAGAAGTGATTGACTCAAGAGCATATAATATGAAGTAGCATTGCCAGAATCAGTCCAGGTTGGTTTGATTCCAGATCCCACATCTTTAAAAAATATGAACTAAAACAACTCTAAGATGCTGTAACATTCTGTGCAAATTCCAACTGAAAATCAGACCTGTCACCATTAAATGAAAGGATGGTAACTCTGAGAGCAAGATGGAATACCTCCTTCCCATCCCCTTTGTACCTGAACCTTGATGTATTCTTCAGCATTACATGATGTTTCATTGGCTTATATTTGTAACAGCTCTCCTAGTGTGCAAGCCCTGGCCAAGCTGTCTCTACCCCTTCTCCCATCCTTACCAAGTAGCTGCTACAGGCAGATAGGCCCAGACCTGCTCATCAGGAAGTCATTGCTCCCCAAAGTATATAGTATATATTTCTCCTATATCCAAATTTATTTTAGGAATTGACATTCTCCAGAATGCCACGTTACAGAAATCATAGGAGAATTCTCCCTCCGATATAGAGTAACAAATGCAGTGCTAAAGGGAAAGCTAAATGGTCCCCAGTGAAGGTCCCCTCACCCCGAAGAATTGTTGCAAACAAAGAGTACAAACTCCCGGCGGGGTGGGGTGGGGGGCAGGAGGGGTGGGACCAGGAAATTACTGTGACAATTACGGTATTAGGAAGGGTAGGGATAATAATAACTACCCATAGTCCTTTCAATAGTCCTGTATAGCCAGTACAAAAGCCAGATGGAAGAAGGCTTATGGCAGTAGATTATCATGAATTAAGTAAAATAACACCACCACTTTATGCAATAACCCCAAATATTGCTGGTTTATTGTAAGAAATTAGTACACAGTTAGATCACTATCACTTTGTTTTAGATCTTGCCAATGCTTTCTTTCGCCTCTCCTTAGACAAGTCAAACCTGCCTACATTTGCCCTCACGTGGGAAGGCCAACAATGGACTTTTTCCATGCCTCCCCAAGGCTATGTGCACAACTCAACCATCTGTCATGGCTTCATGGCAAAAGATCTGGCCGCATGGAGGAAACCTATAGCTATTTCATTTTACTGATGACATTATATTAACCAGCAATTCTCTTCAGAATTGAAGAAAAAAAAGGCATCAGAAACAATAGTATCACATTTTGAAAGCCATGGATGTGCAATCAATGGGGAAAAGCTGCAAGGCCCTTGCTGCTCTTTCAAATTCTTGGGTATTGTTTGGCCGGATACAAAAGCTATACCCTTTTCTGTAATCAGTAATGAACAGCATTTTCCTACCCCACAAACTCCAAAGCAATTAATGGTCTTACTGAAGGTGTTGTGATATTGGAATCCGCTCATCCCTCATTTACCCCAAATTTTAAAACCATTGTATATGCTAATAAGGAAAGATCATACCTGGGAATGGGAGGACTCTCAGTAGGGGATCATGATTTTTGAAGAGGAAAATCCAATTCCATCCACTTAGACATGACTCTCAGTGAATTTGGTGAAATAAGTCTACCCTAAATCACAGTATTCTCAAACCAGAAAGAAAGCTTACACATACTTTGGAAAGTGTTCATTTTGTTCATGACCATGGCCTTCCAAAAATTACTATGTCATTTTTCTTAATCACACAGAAATAGTCCATTAAATAACATTCAGGCAAAGAATTTGAGATATGGGAAACCTAACAAATCAATACTTTCTCCTGAATCCATTGCTAGGGTTCTACCTATTACATTCAATGTATTAGGATATTTTTCACAGTACCTTTATTTAATACATAGATATTTTCAATATAGTAACAGAAATATATTTATTTGAAAATCGTTTGTTATTACTTTGATCAAGACATTTTTACTATGTGGACCCAGAAACGAGTTCCTGGCTTACCTCCACTGGAATTGTTTAAGAAGCGTCATTTGCAATGGAATTGAATAAAATCCAGACTTCGTAACATTTTAATACTTACTCTAAAATTTTTCTCTTTCACTGAAAAAATCAAATGAAAGACACAATGTCTAAAAAATGTTTTTTATATTTTTTATTATATCAAATTGAAAAAGCTTTTTGTATTTTATTGGTTATTATTTTTTGTTTCATTTTCTTATTAGTTTTATTTAGTTATTGTGTGGCTTCACTTTTGGAGAAGTTTTGGATCACAGAATTGTCACAACAGTGGCAGGGGAAGATCATTAGTGCAGGGTGTCAGTGATGGGGAGATGCATGGGAAGGGGTACACCTGGGGCATGCCTCTAAAGAATATGAATATGTTCAAGTGTTCATGGGGCAGTGTCTCAGTGGGTAGAGATATACACAATAACTGAAAGAATATTGAATTCCCATCCTGGGGAGTTCTCTTACATTCTCTAATAGTACAGCAAGAATCCCCCGAATGCAAGGGCAATGTCTAGTGAAGGAAGACAGACCATTATGCCAGGCCCTTGATATTGATGGTTGTACTGAAGAACCTTTTCTTGTGAAATTGAAACTTAGCCTAGTATTATATACTGTCTAAGAGTTACCTCCTGAAAGCCTCCTTGTTGCTCAAATGTGGCCCTTCTGTAAGCCAAACTCAGCATAGAAATGCAATACCTTCCACCACCACCCTACCACATGTGGGACATGACTCCTGAGGATAAGCCTTGATGGCATCAGGGGATCATTACCAAGTGCCACCTAGCAAAGCATCTGAAAAAGACCTTAACCAAAAGGGGGAAATGGTAAGTACAAATGAGCTTTTATGCCTAATAAACTACAAAGTGAGTAGGGAGGTCATTCCAGAGGTTACGCTTATGCAAGTCTCAGCAGGATCTTACTGACTGCCACAGCAAACAGTTCCTCAAAGAGCGGGATTCCTGAAGACCCTAGAGACAACCAGAAACTATAGCTCAGGAATTCGGCACCCTGCCAGTGGGCCTTACTTTGGAATTTATACTGCCCAGTGTAACAGAGTGAGACTCATTTATAGGTTCTCTATACCTGGCTTTTCTACCATTTTACTTGAACCTATAATTAGTACTATATTGATAAATATATGTCCCAGAGACTTAAAACTTTGATTTGTTCATGTGCCCCCCTGAATTTCAGCAGAGTTGCAACACCTACTCTCCAGGCCATTGGACTCACCCAGGACAACTAACAAGGGCATGATGATGGAAAATGCCCATCCCAAGGAACAAAGAGTGTCTGCAACTGCACGCAAGATAGTTCCATCCATCTGACCCATGGGATCTAAGTTCCCTCTCAGTTAGAGTTAGAGTGGGCATCACCATTCCAAATCCTCACGACTGGGGAATGAACAATGGACTAAAGTAGACTTAGTTTATTCTATTATAGACTTATATTCTAATAATGGAAGGACTCTTATCATTGATATAAATGCAGTGGCCACCAGGGGTTCTGAGGGAGGGATGGGAGAGGGAAGAGTATATGTAATATGGGGACATTGGAGTTGTCCTGCATGACATTGCAGTGGCAGATACAGGCCATTGTATATTTTGTCATAACCTATAAAATTGTGTTGGACACAGTTTAAACTATAATGTAAACTGTAGTCCATGGTTAGTAGCAATGTTTCAAAATGTGTTCATCAATTGTAAGAAATGTACCCATTAATGAGAGATGTTGTTGATGTGGGAAAGTATGGGAGGGGGATGGAGTGAGGCATATGGGAATCCCTTATTTTTTTATGTAATCTAAAGCTTCTTTAAAAATAAATAAAAAATAATTTTTAAAAAAGTGGTTAGTTACATCTTGGGGTGTGTTGCCTAGGA
>JAKSZT010054456.1:199377-211250 GCA_026826555.1 Tolypeutes matacus
ACAACAAAGCTTCTAGAACTTATAAAGGAGTTCAGTAATGTTGCAGGGTATTAGATCAATGCTCAAAAAGCAGTAACATTTCTGTACACCAATAATGAGCAATCTGAGGAGGTAATCAAGAAAAAAATACCATTTACAATAGTAACTAAAAGAATCAAATACCTAGGAATAAATTTAACTAAAGATGTAAAGGATTTGTATACAGAAAACTACACAACACTGTTAAAGGAAATCAAAGAAGTCTTAAATAAGTGGAAGAATATTCCCTGTTCATGGATAGGAAGACTAAACATCATCAAGATGTCTATCCTACCCAAACTAATCTACAGATTTAATGCAATGAAATCATGAACAGATATATGTACCCCAATGTTCATAGCGGCATTGTTCACAATTGCCAAAAGTTGGAATCAGCCCCAGTGCCCATCAACAGATGAATGGATAAACAAATTGTGGTACATAAATACAATGGAATATCACTCAGCTGTAAGAAGGAATAAAGTGCTAACACACGGAATAACGTGGATGAATCTTGAAGACCTTATGTTGAGTGAAGCAAGCCAGGCATTGAAGGATGAACAGTATATGATCTTACTGATTTGAATTGAGGAAAGTGAGCAGTCTCCGAGAACCATTGTATGAAAGATAGGTTAACAAGGTAGAGAAAGAGAAGAGAAGGTTGTGAGCCTTCACCTATACAGACATTATGGTAAAGTGATAGAGTATAGTTGCATATTGAAGGATAGGACAGGTGTGTAGTGATATTACTGGGTTTGGTGGTGCAGGGTTAACAGGTGGGTAGATTAGGAAGGGTGGGTTAGAATACCCAGGATATTGGAGGGAGAGATGGGAGAGGGACTAGGTGAACATCAGATTTGTGAGTATGAGGTTGAAAGTGAAGGAGTGGGAATGCTCTTATGACAATATGACAAGGTAGTGTCACTGGATTAGGGTATAGGTTGGGGGGTGCATTCAAGACTGGCTGCATCTGGAGTAGGCTTCTGGGGAGAGTTTGGGTGTTCATCCTGTCATAATGTGTTGTGTCGGGGAGTGGAGACCCTCACGGTGAGTGGGAAGGAAATGGACCCGCATCTTTGGGAGGACTGATTCACCCAGAAACAGACATGTGGGTGTCTCTTAGGAGCAAGGGTGGATCGTAACAGGGGAGGAAAATCACCATGTCAAGATCTCTTGTTGCATGTAACTATGAATCTTGTCATCCAATGAGTCAAGACAGAGGGGTGTCATGTGCCCCAGGGGAATGGGGAGGAAGGAACAGAAACGATCAAACAGGGTATTTAGTGATCATGGGTAATGTTTTTCATTACCTTACAGTAATGGATACAGGACATGGTAAATATCATCAAGAATTATTAAACTGTACCATCTATTGATAATGTTTAGTAGCTATGTTTCACTATTTGTATAATAGTTATAACATTGTTACCATCCACACAAAAAAGTTTCAATATGTGGTGAAGAAAGGCGGAAGAGGTTGTGTATATGAGAGTCTCTAGTATTCTGTGTGTGACTTTGCTGTGACCTAAAACTTCTTTGAAAATTAAATGAAAATTTGGTAGACACTGGGGACTGTGAGGGGGAAGTGCCATGGTACAGAATGGACACCCGATAATGCAGTGATAAAAGAAAAAAAAATAATAATAATTAAAAAAAATTTTTTTGTTGCTTTTTCCCATTTTTTGAGTCACCCAATCCTTTAATTATATTTTATATTTAGCTTTTTTTCCTGAGTTTCCATGTATTTTATCTCTTATATTCAAGCTTTTCATTGTTATTTCATTTTCCTATTAATTATATTTGGTTATTATATGGGCTTCATCTTCAAGGAAGGTTTAGATCACAGAAAGGTTACAACAGGGGCTGCAGAGGATCATTGGTGGGGGTTGTCTGGGAAGGGGGATTCAAGGGAGGAAGTTCATCTGAATATACATGAAAGATATATAAAATTGTCCAAATGATCAAGGGGTGGAGCATGGTCACAGTGGGTGGACAATCACTCAATAAATGAGGGAATACTGAATTCCCAGCTGGAAGAATTCTGCCACATTCTTCAAAGGAGCAGCAACAGTCCCCTGAGTGCAGGGGCTGTGTCTCACAAAGGAGGATGGCTCACTAATGCATTCTTGTTATTGATGACTAGCTTTATGAGTCTTTGCTCTTATTATTGAAAGTTAGCCTACTGTTATGGGGTGCCTAAGGGTTGCCACCTGAGAGCCTCCTTGTTGTCAAATGTGGCCTCTCTCTAAGCCAAACTCAGCATATTACTATACATCCTTCCCCCCAGCATGGAACATGACTCCCAGGGATGAGCCTCCCTGGCAACGAGGGATTAACACCAAGTGCCAACTGGAAACATGATTGGAAAAAGACCTTGAATAAAAGGGGAAAAGGTAAAGACAAATGAGTTCATGTGGCTAAGGGACTTCAAAGAGAGTCGGCAGGTCATCCCAGAGATAATGCTTACACACACCTCAGTAGGATCTCATAGAACACCAAAGTGGATATCACCCCACACAGAGGGGCTCCTGAGGGCTCTGGAGGTACCCAGGTCCTATATAAGGCGGAATAGCCCCAGAGATTGACACCTTATCAGTGGGCTCTACTTTGGAATCTGTGCTCCTGAGAGTGACAGAATTGGACTCAAAAAGTCCTCCCTGCACATGGTCCATCAGTCCCTTCTATTCAAACCTATATGCAATGTTGGAGTTTGTAGGTGTACTTCCAGAGACTGGAACCTTTGGCCTGCCCATGTGCCAGCTGTGCCTGGAATCTCAGTGGAGCTTCAACTCCCACTCTACAGCTCAATGGACTCACCCAAGGTACCTGGTGAGGAGATGATGATTGACGGCAGCCATCCCAGGGAATGGAGAGAGTCTGCAGCTCCAGGAAGGATAATCCCATCCATCATATCCATGGGATATAGGCCCCCTCTCACTTGGAGGTGAAGTGGACATCACCATCCCAAACTCCTCAGGATTGGGGGAAGAGCTATGGATTAGAGTGGACTCACTGGTATTCTGTTGTAGACATATTGTGATTCAAGCAATCGAAGAAATTACAACAGTGAGGTGGAGCCAGTAGCCACTGGACGCTTTCGGGGCAGGGAAGGGAAAAGCAGTTCTAATACACGGGCTTTTTCGGGACTTGGGAATTGTCCTGAGTGGCATTACGATGACAGATATAGGCCATTTTACATCAGCATATAGCGTGCAGAACTGTATGGGAGACAGTGTGGTCTACAATGTGAGCCATGGTACATGTTTGGTGGCAAGGCCCCAGGATGTGTATATCCATTGCAGGTGATGTGCCACACTAATTGAAGATGTTTGTGTGGGATGTTGTGGGAGGTGTGGGAGGTGGAGAACATGGGAATCCTTGTAATTTTTTTGTAACATTTATGCAATATAAGCATCCTTTAAAATATTTTTTAAAAATTAATTTTAATTAATTAAAAAAAAGAAAAATGATAGATAAGAATAAGATATGACACATGAAAGCCCAAAAGTAAAATGGTGGAAGTAGAGTAATGCATTTACAAGTAATATCATTAAATGTAAATGGATTAAACTCTCCAATCAAAACATATAGTCATAGAGAATATTAAAAAATATGAGCCATCCATATGTTGTCTACAAGAGACTCCCCTTAGATACAGGTATGCAAATTGCTTGAAAGTGAAAGGGTAGAAAAACTTATTCACTGAAAAATGTAAGAGAAGTGGTAGCTATACCAATATGGACAAAACAGAATTTCAATGAAAAAGCTGTAAGAGATGCAGAAGGCCATTATCTATTAATAAAAGTGACAATGCAACTGCAATAAATAACAGTCATAAATATCTATGCGCCTAACCAGGGTGGCCCAAAATATATGAGTCAAGCCCTGACTGAGCTAAAGGAAGAATTAGACATTTCTACAATAATAGATGGAGACTTCAACACACCACTCACATCAATAGATAGAACAACTAGACTTAAGATCGACAAAGAAACAGACAACTTGAGCACTATTGTAAATGATCTAGAAATAACAGACACATACAGAATGTTGCATCCTAAATCACCAGGTTACACATTCTTCTCAAGTGCTCATGGATCTTTCTCCAGGATGCACAAATAAACTACATTGACTCTATACAAGAAATATAAGAACTGACAAACCAATCACATTTAAAAACATTAAATCAGTCATCAAAAATCTCCCAAGAAAGTAATGTCGAAGACCAGATGGATTCACTAGAAATGTGTCTGGTAATTTTCCACCCTCTTCAAATTTTAGAAGTATTTAAATAGGGTGGTATTAATTCTTACTGAAATGCATGGTAGAATTCTTGTAGCCAACATCACCCTAATACCAAAATCAGATAAAGATACTACAAGAAAAGAAAATTACATATCAATCTGTCTAATGAACATAGATGCAAAAATTCTCAACAAAATACTTGCAAATGTAATCCAACAGCAGAATGAAAGAATCATACACTACGATCAAGAGGGATTTATTCCTGTATGCAAAGGTGGTTCAACACAATAAATCCATTAGTGTAATATACCACATTAACAAATTGAAGGGAAAAATAACGTATGATCATCTCGATCAATGCAGAAAAAGCATTTGACAAAAACCAGCATCTTTTCTTGATAAAAACACTTTGAAGATAGGAATAGAAGGAAAGTTCTTCAATATGATAAAGGTCATTTATGACAAACCCACAACCATGATTGTACTCAGTGGGGAAAGGATGAAAATTTTCCTACTAGGATCAGGAACACAACAAGGTTTCCTACTGCCACCACTGTTATTCAACATTTTGCTAGAAGTTCTAGCTAGAAGAACTAGACAAGAAACAAAATAAAATGCATCCAAATCGGAAAAGAGGAAATAACACTCTCAATATTTGCATGATTTGATCCTTTAATTAGAAAATTCCAAAATATCTACAACAAAGCTACTTAAGCAAATAAATGAGTTCAGCAAAGTGGCAGGATACAAGGTCAACTTGCAAAAATTAGTAATGTTTCAGCACACTAGTATGAACAATCTAAGAAAGAAATCTTGAGAAAATTCCCAAGATTTACAAAAGCAACAGTAACACAAATACCTACAAAACATTGCTAAAAGAAATCAAAGATCTAAACAAATGCAAAAACATTCTGTGTTCCTAGTTTGGAAGACTAAATATCATGAAAACATCAATCCTACCCAAACTGATTTATAGATTCAATGCCATGCCAAACACAATTCCAAGAGCCTCCTTTACATTAATAGAAAAGGCAATTACCAACTTCATTTGGAAGGGAACATGTACCCAAACAGTCAAAAGCCTTCTGAAAAAGAAGAGCAAAGTGGGAGGAATTTGACTACCTGACCTTGAAACCTGCTACAAAGCTACAGGGATCATAGCAACATGGTAGTGGCATAAAAATAGACACATAAATCAGTGGAATAGAACTGAGAATCCAGAAATAAACCCTCACTTCAATGGCCAACTGGTTTTTGACAAATCTACCAAGTCCATGTTAATGGGCAAAACAGTCTCTTCAACAAATGGTGCTGGGAAAACATTATATCCATAACCAAAAGAATGAAAGAGGACCCCTGTCTCAGATTCTATACAAGAATCAAGTAAAAATGGATCAAGGACCTAAATATAAAAGCTAGGAACATAAAACTGCTAGAAGGAAATGTAGCAAAACATCTTAAAAACCTTGTGTTAGGTGGGGGTTCACTGAACCTTACAACCAAAGCACCAGCAAGAAAAGGAAAAATAGATTAATGGGACCTCGTCAAAATTACTCTTTTGCACCTCAAAGGACTTTACAAAAAAAGGTGAAAAGACAGCTGACTCAATGGGAGAAAATAATTGGAAGTAACTATCTGATAAGGGTTTAATATCCATGATACATAAAGAGCTGCTACAACTCAACAATAAAAAGGTAAATAACCCAATTTTAAAATGGGCAAAAGAATAGACATTTGTCCAAAGAAGAAATACAAATGGCAATAAAACATATGAAAAAAATGTTTAACATCACTAGAGAGTAGGGAAATGCAAGTCAAAGCTAAAATGAGATATCATTTCACACCTATTAGAATGGCCACTATTAAAAAGTCAGAGAATTACTAGTGTTCGAGAGGATGTGGAGAGATAGGAACACTTATTCACTCTTGGTGGGAATGTAAAATGGTACAGCCACTGTGGAGGACTGTTTGTCAGTTCCTAAAGAAATTGAATATAGATTTGCCACGAGACTCGGCAATATCACTATTAAGTATAAACCCAGAAAAATTGAGAACAGTGACATGAACAGATATCTGCACACTGATGTTTATAGGGGCATTACTCACGATTGTCGATAAATGGAAACAACCCAGATAACCATGAACTGATGAATGGATAAACAAAGCATGGTGTATACATATGATGGAATATTATGCAGGAGTAAGAAGAAATGAGGTTGTAAATCATAGGACAACATGGATGAACCTAGAGGTCATTATGTTGAGTGAAGCAAGCCAGACACAAAAGGAAAAATACTGCATGAATGCACTACTATGAACTAAATATAATGTGTAACTTCACGGAGTTAATAACTTGAGTATGGGTCACCAGAAAATAAAATGAGGTTAGAGAATTGAAAGGTTAGGGTTAATATGTGCAGTATTGGTAAAAAGGACATGTGTTAATCTTTGGCAATGAATAATAAAGTTGAAAACACAACATAAATATTTGTAACTACCAATACTATTGTATGGGTATGATACTGGTTTAAAGGGAAAATCTAGGGTCATGTATATTACTTAAAGGAAAGCTAAAATTGTAACATGAGAATGTATAGCATAGTAATATCACATATGAAACATGAATATGGGTAAAATTGCATATATAAGAAAGTTTTTCTTTGAAACGGAACTAATATCTTATTTTTTCCAAGACGTTAATATCGGACAAAAATTATGCTATTTGAAAGAAACAATATACAAAGTACTATATATTGTATGATTCCATTTACATAATATGTGAATACAAATCAATTTATAAATATGAAACTTGTTTAGTGGTTATGTAAGGGTGGGGAACGATGGAGTGACTGAGAGGTGACTGCTAAGGGGTGTGGGTTTTTTTCTTTTTGGAGAAATGCAATTGTTCTAAAATCTTTTGTGGTGACGATTGCATAACATTGTGATCATTCTAAAAGCAATTGATTATATACGTTGGCTAGATCATAAGATATATGAATATATCTCAATAAACCTGCTTAAAAATAAATATAGAAATAAATGTGTAAGAATAGCCCAAATTTGCAGCTATGTATGGCAGGGGAAGCATAGAGCAACTGAGAGGTCAAGAATTTTCTTGTTTTTTTCTTTGTCTGTTATTATTATTATTGAAATAATGAAAATTATCTAATAATAATTGAAGTGATGAATGCACAACAATGTGATATCAAATACCACTTAATGTACACTTTAAGTAAATTGTACACTCATTAATATCTATCAATAAAATTAATTTATTTTAAAAAATACACATACCAGGGCTACTCGCCCTACAATCCCAAGGCTTTTGTATTTTTGTGTGTGTGTGGGTAAAAATAAAATTTTTCACAATACAGACCAATATTTGTAAAATGAGATATAGATATTTATGCGTACATGTGCATTTGCTTACATAAATGTTATTTTTTTCATATACATTTTAATAGATGCTTAGATTACATAAATGTTACACAAAGATTACAGGGATTCCCATGATCTCCACCTCCCATACCTCCCATAACATCTCACATAAACATCTTTCATTAGTGTGGCACATCACCTGCAATGGATATACACATCCTGGGGCTTTGCCACTAAGCATAGACCAGAGTTCACATCATAGACCACAATCTCTCCCACACAGTTCTGCATGGTATATGCTGATGTAAGATGGCCAATATCCATTGCCACAACGTCACTCAGGACAACCCCCAAGTCCTGAAAAGGCCCCTGTATTACAACTGCCCTTCCCCTCCCTGCCCTGAAAGTATCTAGTGGCCACTGGCTCCACCTCACTGTTATAATTTCTCCCATTGCTTGAATCACAATATGTCTGCAACAGAATACGATTAAGTCCACTCTAGTCCATAGCTCTTCCCCCAATCCTGAGGGAACTGGAATGGTGATGTTCACTCCACCTCCAAGTGAGAGTAGGATTATATCCCATGTATATGGTGGATAGGATTATCCTGCCTTCAGCTGCAGGCTCTCTCCATTCCCTGGGATGGCCTTGTCCATCATCGTCTCCTCACCAGGTGACTTGGGTGAGTCCATTGAGCTGTAGAGTAGGAGTTGAAGCTCCACCGAGATTCCATGCACACCTGGCACATGGGTAGGCCAAAGGCTCCAGTCTCTGGAAGTACACCTACAAACTCCAGCATCACATATAGGTTTGAATAGAAGGGACTGATAGACCATGTGCAGGGAGGACTTATTTGAGACCAACTCTGTCACTCTCAGGAGCACAGATTCCAAAGAGAGCTCATAGATAAGGCATCAATCTCTGGAGCTCTTCCCCCTTATATAGGACCTGGGTACCTCCAGAGCCCTCAGGAGCCCCTCTGTGTGGGGTGATATCCACTTTGGCATTCTATGAGATCCTACTGAGGTGTGTGTAAACATTACCTCTGGGATGACCTGCCGACTCTCTTTGAAGTCCCTTAGCCACATGAACTCATTTGTCTTTACTTTTTCCCCCTTTTATTCAAGGTCTTTTTCCAGCTGTGTTTCCAGTTGGCACTTGGTATTAATCCCTCGTTGCCAGGGAAGCTCATCCCTGGGAGTCATGTCCCATGTTGGGGGGAAGGTAATGCATTCAATATGCCGAGTTTGGCTTAGAGAGACGCCACATTTGAGCAACAAGGAGGCTCTCAGATGGCAACCCTTAGGCACCCCATAACAGTAGGCCAAGTTTCAATTACAAGAGCATAGACTCATAAGGCTAGTCATCAATAACAAGAACCCAACAGTGGGCAATCCTCTTTTGCCAGACACTGCCCCTGCACTCAGGGGACTGTTGTTGCTCACTTGGAGAATGTGACAGAGTTCTCCATGCTGGGAATTCAGTATTCCCTCATTTATTGAGTGATTGTCTACCCACTATGACCATGCCCCATCCCTCGATCATTTGAACAATTTTGTATATCTTTCATGTATATTCAGATGAACTTCCTCCCATGAATCCCCCATCCCAGACACCCCCTACCAATGATCCTCTGCAGTGCCGATTGTAACCCTACTGTGATCTAAACCTTCTTTGAAGATGAAAACCATATAATAACCAAATATAATTAATAGGAAAATGAAATAATAATGATAAGTTTAAATGCAAGAGATAAAATACAAGGAAATTCAGAAAAAAAAAGGACTAAAAATAAAATATAATTAACATTCAAAAAAGACAATGGGGAAAAACAAAAGAATTTTTTTAAATTATTTTTTATTCTCCTTTTATCACTGCATTATCAGATGTCCAGTGTACCGTGACACCTTCTCCCTCTCATTCCCCAGTGTCTCCCAAATTTTCATTTAGTTTTCAAAGAAGTTTTAGGTCACAGCAAAGTCACACATGGAATTCTAGAGATTCCCATATACCCAACCAGCCTAACCCTTCCCCACCCAATATTAAAACCTTTTGTGTGTGTGTGGATAGTAGCATTGTTATAACTGTTATACAGACAGTGAAATATAGCTACTAAACATTGTCAATGGTTTACAGTGTACTTTAACATTTAGATGGTACAGTTTAATAATTTTTTATGATATTTACCATGTCCTGTACCCATTACTGTAATGTAATGAAAAACATTTCCCATGACCCCT
This sequence comes from Tolypeutes matacus, assembly GCA_026826555.1. Lineage (NCBI taxonomy): Eukaryota > Metazoa > Chordata > Mammalia > Cingulata > Chlamyphoridae > Tolypeutes > Tolypeutes matacus. The sequence goes on from JAKSZT010054456.1 coordinate 209,260, forward strand.
AAATACCCCATTTGATCTTTTCTGTTCCCTTCTCCCCATCCCCCTGGGGCATATGACACTCCCCTGTCTTGATACATGGAATGTCAAGATTCATAGTTACATGCCCTGGGTATTCTAACCTGCCCTTCCTAATCTACCCACCTGTTAACCCTGCACCACCAAACCCAGTAATATCACTACCCACCTGTCCTATCCTTCAATATGCAACTATACTCGATCACTTTACTATAGATTATGTCCATATGGGTGATGGCTCACAACCTACTCTCTCTCTCTCTCCCTTGTTAACCTATCTTTCAGACAGTGGTTCTCAGAGACTGCTCACTTTCCTCAATTTAAATCAGTGAGGTCATATACTGTTCATTTGTCAATGCCTGGCTTGCTTCACTCAACATAAGGTCTTCAAGAGTCATCCATGTTATTCCATGTGTTACCACTTTATTCATTCTAACAGCTGAGTAATATTCCATTGAATATAAGTACCATATTTTGCTTATCCATTCATCTGTTGATGGGCACCGAGGGTGATTCCAACTTTTGGTAATTGTGAACAGTGCCACTATGAACATTGGTGTACATATATCTGTTTGTGTCTTTGCTTTCAATTCTTCTGGGTATATACCAAGCAGAGGAATTGCTGGATTATATGGAAGATTTATCGTTAGTTTTCTGATGAATCGCCAAACTGTCCTCCACAGTGGCTGGACCATTCCACAATCACACCAGCAGTGGATGAGGGTTCTTATTCCTCCACATCCTCTCAAACACTTATAGTCTCCTGTTTTTTTAATAGTTGCCATTCTGATGGGTGTAAGATGATATCTCATTGTGGTTTTGATTTGCATTTCCTGATGTTGAGCATTTTTTCATGTGCTTTTTAGCCATTTGTATTTCTTCCTAGGAGAAGTGTCTTTTCAGGTCGCTTGCCCATTTTTTAAAAGGGTTGTTTGTCTTTTTATTTTCGAGGTGTAGGATTTCTTTATATATGCAGGATATTAGGCTCCAATCAGATATATGGTTGCCAAATATTTTCTCCCATTGGGTAGGCTGCCTTTTTCTTTTCTTAATAACATCCTTAGAGGTGCAGAAGTTTTTCATTTTGATGAGATTCCATTTACCTATTTTTTTCTCTTCCTGCTCGTGCTTTGGCTGTGAAGTTCATGAAACCATTTCCTATTACAAGGTCCTGTAGATGCTTCCCTACATTGTCTTCGAAGGTCTTTATGGTTTTGGCTCTTATTTTTAGATCTTTGATCCTTCTTGACTTGATTTTTGTATAAGGTGTGAGATGGTATTCTCTCATTCTTATGGATATGGATATCCAGTTCTCCGAACACCACTTGTTAAAGTGGCCATTCTCTCCCAACTGAGTGGGCTTCGTGGCCTTGTCGAATATCAGGTGACTGTATATGCGAGGATCTATATCAGAATTCTCGATTTGGTTCCATTGGTCATTAGGTCTATCCTTGTGCCAGTACCATGTAGTTTTGATCACTGTAGCTCTGTAGTACATTTTAAAGTCAGGTAGTGTGATACCTCCAACTTCATCTTTTTTTTTTCAATATGTCTTTGGCAATTCGGGGCCTTTTACCTCTCCAAATATGTTTTGTGGTTTTTCCAGTTCTTTAAAAAATACAGTGTTGATTTACTGGAATTGCATTAAATCTGTAAATTAGTTTGGGTAGGATAGACATCTTGATGTTTAGTCTTCCTATCCATGAACAGGGAATATTCTTCCATTTATTTAAGTCTTCTTTGATTTCCTTTAACAGTGTTGTGTAGTTTTTTGTATATAAGTCCTTTACATCTGTAGTTAAATTTATTCCTAGGTATTTGATTCTTTTAGTTACTATTGTAAATGGTATTTTTTTCTTGATTACCTCCTCAGATTGCTCATTATTGGTGTACAGAAATGTTACTGCTTTTTGAGCATTGATCTAATAGCCTGCAACATTACTGAACTCCTTTATAAGTTCTAGAAGCTTTGTTGT
>JAKSZT010054456.1:211350-222961 GCA_026826555.1 Tolypeutes matacus
TCATATTCAGAAAGTTTCCTTCTATTCCTATCTTTTGCAGTGTGTTTTTCAGGAAAGAGTACTGTATTTGGTCAAATGCTTTTTCTGCATCTATAGAGATGATCATGTGATTTTTTTTCTTTCAATCTGTTTATGTGGTGTATTACATTGATTGATTTTCTTATATTGAACCATCCTTGCATACCCGGGATGAAACCCACTTGGTCATAGTGTATAATCTTTTTGACATGTTGTTGAATGCAATTAGCAAGTATTTTGTTGAGGATTTTAGCATCTAGGTTCATTAGAGAAATTGGTCTGTAATTTCCTTTCTTGTGGTATCTTTGTTGGTTTTGGTATTAGGGTAATGTTGACATCATAGAATGAGTTAGGCAATATTCCCTCTACTTCCATTTTTTGGAAGAGCTTAGGCAGGATTGGTGTTAGCTCTTTCTGGAATGTTTGGTAGAATTCAGCTGTGAAGCCATCTGGTCCTGGGCTCTTCTTAGTTGGGATGTTTTGATGACTGAGTCTATCTCTTTGCTTGTAATTGGACTGTTGAGTTCATCAATTTCTTTTTTCACCAATGTAGGCTGTTTGTGAGTTTCTACAAATTTGTCCATTTCCTCTAAATTATCATTTTTGTTGGCATATAATTTTTCAAAGTATCCTCTTACGATACTCTTTATTTCTGTGGGGTCAGTATTGATATCCCCTTGATCATTCCTTATTTTGTATATTTGCATCTGTTCTCTCTTTTTCTTTGTTAGTCTGGCTAAGGGTTTGTCACTTTTATTGATATTCTCAAAGAACCAGCTTTTGGTTTTGTTTATTGTTTCTAGTGCTTTCTTATTCTCTATTTCCTTTAGTTCTGCTCTAATCCTTGTAATTTCCTTCTTTCTACTTCCCTTTGGTTTAGTTTGTTGTTGTTTTTCCAATTCCTCCAAGTGTGCAGTTAGGTCTTCAATTTTAGCTCTTTCTTCTTTTTTAATATATGAAATTATGGCAATGAACTTCCCTTTCAGGACTGCTTTGTCTGTATCCCATAGGTTTTGATAAGTTGTGTTGTTCTTTTCATTAGTTTCAAGGTAGATACTGATTTCTTTTGAGATTTCCTCCTTGACCCACTGTTTGTCCAGGAGTGTGTTGTTTAACTTCTATATCCTTGTGCCTAACCTGTTTCTCTGGCCCTTAGTGATTTCCAATTTCATTCCATTATGGTCAGAGAAATTACTTTGTATAATCTCAATCTTTCTGAATTCATTGAGAGTTGTTCTGTGGCCTAGCATGTGGTCTATCTTGGAGTATGATCCATGTGCACTAGAGAAGAATATAAATCCGGCTGTATTTGGTTGTAGGGTTCTGTATATGTCTGTTAAGCCCAGGTCCTCTAATGTATTGTTGAGAGCCTTTGTTTTTTTATTGATTCTGTTTCTAGATGTTCTGTCTAATGGTGATAATGGTGTATTAAAGTGCCCCACTATACTTGTAGAGGCATTTATTTCTCCACTTAGTTTTTTCAGAGTATGCCTCATGTATTTTGAGGCACCATGATTAGGTGCATAAATGTTTATGATTGTTCTCTCTTCTTGAGAGGTTACACCTATTACTAATATATAGTGTCCATCTTTGTCTCTTACAATAGTTTTGCATTTAATGTCTATTTTGTCTGATATTAGAATAGCTACTCCTGCCCTTTTTTGGCTATTTTTAGCTGGTAAAATTGTTTTCCAGCCATTCACTTTCAGCCTCCTTGAATCCCTGGGTCGAAGGTGGATTTATTGTAGACAACATATAGATGGATCATATTTTTTTATCCATTCTGCCAATCTGTGTCTCTTGAGTGGTGAATTTAATCCATTAACATTCTGTGTTATTACTTGCAATGAATTTCTTACTTCAGCCATTTTTTCTTTGGGTTAATGTATGTCAGATGTTGTTTTATTTCCATTTTTGTCTTTTTAGTTGTTTTTAAACTCTCCTCCAACTCTCTCTCCCTTGTTTTTTCCTTTCAACTTGTCAACATCTTTTAGTATTTCTTGAATTGCAAGTTTCTTATTGACACTCTTTTAATTTCTGTTTACCTGTGAATATTTTGAACTCTCCATCATTTTTGAATGCCAGTTTTGCTGGATAGAGAATTCGTGGCTGGAAGTTTTTTTTTTCTTTTAGTATTTTGACTATGTCATAGCAGTGTCTTCTGCCTCCATAGTTTCAGCTGAGAAATCAGCACTTAATCTTATTGTGCTTCCCTTGTATGTGATGGTTCTCTTTTCTCTTGCTGCCTTGAGTATTTTCTCTTTGTCTTAAACATTGGATATTTTGACAAGTATATGTCTTGGAGTTTGCCTGTTGGGATTTATATTGTTTGGGGTGCATTGTGCTTCCTGGATCTGCACATCCATCTCTCTCAATAGGGTTGGGAAGTTTTCAGCCATTATTTCCTTCAACACTCCTGTTCCCTTTTTCTTCTCTTCTACTTCTGGGATGCCCATAATGCATATATTTGTGTGTTTTGTGTTGTGAGTTAATTCCCTGAGTCCCTGCTGGATTTTTTCTATCTTTTTGTCTATCTGTTCTACTATCTGTTTGATTTCAGATGTATTGTCTTCCACATCACTAACTCTTTCTTCTGCCTGCTCAAATCTGCTGTTATGTTAATTTCAGCTGTTATTTTAATTTTTGGATTGTGCCATTGAGCACCATCATATCTGTTATCTTTTTGTGTATGTTGACAATTTCTTAGTATGTTCTCCCAGTGTCTTTTTTATATCCTTAATCTCTTCCTTCACTCTTTCAAGTTGGTCCATGATATTGGTTTAGTAATCTTTGATTAGTTTTTTGATGTTCTGCATCACTTCCTGGTTTTTAGTTTGTTCATTGGACTGGTCCATGTTTTCCTCTTTCTCAGTGTAGTTTGTAATTTTTTTGTTGCCCTCTAGTCTCATTTTATCTTGATGGGTTTATTCAGTTGATTATGTTCTCTCTCTGCTCTAGAGTTTTATTTAGCTTGTGGTTCTGCGTGTGTGTTAACTTTTCTCTTTGACAATTTTTCTTATTTTATTTCCTTGCTTCTTTCTATGTTCCCTTGAAGGCAAAAGATTAGGGTTAGAGGAATAGAAAGATGTGAGAAAGGAAGAAGGATAATAGTAATATTGATTAAAGTTAGAAGTGGGGCCAAATAAGACTTAATGAAATGAATATTTAACTCATGTAGGTAGTGTAGAGTAATAGGAAAAAAAGTGGAGTACCTACAATGGACTGGGAAACCAAATAGAGGAATATATATATAATGATTTAGAGGGCCAGAATTATGAGGAGGGAGAGAAAAAGTAAAGAAAGGGCTGAAAGGAAACAGATAATATTAATAAAATAGAAGAAAACAAAATAGATAGAATAGAAATTGACACTCTTAAGTTGTGGGCATATGAAAAAGCATAGTATATAAGCCCCACAACAGAAAGCAGAAAGCAGAAAGATGCAGGAAGGATAAGAGATAGTTTGGAGTAGAAAATCAATATAGACAGAGAATGGGAAATCACTGAAGAAGAAGCACAGCAAAGAAGAGATAAGCTAGCAGCACCTAATTTTAAAAAGATGAAAGAAAAAGAAGGGAGAGGAAAGAGGAAAGAAAAGCAAGAGACAGCAAATAAACAGAGAAAAACCAAACAACCACACAAGCAAGCAGTCAAACAAAGCTAAGGAGGATCAGTGATCCTCCTAGGATCCTTGTGGATCCTCTGAGCCTCCTTGTGTTTATCAATCAATTTCCCTGCAAGGATCTATCTGCAGGTTTTGAAGCAGCTTTTAGCTATTAAACTAAGTTAAAAAGAAGAATTCATTTTTTAAAATGACTGTTGTTGTTTTGTTTTTTTTTGGTGAAATACAAGACCCAAAATAAGTCCTCTTCTAGACCACCCCCTTCACTGAGGGGACCCTAACTAGGCTCGTGGAAACTAATCAAGCACTTTCCACTTCCTGGACTCCCCAGTGGAGCTGAAGCTCTGATGCTAGTCAGTACAGAATGATAAAAATGGCCGACTCCGCCCTTGCTGGAGCCGAGCCTCAACGTCACTGGGCTGGTGGGTAAATCCGGTTTCCTCAGCAGATTCCCTCTCCTCTCAGCCTGGTACTGCTTCAAGCCAGGTTATCTGCTTCCCAAAGCTATGAGGGGGTCCAGGCAGCCAAATCGAAGGTAAAGAGTCCCCTCTCTGCCTTCTGTCAAAATCCTCCCTCTCTCAGAGAGTGCTCCCTTTCCCCGGCTTGGTGGGGTTTGGGACTTATCTTTGGCCAGCTAGGTAAATCAACACCCTCAGCAGATTTACCCCTCCCCTCTGCCGGGAGCTGAAAGGGGTTCCAGGTAGCCAAATCCACAGAAAGGAAAGCTCTCTCACCCCTTTGCCAGAGCCCACCCACTCTCACAGAACGCTCCCTCTCACGGGGCCCTTTCACCCAGTTGCCAGGCCGGGAGTTGCGGCTCAAACCGGCCTTTTTTTTTTTTTTTTCTTTTTCCCTAAAGGTGGGGCTCAGCCGTCCATGTTAACCACCACAGGCAGGCTAAAAACTCATGAATCTCTACCGATCAGTCCATGCCATTAATCTGCGCAGATAGATGTCCCAAGCTTCTCGTTCCATGTGCCCAGAGCACAGACCCCCAGGCAGGACCCTGTCCATAATCTGCTGTCCACAAGGAGCTCTCAGCAAGTGCCCTTCTAAACTGATGCCATCTTGCCCAAGGCTTTTGTATTTAATGACTCCCCGTTCACCATGGGGTTGAGAGACTGTTCTTCATAGGACACAGTCCCAGAGCTTCAGGGTGTGAAGTGCAGGAGAACATGACCAGAAGCAAAGGGACATGCAAACCCTGCCCATTAAGAGAGAGTGGAGCTGGATCAAGATTAGAAAATCCAAAAAGAAGTGCAGAAGTGTTCAAGAATGCAAAGAAACCATATGACTGAAACTTGGCCTTTGCAGAACCAATTTCACTTATTACCTGGAAATTCCTTTAGGGGTTCGGACATTGGGAGTGCAACATGCAAATGAAACAATGTCCTGTAGCAGGCGGTATCTGCTCTATAGACATTGGTCCATGAATTACTGAAGGGAAATATAGAGTTGGGGGTGAGGAGTTGTCTGGGTGAAAATACAAAAGTTCCCAGACCACAATGAATCCATCTCAAATTCATAACAGCACAAGTACTGGCACATCTTGACCAATTGCACATTCACTCTCTTTAGCTAAGAAAAGCTGGGTTTCATAAGCTATTTTGAACTTCCACATTGCTTTTCAAGAATGATAATAAAAATAGTGAAAATAGGAGGTTCGGGGAAGATGGCATCAAAGTGGGCAGGCAGGGATCAACATCCTCAAAATACAATGGAGAAAGGGGCCCAAAGCTTTTTGCAAGGGACTTGCTTTGGGGATCAACAGACCAGGGTAGTGGTGCGCAACTCCAAGGAAGGGAAAGGACAGAAGAAGAATGCAAAACAACAAACATGAATCAAGAGAGCCCCATCCCCCACCTTCAAGACATTAAGCCTGGCTACTACCTCTGACTCACTGCAGCTGACTGAGAGGGGAATTGAAATCTTTCTCCCTGTCAGCTGTTACAAGCGAAGAAGGTGTGAGTCAGAAGGCATCTCTTCAGTGAATTTGGCAGACAGAGGCCACTTTGAATCTTGGCTCTGACAGACCAAAAATAGCCCCTTCTGCTGGCCAGTTAGGAAATTGCACAAATTAAAATTGCTTTTCAGTCTCTCTTAAGCCCCCTGGGAAAAAATCTGTGCCACATTAGTGAGTCCCTGGACTAATTTTGATAACTTAACCTGGGCAATTTTAAAGACAGAATAAGTTGTATGAAAAATCAAAGAAGAGCTGGTGAAAAAAGTAAACACTAGGCAAGAGAGAGAAATAGGCCATCAGAATAAATTCACCAACATATTCTGATGCCTAGACATCAAAAAGTATTACAAGCCCTACTAAGAAAGAGGAAGAGATGGCCCAACCAAAGGAACAAACCAAATACCCTGAAGAGATAAAGGATTGAAGACAGCTAATCAATGATAATCATAAAAGTGTCTTAAATCAATTCAAAGAATTGAAGGAAAATATGACTAAAGGCAAAAAGGATATTATAAGACTTTGGGTGAGCATAAAGAACAATTTGAAAGCCTGCGAAGAAAAGTAACAGAGCTTATGGGGATGAAAGACACGATGGCTGAGATTAAAAGTACATTAGAGACACATGAGAGTAGATTTGAACTGCAGACAGAATTAGTGATTTTGAAGCTATAACATTTGATCTGGAACAGACAGGAAAACAGAAAGAGAGACAAAATGAAAAAAAAAAAAGGAACATGTTCTCACAGAATTGAAAATATGGATTTTAATTGAAAAACTGTTATAAGGGATAAAGAAGGTCATTATATATTAATAAAAGGGGAAATTCACCAAGAAGAAATAACTATATTAAATATTAATGCACTTAACCTGAGTGCCCCAAGATACATGAGGCACACACTGGAAAACATGAAGGGAGAAATAAATATCTCTACAAGAATGGTTGGAGAATTCAAGACATCTCAGAGTCTTGGATGTTAGATAGAACACTGGACAGAGTATTAATAAAAAATAGAGAGATTGAATAATATGATAAAAGAAGTAGACCTAACAAAACAAACATTTATAAGCATTACACCCCAAAACAGCAAGATACATATTCTTTTCAAATGCTCATGATGGATTCTTCTCCAGGATAGACCATATGTTGGTTCACAAGACAGACCTCAATAAATTTTAAAAGATTGAATTTGTACAAAACACTTTCTTTGATCATAACAGAATGAAGCTGGAAATCAATAATGGATGGAAAAAGGAAAATTCATAAATATGTGGAGATTAAACAACACACTCTTAAATAATCAGTGGGTCAGTGAAGAAATTGTAAGAGAATTCAGTAGATATCTTGAGACAAATGAACATGAGAATACAACCTATCAAAATCTATGGAATACCGCACAGGCAGTGCTGAGAGGGAAATTTATAGGCCACAATGCTTACATTAAAAAAGAAGAAAGAATTGATATTGAAGATCTAACTACACACCTGGAGGAACTAGAAAAATAGCATTAAACTAATCTCAAACCAATCCAAAGAAAAGAAATATTAAAGATCAGAGCAAAAATAAATGAAATCGAAGACAGTTTGGAAAATGGCGTTAGTGTAGGACGGCACACACTGCAAGCTCCCAGAGCAAGGCGGATTGTGGACGGGGTCCTGCCCAGGGGTCTGTGCTGTGCATGCGTGGAGTGAGAAACTTGGGACATCTATCTGCACGGATCAACAGTTTGGATGCAACGGTAGAGATTCATGAGTTTTAAGCCTGCTGGTGGTGGTTGGCATGGACGGCTGGGTCCCGTGGTTAGGGAGAAAAAAAAAATAATAAAATGGTCACTTGGAACGCGAGTGGGGTGAGAAGTTTTATTTTCTGGAAATCTGGCTGCCTGGCGCCTCTTGGACCTTGTGTGAACAGAACAGCCGGAGCCAATCAGTACCTGGTGAACAGGTGGGGGGATTCTGGTCGGGGGACGGAGCTGATTTGCCTAGCTGCCCAGGGATAAGACCTGGGCCACCGCGGAGACAGGAAGAAGGGACATTCCCCAAAAGAGGGAGGGTTCTGTAGGAGGACAGGGAAGGGTATTTTTTATTTTTATTTTTCGACATCGATCTGGCTGCCTGCACCACCCCATAGCTTTGGGGAGCAGATAAGCTGACCTGAAGCAGCATCAGGCTGAGAGCAGACGCGAATCTGCAGTCAAACTGATTTACATAGCAACCTGGTGACGCTGGTGCTCGGCACCAGAAGGGGCAGTCTTTAGCACTCTGCACTGACTAATATCAGAGCTACAGCTACCCTGGGGAGTCCAGGAAGTGGGACGTGCTTGATTAATTTCCACGGGCCCAGCTAGGGTCCCTTCCGTAAGGGGGTTGGTCTAGAAGAGGAATTATTTTGGGTCCTGTATTTCGCTAAAAAAATAAAAATAAAAATAAAGTGAGAAGGTCACTTCAACAAATGAAAAATAAATTCTTTTTAATTTAGTTTAATAGCTAAAAGCTGCTTCAGGACCTGCATATAGAACCCTGTGGGAAAGTTGATTGATAATCACAAGTAGGCACAGATGATCCACGTGGATGCTAGGGGAATCATTGAACCCCTTAGCTCTGTTTGACTTCTTGCCTGTGTGGATCTTTGGTTTCTCTCTGTTTCTTTCTGGTCTCTTGCTTTTCTTTCCTCTTTCTTCCCCCCTTTCTTTTTTCTTTCATTTTTATAAAATTAGGTGCTGCTAGCTTGTCGCTTCTTTGCTATGCTTCTTCTTCAGTAATTTCCCACTCGCTGTTTATATTGGTTCTGTATTACAAACTATTGCTTAACCTTCCTTCATCTTTATGCCTTCTGCTTTCTGGTGTGGCTCTTAGATACAAGATTTTTGCATAGGCCCACAACTTAAAGGTGTCAATTTCTATTCCATCTATTTTGTTTTCTTCTTTTTTTTTTTATTAGTATTAACATTTTCCTTTCAGCCCTTTCATTACTATTTCTTTCCCTCCTCATAATTCTAGCCTTCTAAATCACTATATATATATTCCTCCATTTGCTTTCCCAGTCCATTGTAGGAACTCCACTTTTTTTCCTATTACTCTACACTGCCTACACAAGTTAAATATTCATCTCATTAAGTCTCATTTGGCCCCTCTCTAACTTTTATCAATATTACTATTATCCTTCCGCCTTCCTTACATCTTTTGATTCCTCTGGCCCTAATCTTTTGCCTTCAAGGGAACATAGAAAGAAGCAAGGAAATAAAATAAGAAGAAAAGTGCCAAGGAGAAAACTTAACTCACATGCAGACCCACCACCTAAATAAAACTCTAGAGCATAGAGAAAAGCTAATCAACTGGACAAACCCATCAAGATAATATGATGACCAGAGGGAAACAAAAAAATACAAATAACTCTGAGAAACAGAAAAACACGGACCAGTCCAATGAACAAAATAAAAACCAGGAAGTGATGCAGAACATCGAACAACTAATCAAAGCTATCCAAACAAATACCATGGACCAACTTAAAGAACTGAAAGAAGAGATTAAGGATATAAAGAAGACACTGGGAAAATATACGGAAGAAATAGCAAACATGCCTTAAAAGGTAATGGATATGATGGTGAACAATGGCACAAGCCAAGAAATGAAAAAGATGCTGGATTCACATAACAGCAGATTTGAACAAGCAGAGGAAAGAATTACTGATATGGAAGACAATATAGCTGAAATCAAAGAGATAGTAGAACAGAAAGACAAAAAGATAGAAAAATCCAGCATGGACTCAGGGAATTAACCGATAACACAAAACACACAAACATACACATTATGGGCATCTCAGAAGGAGAAGAGAAGGGAAAGGGAACAGAAGGAGTGTTGAAGGAAATAATGGCTGAGAACTTCCCAACTCTATTGAGAGAGATGGATGTGCAGATCCAGGAAGCACAGCGCACCCCAAACAGTATAAATCCCAGCAGGCCAACTCCAAGACATATATTTCTCAAAATGTCCAATGCTCAAGACAAAGAGAAAATAGTCAAGGCAGCAAGAGAAAAGAGAACCATCACATACAAGGGAAGCACAATAAGATTAAGAGCTGATTTCTCAGCTGAAACCATGGAGGCAAGAAGACAGTGGTATAACATAGTCAAAATATAAAAGAAAAAAACTTCCAGCCACGAATTCTCTATCCAGCAAAATTGGCATTCAGAAATGACGGAGAGTTCAAAATATTCACAGATAAACAGAAATTAAGAGAGTATGTCAAGAAGAAACCAGCACTTCAAGAAATACTAAGGGAATCTCTACAAGTTGAAAGGAAAAAACAAGGGAGAGAGAGTTGGAGGAGAGTTTAAAAACAACTGAAAAGACAGAAAGAGAAACAAAACAACATATGACATACATTAACCCAAAGAAAAAATGGCTGAAGTAAGAAATTCATTACAAGTAATAACACTGAATGTTAATGCATTAAATTCACCAATCAAAAGACACAGATTGGCAGAATGGATAAGAAAATATGATCCATCTATATGCTGTCTACAAGGAACCCACCTTTGACCCAGGGATTCAAGGAGGCTGAAAGTGAGTGGCTGGAAAACCATTTTATAAGCTAACAATAGCCAAAAAAGGGCAGGAGTAGCTATTCTAATATCAGACAAAATAGACTTTAAATGCAAAACTATTGTAAGAGACAAAGATGGACACTACATATTAGTAAAAGGATTAATCTCTCAAGAAGAGAGAACAATCATCAGCATTTAGGCACCTAATCGGGGTACCTCAAAATACGTGCGGCAAACTCTGGAAAAAGTAAGAGGAGAAATAAATGCCTCTACAATTATAGCAGGGGACTTCAACACACCACTATCATCATTAGACAGAACATCTAGACAGAGAATCAATAAAGAAACTAAGGCACTCAACAATACATTACAAGACCTGGACTTAATAGATATATAAAGAACACTACACAGCAATACAGCGGGATTTACATTCCACTCGAGTGCACGTGGAACACACTCCAAAATAGACCACATGCTAAGCCACAGAACAACTCTCGATGAATTCAGAAAGATTAAGATTATACAAAGTAATTTCTCTCTCTGACAATAATGGAATGAAGTTGGAAATCATTAAGCGCCTGAGAAACAGGTTAGGCACAAGGATATGGAAGGTAAACAAGATGCTCTTCGACAAACAGTGGGTCAAAGAGGAAATCTCAAAAGAAATCAGTAAGTACCTAGAAACTAATGAAAACAACAACACAACATATCAAAACCTATGGGATGCAGACAAAGCAGTCCTGAGAGGGAAGTTCATTGCCATAATTTCATATATTAAAAAAGAAGAAAGAGCTAAAATTGAAGACCTAACTGCACACTTGGAGGAATTGGAAAAACAACAACAAACTAAACCTAAAGGAAGTAGAAAGAAGGAAATAAAAAGATTAGAGCAAAACTAAATGAAGTAGAGGATAAGAAACACTGGAAACAATAAACAAAACCAAAAGCTGGTTCTTCGAGAATATCAATAAAATTGACAAACCCTTAGCCAGACTAACAAAGAAAAAGAGAGAACAAATGGAAATACATAAAATAAGGAATGAGCAAGGGGATATCACTACTGACCCCACAGAAATAAAGAGTATCATAAGAGGATACTTCGAAAAATTATATGCCAACAAGAATGATAATTTAATGGAAATGGACAAGTATCTAGAAACCCACAAACGGCCTACATTGATGAAAGAAGAAATAGATGAACTCAACAGTCCAATTACAAGCATAGAGATAGACTCAGTCATCAAAACATCCCAACTAAGAAGAGTCCAGGACCAGATAGCTTCACAACTGAATTCTACCAAACATTCCGGAAAGAGATAACACCAATTCTACTTAAGATCTTCCAAAAAATACAAGTAGAAGGAATATTGCCTAACTCATCCTATGATGCCAAAATTACCCTAATACCAAAACCAAACAAAGATACCACAAGAAAGGAAAATTACAGACCAATTTCTCTAATGAA
>JAKSZT010054456.1:223061-234608 GCA_026826555.1 Tolypeutes matacus
TCTCAACATCGCTTGCTATCAGGGAAATGCAAATCAAAACTACAATGAGATACCGTCTTACACCCATCAGAATGGCAGCTATTAAAAAAACAGGAGACACTAAATGTTGGAGAGGATGTAGAGGAATAGGAACCCTCATCCACTGCTGGTGGGACTGCGGTATGGTCCAGCCACTGTGGAGGACAGTTTGGCTGTTCCTCAGAAAACTAACAATAGATCTTCCGTATGATCCAGCAATTCCACTGCTGGGTATATACCCAGAAGAACTGAAAGCAGAGATACAAACAGATATATGCACACCAATGTTCATACCGGCATTGTTCACCATTGCCAAAAGTTGGAATCAGTCCCATCAACAGACGAATGGATAAGCAAAATGTGGTACATACATACAATGGAATATTACTCAGCTGTAAGAAGGAATAAAGTGCTAACACATGGAATAATGTGAAAGAATCTTGAAGACCTTATGTTGAGTGATGCAAGCCAGGCACTGAAGGATGAATGTTATATGACCTCACTGATCTGAACTGAGGAAAGTGAGCAATCTCTGAGATCCATTCTCTGACTGATAGGTTAACAAGTGAGAGAAAGAGAAGAGGAGGCTTTGAGCCATCACCCATATGGGCATATTCTATGGTAAAGGGATAGAGTGTGGTTGCAAGTTGGGGTTGGGGCAGATGGGTGGTGGTGTTCCTGGGTTTGGTGGTGCAGTGCTGGCGGGTGGGTGGATTAGGAAGAGCAGATTCAAATTCCCAGGGCATTAATTGACAATGTTTAGTTGCTATGTTTAGCAATCTATATAACAACGCTAACACTGAAAAAAAAGGGGGGGGGTTAATATGGGGTGGGGAAGGGAGGGTGGTTTGGTATCTGGGAGTCTCTGGTACTCCGTGTGTGACTTTGCTATGACCTAAAACTTCTTTGAAAATTAAATGAAAATTTGGGAGACAATGGTGATTGAGAGGGGGAAGGTGTCACGGCACACCGGACATCCGATAACACAGTGATAATAGGAAAAAAAGAATATATATATATATATATATATATATATTAAAGGCATTTCTTTTGCTTTTTTCCCCATTTTTTTGAATGTCCCAATCCACTAATTATATTTTGTTTTTTGTTTGATTATTTGTTTTTGTTTTGTTTTCTTTTGTTTTTTTTTTCCTGAGTTTCCTTATGTTTGTCTCTTGCATATAAGCTTATCATTGTTGTTTCTTTTTCCTAGTAAGTGTATTTGATTATTTTATGGACTACATGTTCATGGGAGAATTTGGATCACAGTTACATTTGGTACTGCAGGGGATTATTGGTGGGGGGTTTCTGGGAGGGGGGATTCATGGGAGTTTGTCCATCCGAATATACATGAAAGATATACAAAATTGTTCAAAAGATCCAAAGATGGGGCATGGTCATCATGGGTGGAAAATCACACAATAAATGAGGGAATCTGAATTCCTAGCCTGGAGAGCTCTGCCACAGTCTCCAAGAGAGCAGCAATAGTTCTCTGAGTGCAGGGACAGTGTCTGTCAAAAGAGGATGACCCACTGATGAGTTCTTTTTATTGATGACTACCCTTGTGAGTCTTTGCTCTTGTAACTGAGACTTAGCTTGCTGTTGTGGGGTGCCTAAGGGTTGCCACCTGAAAGCCTCCTTGTTGCTCAAATGTAGCCTCTCTCTAAGCCAAACTCAGCATATGAATGCATTACCTTCCCCCCAACGTGGGACATGACTCCCGGGGATGAGCCTCCCTGGCAACAAGGGAATAATACCAAGTGCCAACTGGCAACACAACTGGAAAAAGACCTTGAATAAAAGGGGAAAAAGGTAAAGACAAATGAGTTCATGGGGCTAAGAGACTTCAAAGAGAGTCGGGAGGTCATCCCAGAGGCAACGCTTACGCACACCTCAGTAGGAGCTCATAGAACGTCAAAGTGCCTATCACCCCACACAGAGGGGCTCCTGAGAGCTCTGGAGACACCCAGGTCCTATATAAGGGGGGATACTCCCAGAGACTGACGCCTTATCAGTGGGCCTTATTTTGGAATCTGTGCTCCTGAGATGACAGAATTGGACTTAAACAAGTCCTCCCTGCACATGGTTCATCAGTCCCTTCTATTCAAACCTATATGTGATGCTGGAGTTTTTAGGTATACTTCCAGAGACTGGAGCCTCTGGCCTACCTATGTGCCAGGTGTGTGTGGAATCTCGGTGGAGCTGCAACTCCTACCGTACAGCTCAATGGACTCATCTAAGTCACCTGGCAAGGAGACAATGATGGGCAATGGCTAGCCCAGGGAATGGAGAGGGCCTGCATCTGCAGGCAGGATCATCCCACCCAAAATATCCATGGAATATAAGCCCTCTCTCACTTGGAGGTGGAGTGGACATCACCATCCCAGTCCCCTCAGGATTGGGTGAAGAACTGTGCACCAGAGTGGACTTGATGATATTCTGTTGTACACATATGGTGATTCTAGCAATGGAAGAAATTATAACAATTCAGTGGAGTCAGTGGCCATTTGACACTTTCAGGGCAGGGAGGGGATGTGCAGTTGAACTACAGGGGCTTCTTTAGGATTTGGAGGTTGACCTGAGTACCGTTGTGGCAACGGATGTAGGCCATTTTAAATCGGCACACACCACTCAGAACTCTGTGGGAGAGAGTGTGGTCTATGATGAGAACTGTGGTCTATGGTTGGTGGCAAGGCCCCAGGATGTGTAAGTCCATTGAGGGTGGTGGGCCACACTTATGGTAGATGTTTGTGTGGGATGTGGTGGGAGGTGTGGGTGGTGGGCAACATGGGAATCCCGGTGGGTTCCGTGTAATATTTTCGGTAATCTAAGCACCTCTTAAAATATATCATCCCACCCACCATATCCATGGGACGTAAGCCCTCTCTCACTTGGAGTTGGAGTGGACATCACCATCCCAGTCCCCTCAGGATTGGGGGAAGAACTATGGACTAGAGTGGACTTGATGGTATTCTCTTGCTCACATATGGTGATTCTTGCAATGCAAGAAATTATAACAATGAGGTGGAGCCAGTGGCCACTTGACAGTTTTTGGGTAGGGAGGGGATGAGCAGTTGAAATACAGGGGCTTCTTTGGGAGTTGGAGGTTGTCCTGAGTACTGTTGTGGCAATGGATGTAGGCCATTTTAAATCAGCACACACCACTCAGAACTGAGTGGGAGAGAGTGTGGTCTACAGTGTGAACTGTGGTCTATGGTTGATGGCAAGGCTCCAGGATGTGTAAGTTCATTGAGGTTGGTGGGCCACACTGTGGGAGATGTTTGTGTGGGATGTGGTGGGAGGTGTGGGAGGTGGGCAACATGGGAATCCCAGTGGGTTCCGTGTAATATTTTAGGTAATCTAAGCACCTCTTAAAATATATGTATATATATATATATAAATAACATTTTTGTAAGCAAATACACATATATGCATATATATTTATATATCATTTTGCAAATGTTTGTATGTATTGTGAGAATTTTGATTTTTACCCATAATAAAAAAAAAGAAAAAAATTAATATAAAAAATATATATATATTTATATATATATAAATAACATTTTTGTAAGCAAATGCACATATGTGCATATATATTTATATATCATTTTACAAATATTGGTATGTATTGTGAAAATTTTGATTCTTACCCACAATAAAAAATAAATAAATTAAAAAAAAAAAAGTTCATGTACAGTCTGAAAAACACCTATGTATGTCAGTGTCAACAAATGGATTGAGAGGTGAATAAGTCCTTCTTTATTTTTTTGGTATTTCTTTACTTATTATAATTATTATAGAGCTTTTGATAATGTTTAATAATAATTGAAGAGATGAATGCACACTACTGTGAATATACCAAGGGCCAGGGAATGTACACATTGGATAAAAATTATATTTGTTTAATATGTATGAATAAATCAGATTTGTTTAAAAAAATAAAATAAAATAAAATAAATGAAATCGAGAACAGATAAACAATAGAGAAAATCAACAAAACCAAATGTTGGTTCTATGAGATGGTCAAGAAAATCAACAAACCCTTAGCTACAGTTAAAAAGGAAAAAAGAAGATGCATATAAATAAAATCAGAAATGAGAGGGGGAACATGACCACTGACCCTGCAGAAATAAGATACACCACAAGAGGATACTATGAGCAAGTGTATGCCAAAATATTACACAATATAGACAAAATGGACAATTTCCTAGAAAGATATGAGCCACCTACAATGACACTAGAAGAAATAGAAGACCTTAACAAACCAATCACAAGTGAAGAGATTGAAAGAGTCATCTAAAACCTCCCAAAGGTGAAAAGCCCGGGATCACAGGGCTTCACATTTTGAATTCTACCGATCCTTCAAAAACATCTAATACCAGTCTTGCTTTAGCTGTTCCAAAAAACCAAACAGGAAAGAACACTGCCAAACTAATTTTATAAGGCCAATATGACCCTAATATCAGAACCAGATAAAGATATTGCAAAAAAAGAAAATTACTCACCAATATTTCTAATGAATATGTATGCAAAAATCCTCAACAAAATAGTTGCAAGCCAAATTCAAAAACACATTGAATGAATTATACACCACCATCAAGTGCGTTTTATCCCAGGTTGCAAGGGTGGTTCATTACAAGAAAACCAATTAGTGTAAAAAAACATGTTAATAAAATGAAGAAGAAAAATTTCATAATCCTCTCTACTGATGCAGAAAAGGCATTTGACGAAATAGAACATCCTTTATTGATAAAAACACATCAAAAGATAGGCATAGAAGGAAGCTTTCTCAATACGGGAAAGCGAATATATGAAGAACCCACAGTAAGCGTTGTACTCAACGGTGAAAGACTAAACACTTTCCTATTGAGATCAGCAAGAAAGCAAAGATGCCCGATGTCACTACTGTTATTCAATATTGTGCTAGAAGTTCTAGCAAGAGCAATTAGGCTAGTTAAAGGAATAAAAGGCAGCCAAATAGAAAAGGAAGAAGTAAAACTTTCACTATTCACTGGTGATATGATCCTATATCTAGAAAATTCTGAACTGTACTCAACAAATCTACCAGAACTAATACACGAGGTCAGCAACTTGGCAGGATGCAAGATTAATATGAAGAGATCAATAGCATTTCTATACACTACTGATGAGTAATCTGAGGAGGAAATCAGAAAAAAAAATATGCCGGTTATAATAGTGACTAAAGAATTGAATGTTTAGGAGAAACTTAACCAAGGACATAAAAGACCTATAGTTACAAAACTACAAAATATTGCTAAAAGTAAACAAAGAAGACTTAAGTAAATGGAGGGACATACCAAGTTGATGGACTGGGAGACTAAATATTGTTAAGATTTCAGTTCTACCCAAATTGCTTTACAAATTCAGTGCAATCCCAATAAAATTCCCAACAGCATTTTTTTTGCAGAAATGGAAAAGAAAATGATCAAATTTATTTGGGAGAATAGATGTCCTGAATAGCCAAATATGTCTTTTAAAAAGGAGAATGAATTTGGAGGATTTTCATTTCCTGGCTTTAAGGCGTATTAATTAGCTACAGTTGTAAAAACAGCATGGTACTGGCCTAAAGAGAGAAAGACTGACCATTGGAACCAAATCAATAGCTCAGAAATAGATCCTGACATCTGTTGTCAAGTGATTTATTATAAGGCTGTCAAGCCCTCCCAGCTGGGACAGAACAATCTAGTCAACAAATGTTGCTGGGAGAACTGGATATCCATACCCAAAATAAAGAAAGAGGATCCTTATCTCACACCTTATAAAAATTTAACAAAAATGTATCAAGGACCTAAATATAAAAGCAACAACCATAAAACTCCTAGAAGAAAATATAGGAAAACATCTTCAAGATCCTGTGGTAGGCAATAATTTCTTAAACCTTACACCCAAAGCATAAGCAACACAAGGAAAAATAGATAAATGGTACCTCCTAAAGACTGATCACTTTTGCACCTTAAAGGGCTTTGTCAAAAGGGTGAAAAGGCAACCGACTCAATGGGAAAAATATTCGGAAATCACATATCCAACAAGGGTTTAATATTGATAATATATACAGAGATCATACAACTCAACAATAAAAAGACAAACTACCCATTTAAAAAATGGGCAAAAGACTTGAAAAGATAATTGTCCAAAGAAGAAATATAAAAGGTGAAAAAACACATGAAAAAATGTTCAACATCACTAGCAATTAGGGAAATGTAAATCATGTTGTCACATTTATCAGGACTTCATTCCTTTTTGTGGCTGAATACTGTTCCATTGTGGGAATATACCCACCTTGTGGATACCCAATAGTTGATGGGCACTTGTGTTGCTCCCACCTTTTGTCAATTGTGATTAACACCTCTAAGTAGATCGGTGTGCAAATATCAGTTCGAGTTCCTGTTTTCAGTTCTTTCGGGTATATGACTAGTAGAAGGACTGCTGGGTCATACGGTAATTCTATCCCTAGCTTTCTGAGGAACTGCAAAACTGTCTTCCACAGTGGCTGCACCATTTTACATTGCCACCAGCAATGAATGAGTGTTCTTATTTCTCCACATCCTCTCCACAACATGCAATTTTATTTTTAGGTTGTTTTCTTAAATAGCAGCCATTCTAATTGGTGTGAAAATTAATCTTGTGGTTTTAATTTGCATTTCCCTATATCTAGTGAAGGTAAGCATCTTTTCATGTGCTTCTTAGCTATTTGCATATCCTCTTTGGAGAAATGTCTATGCACATCTTTTACCCATTCTAAAATTGTGTTGTTTGTTTTTTTCTTGGGTAGTGGAAATCTTCATATATTCTGGATATTAAACCCTTATAGGATATATGGTTTCAAATATTTTCTCCCATTGAGTAGGATGTCTTCTCTTTTGTGATAAAGTCCTATGATAAAAAAATGCTTTTAATTTTTATGAAGTCTCATTTATCTACTTTTTTCTTTTGTTGTTTGTGATTTGAGTGAAAAGTCTAAGAAACCATTGCCTAACAGGGGATCCTGAAGATGATTCTCTGCATTTTCTTCTAGGAGTTTTTATTCCTGGTCCTTATATTTAGGACTATGATCTTTTTTGAGTTAACTTTTATGTATCGTGTGAGAGATGGGTCCTCCTTCACTTGTATGCATATAGATATACAGTTTTCCCAGTGCTATTTGTTGAAAAGTCTATTCTTCTCCAACTGAGTTGACTTCATAGCCTTGTCAAAAATCAATTGGCTATATATGTGAGGATCTACTTCTGAACTCTCAATTGAATTCCATTGGTCTATGTATCTATCCTTGTGCCAGTACCATGTTGTTTAATCACTACCTTTGTAATAAGTTTTTAAGTCATGAAGTGAGAGTCTTCCATCTTGTTTCTTTTTCAAGATCTTTATTGCATTCTGAGTCCCTTACCCTTCCAAATAAATTTGAAAATTGGCTTTTCCAGCTGTGCAATGTAAGCTGTGTGTTCTTTTGTGTCTGGCTTTTTTAAATGAGCATACACGTTTGAGATCCTCCAGGCTGGTGATTGTCACTAGTTCGTTCCATTTTATGGCTCAGTGTAGTCCATTGTGTAAACATATCACAATTTGCTTAACTATTTACCAGTTGATGGAAACTTTACAGTCTGCTTTGACTATTCACTGTCATTTTTCTCAGTTAAATATAGAAGTTTTATTGCTGAGCATTTGGGAAGATCCCCTTTAAATTAGTAAGACATCACCAAATTGCTTCCCAAAGAGAATATACAATTACACATTCCTTCAGACTAGTACAGACGTTCTAGTTGCTCCATACCCTCACCAACTGTTGGAATTATAAGTTTGTTTTTGTATTTTCTCCATTTTGTGAGATATGTACTTGTATTGAATATTAGATTCAATTTTCATTCTTCTGGAAATCAGTGATGTTGAGCATATTTTCACATGCAGAGTAAAAATTCATGTATCTTGGTGTATATTGAAATTGCTGTTTAAATGTTTTGCATATTTTTATTAGTTTTCCTTTTATTATAGAGTCATAAACATTCTTTATATACACTGAAAACAAGCTCTTTGCCAGATATATATGCTTTGAATTTTACCTCCTGCTCTTGTGACTTGTGTATTCCTTTATTTATTTTAAAAATTTATTTACTTTTTATTGTGGGTAAAAATCAAAATTTTCACAATACATACCAATATTTGTAAAATGATATATAAATATATATGAATATATGTGCATTTGCTTACAAAAATGTTATATATATATATATATATATATATATATATATATATATATATTTTTTTTTTTTTTTAAGAGGTGCTTAGATTACCTAAATATTACACAGAACCTACCGGGATTCCCATGTTCCCCATCTCCCAAACTTCCCACCACATCCCACACAAACATCTCCCACAAGTGTGGCCCATCACCCTCAATGGACTTACACATCCTGGGGCCTTGCCATCAACCATAGACCACAGTTCACATCATAGACCACACTCTCTCCCACACAGTTCTGAAAGGTGTGTGCTGATTTAAAATGGCCTACATCCGTTGCCACAACGGCACTCAGGACAGCCTCCAAATCCCGAAAAAGCCCCTGTATTTCAACTGCACATCCCCTCCCTGCACCGAAAGTGTCCAGTGGCCACTGGCTCCACCTCACTGTTATAATTTCTTCCATTGCTAGAATCACCATATGTGTACAACAGAATACCATCAAGTCCACTCTAGTCCATAGTTCTTCCCCCAATCCTGAGGGGACTAGAATGGTGATGTCCACTCCACCTCCAAGTGAGAGGGGGCTTATATCCCATGGATATGAAGGGTGAGATGATCCTGCCTGCAGATGCAAGTCCTCTCTATTCCCTGGGATGGCTCTTGCCCATCGTTGTCTCCTCGCCAGGTGACTTGGATGAGTCCATTGAGCTGTAGGGTAGGAGTTGCAGCTCCACCGAGATTCCACGGACACCTGGCACATAGGTAGGCCAGAAGCTCCAGTCTCTGGAAGTATACCTAAAAACTCCAGCATCACATATAGGTTTTGAATAGAAGGGACTGATGAACCATGTGCAGGGAGGCCTTATTTGAGTCCAACTCTGTCACTCTCAGGAGCACAGATTCCAAAATAGAGCCCACTGATAAGGCGTCAGTCTCTGGGGCTATCCCCACTTATATAAGATCTGGGTGTCTCCAGAGCTCTCAGGAGCCCCTCTGTGTGGGGTGATATGCACTTTGGTGTTCTATGAGATCCTACTGAGGTGTGCGTAAGCGTTTCCTATGGGATGACTTCCCGACTCTCTTTGAAGTCTCTTAGCAACTTGAATTCATTTGTCTTTACCTTTTCTCCCTTTTATTCAAGGTCTTTTTCCAGTTGTGTTACCAATTGGCACTTGGTATTAATCCCTCGTTGCCAGGGAGGGTCATCCCCAGGAATCATGTCCCACGTTGGGGGGAAGGTAATGAATTCAGATGCTGAGTTTGGCTTAGAGAGAGGCCACATTTGAGCAACAAGGAGGCTCTCAGGTGGCAACCCTTAGGCACCCCACAACAGCAAACTAAGTCTTAGTTACAAGAGCAAAGACTCACAAGGGTAGTCATCAATAAAAAGAACTCATCAGTGGGTCATCCTCTTTTGACAGACACTGTCCCTGCACTCAGAGAACTATTGCTGCTCTCTTGGAGACTGTGGCAGAGCTCTCCAGGCTAGGAATTCAGATTCCCTCATTTATTGTGTGATTGTCCAATCACCGTGACCATGCCCCATCCTTTGAACTTTTGAACAATTTTGTATATCTTTCTTGTATATTCAGATGAACTTACTCCCATGAATCCCCACTCCCAGACACCCCCCAGCAATTATCCCCTGCAGTACCCACTGTAAGCCTTCTGTGATCTAAATCTTCCATGAACATGTAGTCCATAAAATAATCAAATACACTTAATAGGAAAAAGAAACAACAATGATAAGCTTACATACAAGAGACAAACATAAGGAAACTCCAGTAAAACAAACAAACATATATATATATATATAATATATATTCTTTTTTTCCTTTTATCACTGTGTTATTGGATGTCCGGTATGCCGTGACACCTTCCCCCTCTCAATCCCCAGTGTATCCCAAATTTTCATTTAATTTTCAAAGAAGTTTTAGGTCACAGCAAAGTCACACACGGAGTACCAGAGACTCCCAGATACCAAACCACCCCCCTTTCCCCACCCAATATTAACCCCCCCCCCCTTATTTTTGGATGTTAGCATTGTTATAACTGTTATACAGATAGCAAAATATAGCAACTAAACATTGCCAATGATTTACAGTATAGTTTACAATTTAGATGATACAGTTTAATAAGTTTTGATGATATTTACCATGTCCTGTGTCCATTACTGTAAGGCAATGAAAAACATTTCCCATGACCACTAAATAACCCATTTGATCTTTTCTGTTCCTTCCTCCCCACCCCCCTGGGGCATATGACACTCCCCTGTCTTGACTCATGGAAGGTCAAGATTCATAGTTACATGCCCTGGGTATTTGAACCTGCCCTTCTTAATCTACCCACCTGTCAAAGCTGCACCATCAAACCCAGTAATATCACTACCCATCTGTACTATCCTTCAATATGCAACTATACTCTATCCCTTTACCATAGATTATGTCCATATGGGTGATGGCTCAAAGCCTCCTCTTCTCTTTCTCTCCCTTGTTAACCTATCTTTCAGACAATGGTTCTCAGAGACTGCTCACTTTCCTCAGTTCAGTTCAGTGAGGTCATATAATGTTCATCCTTCAGTGCCTGGCTTGCATCACTCAACATAAGGTCTTCAAGATTCTTCCACATTATTCCATGTGTTAGCACTTTATTCCATCTTACAGCTGAGTAATATTCCATTGTATGTATGTACCACATTTTGCTTATCCATTCGTCTGTTGATGGGCACCGGGACTGATTCCAACTTTTGGCAATGGTTAACAATGCCGCTATGAACATTGGTGTGCATATATCTGTTTGTGTCTCTGCTTTCAGTTCTTCTGGGTATATACCCAGCAGTGGAATTACTGGATCATACGGAAGATCTATTGTTAGTTTTCTGAGGAACCGCCAAACTGTCCTCCACAGTGGCTGGACCATACCGCAGTCCCACCAGCATTGGATGAGGGTTCCTATTCCTCCACATCCTCTCCAACATTTAGTGTCTCCTGTTTTTTCTTTTCTTTTTTTTTTTTTAATTTAGTTTTATTGTGGGTAAAAATCAAAATTCTCACAATACATACAAACAATTGCAAAATGATATATAAATATATATGCATATATGTGTATTTGCCTACAAAAATGTTATTTATATATATATATACATATATTTTAAGAGGTGCTTAGATTACCCAAAATATTACACGGAACCCACTGGGATTCCCATGTTGTCCACCTCCCACACCTCCCACCACATATATCCTGTTTTTTTAATAGCTGCCGCCTGATGGGTGTAAGATGGTATCGCATTGTAGTTTTGATTTGCATTTCCCTGATAGCAAGCGATGTTGAGA
>JAKSZT010054456.1:242097-281681 GCA_026826555.1 Tolypeutes matacus
TGTTATTTCCTTTATGTAGGTTTTATATTGGTAGATGTCAGTTTGTATTGTGCATTTATTTGGAGCTAATATGTATATATGCATATACACATACACATCAATTAATTCTGAATATTTATAAATATGTGTGCACACATGAATTTCTACACATGCATATATATCCTAGCTGTCTCTACTGAGATGGTCTAGAAGTAGTAATGCAATAGTAACAAAAGAGCACTGCCTGGGCCTTTATCTTGGTTTCTAAATACCATTCTCCAATCAAAGGAAGAATAGGCTCATTTTGAGTCACTGGAAATACAGTAAAACCCTGGAGAATCTTGTAGTGGCAGAACATAAAAAAGAAAGAAAGGGTGGAGAATGAGAAAATGACTCAGGAACCAACATGAAGTAGTTGTCAATAGTGAAAGACTATTTGAGCAAGAAAATAATCTATTACTATATTATAACCCAGGTACATAAAATACATGAGCTCTTAGTGATATGAATGAATGAATGAATGAATGAGAAATGCAAAACTTCATAAAGGAAGACTTTCTAATAATTTGCAAAGTCATTCCCATCCTCAGGAAATAGGGCTGATTTACTTTCCTCCCCCTTCTTCCTCTTCCCCAGCTTCTAAGAAAGGAGCTAAGGCGACCCCAGGCTAGTGTGACCAGCAGGACACACATGCATAGTCCAGGGCTCAGGAGCTGTTTGCCATCTACTTCTTGATGGAGGTTCCACGGACCCTTCTGAAGTCCTCCATGTGATCCCTTCTTATGGAGGAAAAGAGGTTCAGGGAAGGGAAGGACCGTGCCAAGGAACCAAACTCAGAGTCTGTGTCCCACACTTGACTGGATGGAGAAGCTGGATATGGAGGAAACTCCCCATCACAGCTGCTGGTCAATTACAGGCAGATGCCATGGAGCCCCAGTCTGGCAGGCTCCTCATGGCAGAATCAGAAACCCCACAATCCCACATTTGTGACCTCATCATCACCCAGGGAAACAAGCATCATCCCTAAGGGCACCTGCACACCTAAAGAGCAGACAACTTGCTCAGCCAGTACCCAGGCCACCCTCCTGCCCCTCGTTCCTCTACTGGATCCCATTTTCACACAGCCCCAAATGCTGGGCCATTATCCTTGAAGCATCTCTCCAGTCCCTCCCATCCCCATGGCTGCTGTCCCAGCCCAACCTCTCCCAAGGCCCTCAGCCTCAATCCCAGCCCTTCCTGTCCAAGCCAACTTTGAATCACAAGCTCCCAAGAGACAGCACATTCCCTTTATGAAGAATTTAGGGCCAGGCCAAGGCTCAGCTAAGGATAAGGGCATCCAACTGAGGAGCACAGCAGCATCATCTGCCGACCACCTGCAGGGCCACCACGTGCTCCCTGTGCTGCTGGTCAGTGTCCGTTTATCATCATCACCTGCAGGTGCCTGTCATGGTGGGACCCCAGTCAAGAAGGTAGGTGCAGGGTCACACGGAATAGCACCTCCCAGTCCTGGGTCCTGGAAGCCCTTGGGCAGTGTGAAGGCCCCTTGGACACAGTTTCCACAATGAAGCTAATGTCAATCGGTGGGGCCAGGGGACTGGGGCTTAGAGGCCCAGGCTCCACTATGGGGAACAGAGGCAGTTATGCCTCATGGAGGAAGGGAGGTTAGGGTCACCTCTGGGAATTATGGTGATGATGACACAGTTGTCTGCCTTCACTGAGCTCCCACTCTGTGCCAGGAGCTGCGCTAAGCCCATTCTGAATCTGACATGACCTTACTGGGAGTTGGTAAAGTTATTGACCCCATATACAAAGCTATAAACTGAGGCTCAGGGCTGAGGGTTCCGTGCCCAGTTACAGCCTTAGGAAGAGCAAAGCAGGGCTCAGGCTCAGATCTGTCTCCTTAGAGTTCCCTCTTCATCCTCATGTTGTATGTGCTCCTACTGGAGAGAAGAAGAATCTGAGGCTCAGAAAAGGTGGGCTGGTTTATGGCCTGGGGGCAGGAGTACCCAGAGCTGATTCTGCACAGGCAACTGGCTCCTGAGCTGCTGCCCTTGACCACAGGTCTGCTCCTCCCATCAGGTGGGGAGTGAAGCATGAGTACTGCAGCCATGCTCCGAGCAGGGGACTGAGGTCTGAGACCACCCTGCCTCACACAGGAGGCTCTGACTTCAGAGCTGAATCCCCAGCCCTGGGATCTGAGTCACTTCCTTTCATCATCCAGGTCAGCCTAGCACTGGATATCTGTCCACCCCCCAATGTGTGATAGACTTGGTGAAGTCCAGTGTGCTATCTTTCATCTAGTTCAGCCCAAAGCCTGTCCCATGGGGAAGGGTCAAATTTGAATTCCCAAGGTTTTGAGGGTTTCCAGGGTCTCTGATAACACTCCTACCATACAGATTTACTGTCTTCTGAACTCATCCCACTAGCTTGGCACTGACTACAGCTCTCTGCAGTTTCTAGGATGAGGAGTCGAGTCCAGGAACCAGAAAGAGACCTGTTTCCAAGAGATTCTCAGGAATCCAAATAAGAGAAGGAAAGGCTTGAATCTAAACAGGAGTAGAATGTAGGCATCAAGATGTTCTACAGTGCGGAGACTAACAGAAGGGAGTGGGAGATGGGATGGGGGTGGGAAACATTCATTGTACTCTGTCAGGTAAGTAAGAAGCAGCGGTTCTCTTCAAATTATAGTATGGCAACAGAATTTGAATATACCTTGTTAGGGCAATTTGTATATTCTTCTTAAGATTCGGAGCAGAATGTTGAATTCTGAGTCCTTTTTGCTTGAATTTTTTATAGATAAACTTAGTTTTGTGCCCATCAACCCATCCTGCTTTGCATCTGTAGCTGTAGGTTTTTTACTTCCTTCAATGATGAGTATACTTTCTGAAGAAAATTCAGGACATATAGTCAAAGAAATGTATATTTCATTATGGAGAAAAGGTAACATGATTTTTGAAATTAGGATTGTCTCAGCAAATCTGTCCTGTTCAGTTTTTTAAATACAGCAACTTCTATATTGCTTGTATTATTTCACATAATTCATATCTATTAATGCAAGTTCTGCAGTATCCAACTCGGCCCACCTTTCTAACCATCCCCTTTTCTCAAATGCTCCACTACATCTAAGAACTACATTCACTCTACAGTTTCATGACCAGACATTCTGTCCCTTTTTTCCAGATTATTTTGTTACTGTTAAATATGTAAATGTTTCATATTTTAATGATTTAGTTAAATTTTAGCTTATACTACTTGTGCATGAATCAAAAGTGAAATTGCTCAAGATGAAATAGGCAGAAACATGTCTTTTTCCACACTTTTGCCCTGGCAACTCCATTCTCCTTTCCAAAGAAACCAATGTTAACTCTTTCTTTTTAATCTTTCCAGAAATGTTTCATGCCACTAAAAGAAAATACAAGCTATTTTCTTTTTCTTTTTTTAAAGATACTTAGATTACATAAATGTTACACACAAAATATAGGGATTCCCATATCCCCTACTCCCCACACCTCCCACATAAACATCCTTCATGAGTGTGGCACATTCATTGCAATTGATAAACATATCCTGGGGCTTTGCCATTAAGCATGGACCATAGTTCACATTGTAGTCTACACTCTCTCCCACACAATTCTGCATGTTATGTGATGATATAAAATGGCCTATATCAGTCTTTGCAGTGTCACTCAGGATGATTCCCAAGTCCCAAAAAAGCCTCTGTATTACAACTGTTTTTCCCTCTTCCTGTCCCCAGAGCCTCCAGTGGCCATTGGCTCCACATCAATGTTGTAATTTGTTCCATTGCAAGAATCACAATATGTCTATAGTAGAATACCAGTAAGTCCACTCTAGTCCATAGTTCTTTCCCTAATCCTGAGGATTCTGGGATGGTGATGTCCACTCTACCTCTAATTGGGAGGGGGTTTATGGATAGGACTATGTGGGAAGATGGATAGGACTATCTTGCTTGCAGTTACAGACTCTGTTCCTTAGGATGTTCATTGTCCATCATCATCTCCTTGTTAGTTGTCCAGGGTGAGTCCAATGAGTTGCAGAGTAGGTGTTGCAACTCTGGTGAGTTTCCAGACCCAGCTGGCATACAGACAGCCCAAAGACTCGAGTTTCTGGATGTAAACCTACAAACTCCAGCACCAAGTATAGGTTTAAATAGAAGGGACAGATGAGCCATGTGCAGGGAAGACATAACTGAGTCCAACTCTGTCACTCTCAGGAGCACAAACTCCAAAGTAGTGCCCACTGGCAAGGCACCAAACTCTGGAGGTATCTGCCCTGACTATAGGGCCTGGGTGTCTCCAGAGCCCTCAAGAGCCCCACTATTTGGGATAGTATCCACTTTGGAAGTCTATGAGATCCTGCTGAGATGTGCATAAGTGTTACCTCTGGGATGACCTCTGGACTCACTTTGAAGTCACTTAGCCATATAAACTCATTTGTCTTTACCTTTTCTCCCTTTTATTTGAGGTCTTTGTCCAGTTGCATTGCTAGTTGGTGCTTGGTAGTAATCCCTTGGTGCCAGGGAGGCTCATCCCTGGGAGTCATTTCCCATGCTGGGAAGAAGGTAATGCATTTACATGCAAGTTTGGTTTCGAGAGAGGCCACATTTGAGCAACAAGGAGGCTCTCAGGAGGTATCTCTTAAGCACCCCACAACAATTGGCTAAGCATCAATTTCAAGATCAAAGGCTCATAAGCATAGTCATCAATATCAAGGGCCCATGAATGGATCATCTTCCTTTGCCAGTTATTGCGGCACAGTAGGGAGACTGTTTCTGTTCCATTAGAGAATGTAGCAGAGTGCTCCAGATGGGAATTCAATATTCTCTCGGTATTGTGTGAGTCTCCACCCACTGTGAAAATGCCCCGTGAACATTTGAACATTTTTATATACCTTATATGTATGCCCAGATGAACTTCCTCCCATGTATACCCCATCATTGACACCCACCACCAACGATCTTCCCCTGCCCCAGTTGCAACCCTACTGTGATGCAAAGCTTCTTCAAAAAATGAAACCAGTAAAATAGCCAAATACAATTAAAAGGAAAATGAAATAATATTGATAAGTTTAAATATAAGAAATATAATACATAAAAATTAAAAAAAAACTAGAAATGAAATACAATTGACAGATTGGGATATTAAAAAATAATGAAAAATATTTAAACAAAAATTTTTGACATTTTGCCTTTCATCACTGTAATATCTGGTGTCCTGTCTGAACAGTGGCATTTTCTTCCATTTATTCCCCAGTGTCTTACTATTTTTCTTTTTGGCTTCAAAGAAGTTTTAGGTCACAGTAAAGTCACATACAGAATAGAGGGGACTCTCATATACCTAACGTCCTCCCCTTTTCTTCCTTCCTGTATTAATACCTATTTATATGTGGATGATACCTTTGTTATAACTGATATAGACATAGTGAAACATAGCTACTCAAAATGTTCAATGGTTTATATTATGGTTTACATTTTAGACTGTACACTTTAAAAATTTTTGATATTTATCATGGCCTGTGTCCTTCCTTGTAAGATCATGTAGAATACTTCCATTGCCCACTAAATACCCCCTGTTCAATCAATCTATTCTATTTCTCCATCCCCCTCCCCTTGGGGCCGCTGGTAACTCCCTTGCTTGGATGACAAGCTTCATAGTTAAATGCAACAACACTGAGGTCTTGACACACTGGTTTGTCCTTCCCTATTAGGAACTGCCCATATTCTCGAGAGACTCCCGCCTTCTATTTGTGAACAAATTGGTCCTCCCAAGTATGGGATTCCAACTCTTTACCATTCATTATGTGGACTCCACCAACAGATAAAACACATTATGACAGAATGGTCACCCACACACTCCTGCTCCAGTGTGTCCTGTCCTGACAGTACAGGTAATTCCTGAAAATACCAATGGTATTGAGCCCCCAAGTTGTAGGTAATGTGCAGTGGTGACATGCTCTACCAGGTTCCTGTCTGCCTTGGTGGCCAGGTAGCTGGGGCCTATTGGCATAGAACTTTGGGCCCACCTCTCCTAATGAGTTAATGTCCAAATGGCTCTGTCATCCCAGATGACATAAAGTTGGAAGAGGTTGGTTAGGGAAAGCCAGGGTCTCAGACATCCTGTGAACAGGTCTTTCAGCCTTTATTGCATATTAATCCCTTGGCTAAAACACAAAGCAAAGACAAAGATGAAAACCACCTCACTGGAAATTGAATCCCTTCCTTAATGTTTCCTTCTACTTTCTTTCCAAGCATTTCTTCAACCCATTCTTGTTAGGTTTATTGCTCCAAGGCTCAAAGTCCCAGCCTAGGATTCTTAGAGGTGGACACTGCTTCCTGCTTTATTTACAATAATTAGCACACCAAATCCCAGCTTCTGACTGTCAGCTCATCTGTATAGTTTTGGCTGTGACAGCATTGCATTGGCTGTGGTGGCACACATTTGTGACCATGCCTTGTATCACACTAGCTAATTTAATTCAACAACCTATACCAAAATTGCTTATGCCCACCAGAACCTAGGGGAAGGAGGGTATAGTCAACCAATTAAAACTTACAGATCCAACCTTGAGAATCTGCCAAGCATTGGATTGATTCATTTCTTTCACATTCTTCTTAAGTGATGATGAACTTTGCTGTAGGTGAAGGGATGATGTGGTGACCTTGTGAGGTACCCCAAAACTGTGGTTGTGGTGCTCATAGTAATGCCCCTCTTGGGAAAGAACTTACCTAGGACCTTAACCCACCCAAGACACTTACTTTCCCCTGTTTTTGGTGCTGATCACTTTTGCTAGGCATCACATGGGCCAGGCCATCTTCTCAACACTGCTTGTGCCTTCCTCACATGCTCGGTTCAAGGAGTTTGAGATTGAGGAAGAGAGGCAGATTCAGATGTTGGAGGAGAGAAATGGCTCCCAGTGTTCTCTACCTCCAGCCCCTCCCAAGCTTCATCCACAGGTTCCTCCAGGCACTGTGGAAGGCCAACAACCAGGTATGGCTCACCACATTCCAACAGTAGATGAGGACCAAAGGGGCCAGAGAGTAGGCCATAGGACTCACATGTGCTAGAATCCCTTTAGGATGTACCTTCTATATTGCAACAGAAAAACCCAGAAAGACCTTAAGTTCTTAGTTACCCTTAGTCACGAACTAGGTCAACTTTGTCAGTTATCATAGCTACTCTCTCATCTTGACTGTCAAAGGGACATGTTTATACAATATGCCTAAAGAGTAGGGTATGGGTGAAGGGATATCTTAGAATGTCAGAGGTTCCTCCTTTCCTTGTACAGAAACTCTAAGATCATTCATGTCTTAAATTTTATCCTACAAATCTTCACATAGTTTCAGATTAGCCTGACCCACGTGGAGCCATTTCTTGTTCCTAAAATATTGCTCTAACCAATACATGGTTGGAACTTAAAGATGGAGATTCATGCCACTTTCACTTCCTACCTTTAGTATCCATTCCAAAAAAGTCAGGCCACAAGGGTGAGATTTCCAGCCAGAGGCAATTCAGACACCAGCACGCTCTGAAGACAAAGGCACCCAAGGAGATACCACCTGAAGCCGTGAAAAAGTACATGGACATCAAGGATGGGCTTGTGGGGACTTTGCACTCAGCCTCTGAGGGAGAAGATGGAAAATTGGAAGAAGAAGACATAAGGAGTAGCAGAAAGATGATGGAATCTGTGCTGACCCAGATATCCTCAGACACATTGAATCACTGTGTGCAGAGGAGGACTTTGTCACCAAGGTGGGTGCATCTGTAGGTGTGGTGACTAGCAGATTCCAGAGTCTTGGCACTGTCAGCACATTAAGATCTGTGCATTTTTCCCAGTCTGTTGAAACTTGTATCCATTCCTTATCTTCTGAAGAGTGTGTTTGGTGTACACCTATCAATTTTTGAGTCTTTGTGTGGGTTTATGGTGTGCATGTGCATGTTTGAATATGTATGTGTGTAGCTGGTGATGCCCATTGTCCAAACAAACCACAGATTACAGATTGAGGTGCAGGGTCAACATTTTCCCTCTTGCTTCTAAACTGACATGTAGTACTTCTTAAGGGTGCTCAATCCCCTTTATTACTTTTCCCAGGTGGAGGCTGTCATTCACCCTCATTTCCTATCAGAATTGCTTTCACCAGGAGCACATATAGACTTCCTGTCCCTAACAGAGGAACTGCAGCAAGAGGAAGGACTCATGCTCACCCAGGTAAACCAAGTATGGTATGGAAAATCACAACATGGATTCCACAAGACCTTGTCCAACCTACTTTTTCTTGGGTGAAGTGGCTTCCAGAGATAAGCAGCTGAAGGTGTGGGTGCAGGTGGAGATTGAGTAGGGATGATACTATGCAGAGGTATGGGAAAGGAGGTGTAAGGACTGAAAGTTTGGACATAATGCATAGGTAGAATGAGCTATAGTATATATAAACAAAACCTACCTGCCTTCTGCCCAAGTGCAGTCACCTCTACCACCCACTCAGCCAACTCATGTGAGAAACATCTGCAGAGCCAGTAATTGTCTATTTCCTTGACACAGCTGGTTGAGAACTGTCTCCTGTCCTTGAAAGATGTAGAGGGTGAAGGAGCATCTCCAAGTTTTAATATATCTGGATTGGGCTCATTTCCTTCCACATGCAAGTCTAGCAATGGTACAGAGAGTAGAGATGACCATGGCCAACTTCTAGGGGTTAACATCAGTTTTGATTGCAGAGCAGACCAAAGAATTGCTGTCTCTCCAAGGAGTCAAGAATCTCCCCAAATCATAAAGAAACAAATCTCCTCTCCTCACCAAAACCAAAGACACTCTTCCTCTAGATTTGGAAGCAGGGATGAGGTGGATCTGCAAGAATCTTGCCTATAAGTGCACCCAGGCTCACAGATGGGTCCAGTGAAGAGGAAGATGAGGAGCTCCCCAGCCTTGCATTCCTCTTGACACCTCAACATCACCTGCTGCCACTGGAACTTGTCAAGGGTCCCCTCCTTGGCTCAGGCAATCACAGCTCTGGATTCAAGAGAGTCTGGGGAGCATCCCTGCCTATATCTGTGAAAAGAGGTCACAATCAAACTCCCCATCCTGCTGTCAAGTCTCCAAAAACAGCTTTAGCTTAAGGTCCATCTTCTGCTGCAAGCACGCCCCACCCAAGAGCTGACTTTGTGGCCTCTGGGAGGCAACATTTGGCTCTGGGAGCAAGTCAATCCTCTCAGCCTCAAAAAAGAAAGTGCAACCCATTCTTAGGTCATAGAAAGAAGAAGCCCCATTGTAGAGAGAAGGGAGCAGTGGAACTAAACTCTCCACATACCTGACCCTCCATGTTGGACCCCTAGAGTGGCTTTCCCCTTGCTATACCTAAATGACTCTAAACGTTGCTTCCTGGGGCCAGTGCTGTTCCTTGGCAGGTCTAGAGATTGTGGAGAGGGCAGTGAGGGGCTTCAAAGCCTTTCCAAGGTATACATGATCCCATTGGTGGGGGATGAGGAGTGGTACTTTTAGAGGAGCTGTATAGAAAATATATATAAAAGTTGTGTCGCTTAAAAATGCTCTCAGTGCGTTTTTGATGGTATTCTGTTGTACACATATGGTGATTCTAGCAATGGAAGAAATTATAACAATGAGGTGGAGCCAGTGGCCACTTGACACTTTTGGGGCAGGGAGGGGACGAGTAGTTGAAATACAGGGGCTTCTTTGGGATTTGGAGGTTGTCCTGAGTACCTTTGTGGCAACGGATGTAGGCCATTTTAAATCAGTACATACCACTCAGAACTGTGTGGGAGAGAGTGTGGTCTATGATGTGAACTGTGGTCTATGGTTGGTGGCAAGGCCCCAGGATGTGTAAATCCATTGAGGGTGGTGGGCCACACTTGTGGGAGATGTTTGTGTGGGATGTGGTGGGAGGTGTGGGAGGTTGGCAACATGGGAATCCCAGGGGGTTCCGTGTAATATTTTCGGTAATCTAAGCACCTCTTAAAATATATTTATATATATATAAATAACATTTTTGTAAGCAAATGCACATATATGCATATATATTTATATATCATTTTATAAAAAGTGGTATGTATTGTGAAAATTTTGATTTTTACCCACAATAATAAATAAATAAATAAATAAATGCTCTCAGTGCTGCAATATTGTATATGTCCATCACTGATACTTGATGGATGGTACCATGGTAAAGGTGGAAGGATACGGGTGGTTCCAGTTTCTATGGATCCACAGGTGACTGACATACTGCCATCCAGCTTCAGTCCGGTTTCCTTCGGGCTGCTCCTGGGAGAAGAATAACTTTCATGCTTTTCCTGTTAAGTGAAAAGCCCCAGTGATCTCTTTCCTCATGCCTTCTCACAAGCCCTGACTACATTTTGTGGGTGGTTATCGGTGGACATCCCGATATTATTTGCATCTCTTAATAATTTCCCGATGGAAAGATGCTCTTCTACCTTTAGGATTTCTAGACTGTCAGCTAATTTTCTATAATTGATACTTGAGATAAGAGCTTCTGTAAGCATTTTTGTGTAGACATTGGGGCTTCCATGGACTTCAGCACATGCAGGCCAATTGCTGTGCAGTTTGTTTGAGCAGAGACCACCAAGCTTGCCTTCCTAGGGACATGGCTCTGTGTATTTCAGCCTCAATATAGGAGATAGCACATTAAGATTCACAAGGATTACTAATTGTGTAATTAGAGTTGAGCTATTTCTTAATGCCAATGAGTACAGAAAAGGATATGGTGTAAAAGAAGATTCACAAGTCCATCCAAATGTGTTTGTATGCAATATAATATAGGCAGGGAGGATATGAAGTCACTATGTATATTTCTGTGTAGGAATGAGTCTTGTCCAACTAGGTGGGGAAGGATTCATTTTTGTGGCCAAGGGGACTGACCTCAGGAGCCTTTGGGATCTTCACGGATCATCCCACAAACACTGTTACCTCTTCTCCCTAATTAATGACTGAAAATTTTATATTGAATACATATAGAAAATCATATTTCTGTCTAAAATTATTTCTCTCCAAAAAAGTCAAACCAACTGGATTGTAAACAAACCAAACAGGAAAATATATAGGTTGATTTGTATAGCAAGCTATGGGCTGCCCTGCATGTGCAGGGAGTATATAAGCTGGGAGGAAGGTGGAGAAGGGCTGAGGCTTCAGCTGTCCTCCTGCCTGGGCTCCTGTCTAGGCCCGTGATCAGAGCAGTGGGGCTGCCTGGGGATGTGGCATTTAGTGACTAGGATTTGATTCTGGGGAATGTGGAGAGCTTAGTTGAGCACTGGGTGGACATGTTCTGGACCTGTCTTAACAGATAAGTGCCATATGAGGATAATATCAAGAAAAAGAGCTGATACTAAGGAGAAACGGTGCACCCACTTTTTATATTGAATGTTTTTTTGTCACCCTCCAATTGCTATTTAACTCCTCAAATTCAGGTGTTTGTGCTCCAATCTCTTCACTCATCCAGCCAGCCCATAACAGACACTGAGATTCCTTGCTAGCCCTGACACTCACCAATTTTCCTTCCAGCCAGTGGTTCCTTCTCCAAATTCTAGGTTCTGATTCCTTCCCCACACTTCCTGTGTGGTTTCAGGCAAGCCATGACTCCCAGCATGTATCCCCTGACACAGCTCAGCATGCACAGCTGTAGTCACAAGGTTTTTTCCCATCAGAAGAGGTAAAATGGAGATAAAGCCATCCTTTTACCAAGGTTGCCTGGCCCCCATGCTTACTCCCAGCAAAGAGCTTGGGATAGAAAGAGACACATGTCAGGATGCTATCCTCTTGTCATCTTCCTAAAGTACCCACAATTCTGCCCACAGTTTCTCCTTCACCACTACCTTCTTTTTCCCCAGTTGAATCATCCATGAGCTGTCTCTCCACTCTACAGTCTTTTCCGTAATGGAATTTTATACTTAGCCATGCTTTTCCCTTCTGATACCCTCTCTCTGTTCCTAGCTGGGCCTCAGGAAAGAGATGTGGGACTCATAGGCTATATGCCACATAGACAGTATGACAAGGGCTGGACAAGTACCTAATGTCCAGAAAATTACTAAGCACCATGCCATGCAGGTCCCTCTTGGGCTGAGCATCCTCATCATGTGGGTGGGACATTTTAATTAGGCTACTTCAGTTAAGGCATGATCCAGGGTGGTTCTCAATCCTCTATTGGGGTCATTTATAAATGGGGTGAATATGGAGAGAGAGACTAAGAGAAAGACACAGAAGCTGAGAGAGAAAGCCAGAAGCAAGAAGCTGAAGCAATGAAACCCAGAAAAAATGCAAAGTCCAGCAGATGCCGCCTTGTGCATTGCCATGTGACAAAGGAGTCCAGGATCATTGGCAGCTGGTCTTCAGGGAGAGAGTATTATCTGATGGCATCTTGATTTTGACATTTTTTAACCCTCAAAACTGTAAGCTTATAAGATAATAAATCCTCACTGTAAGATCCAATCCATTTCTGGTATATTGCATTGTGGTAACCTAGCAGACTAAAACACTGGTTCCTCGGCTATATTTTAGTAATCTACATTAATAATTCTCAGTAGATGGGAAGAAACAGAGAGCATACTCTGCAAAGGGGATGAGTCTAAATACCCAGCAATTGTGATATTGCCTTCTGAGGACAATTGTCCTCAAATTCCAAATGAATCACTACAACTGTCAGCCAATGGTACAGGTGGGAGTGACATGTATGTTGTGGGGAGGTCAGAAAAATGCAGCTGACAACCAATACTCTACATTAAACTGGTGAGCTATATTTCTGAGTCAACAGGTTATTTAAACTAACCACATAATGCTTATGTGGCCCAGCCAAATTGTTAAATATTACAAAATAAGAATTGTTTCAACAACTTCAGCATAATTTCTAAGGACAAACTAAGGAAGGATGCTGAAGTGCTTAATCTACCCAGTAAACTGAAAATAAAATTTTACCTTTTTATAGTCGTTGGTATTCAAGACTCTGGAGGTGGATTTTGAACTCAGAATGTCCCGTCAGTTTTCGAGGAAAGCCATGGAGTTCGTCATTCTGGCTGACTGCTTTGCATTGGGGATTGGTAGGACTGGAGCAGGCTCTGATAAGGGAATAAGTTTGTTAAAGGAAATATTGGGGTCCCTGCCAGTGGCTTCTTGTGGTGGAGTCAGCTTGCCATCTGTGTTACAATATCCCTTTCACAGCCTCTTCTGCAGGAAGTCTGACCAAAGCTGCAAAGTCATTGGCAGTTACAAGGTATATGCTTTTGGAAACCAGTTGGAAGGGTATTATCTGTGCTGCATCTCTTAATATTTCTATGATTAGCTGGACTGTCTCAGATAACAGGTAGGTATTGATGGTTGTAGGATGCTTCAAAAATCTCTCCACAAGATTTTCTGTCCTACTGACCAAAATACCACAAGTTCAGAACGGGCAGATTTTATAGCAGGTGGTCTTCTTTTCCAAATTCATTTTGCATTATTTATGTCATTATGGACAGATATAAAGCTAGACGCTGACCATATAGGGATGTAGCAATTTCTCCAGGAGCCTTGAGTTCCTGATTCTTGTCCTGATCCATATCCTAAGCAAGGGAGTAAAGTTCATCAGATACACAGAGCTTGGGCTTATGCACACACTATACACAACAAGGGTGGGAAGTCTTGGGGGCACCCTAAAATTCTACTCATCACATTTTCCTCGGATGGACAATTTCTTCTGAAGGCAGGTGTTGGGGATTGAATCATGCCCCCCAAAATGGCATCTTCAGCCGCAAACCCTGGTCCCGTGGGTGTGGACCAATTTCTAATTAATATATTTGAAGATGTTATCAGTAAAGGTGTCCCCAAATGGAATACAAATTGAATGTAGGTGGGCCTTCTTCCAAAATGGATGAAGTTCTTATAAGCAAAGGAAATTGGACACGGAAGACCAAGCCATGGTGAACAGCCAGAAGCTGCAAGTCAATTGAATCCAAAATACAAAAAGGAAGATGCTGTTCTTTGCATTGCCATACGATAGAATACTGCATGACCAAAGATCCCTGGTAGCCAGCGCCAGAACATAAAAGTCTTTGAGGAGAGAGCATCATATTGCTGACACATCAATTTTGGAATTCTAGCCTCTAATCAGTGAGCCAATAAATTTCCATTGTTTAAGCCATTCCATTGAATGGTGTTTGTTTTAGTAGCTGGGAAACTAAAATAGCAGTATATGATGGTTAGGCTAATGTGTCAACTTGGCCAGGTAATTGTGTCCAGGTGTTTGGTCCAGCAAGCACTGGGCTAATTGTAATACAAGAGCATTTATGGACTTCGATCACCAGTGAGTTTACTGCGTGCATGGCTGATTACATCTGCATCAATCAGGGAGATTGCATCATCAATGGGTGACACTTTTATCCAATCAGTTGAATGCCTTAAAAGGGGAAGTGATTTCAACATTCAGAGAGAATTTCCCAGCTCGTCATTGGACAGCCAACTTCTCCCAGAAACTCATCAAAGACCTTTCATTGGACTTTCATCAGAGCCCTTGGTTTGCAGCCTGCCTGCGGAACCTGGACTTGTGCATCCCCATGGTCACATGAGAGACTCTTTTACAATCTCATATTATTGACAGATGTCTCCTGTTGATTTTGTTTCCTGAGAGAACCCTGACTAATACAGCTTGGTACCAGAAGTGGTTCTTGAAGAACAGTCTTAAACATGGGATGTCTGAGGTGGTTCTGGGAGTTTTGTAATTGGCTCTCTACTCTAATTGGACTCAGGTGTACTAATGACTCCCTTTCCACTAATGAAGAGATTGCTAACAGTCCATGGCATGAGCTGACAATAGAGATCAGCAAAATAGCATCACTGGATTCCCCTACTTCCATGCTTATAAGAAGCAAGGATCTGGGTGAGAGTGTTTTCAACACCTTAACAGAATTTTGTGGAGTCAAAAAGTTTAATGATGTTGGCTGGCTCCTCCTAGATACTCTGGATACAGTTACAAAAGAAAGAGATGAGCTAAAGTCTTCAAATTTGAAACTTAAATGTCACATGAATGATATGAAAGAATCTTCGTGTGCTTTGAAAGAAAATCTTGTCTCCTGTAGCCACAGATACCTGAGATATCTGAGAATCAAACCAGGCTCTCAGTGTACGAGTAGCAGAATTACAGAGCAAACTAAAATCTCAACCTCGCAGGGTTTCTACAATTAAAGTGAAGGCATTGATTGGAAAGGAGTGGAACCCCGAGGATTGGGCCAGAGATATATGGGATGATGATAATATTGGTGGGGACATTGGAACCCTAAATTCTGCTGAGTCTTTACCAGATAAGCCTGCAGTGACCTGCCCTGTGGAGACCACACCTTGTCAACCTTGTATCATCATCCAGCCTCCAGCCTGCTCCAAGGAGTCCAGAATTCCTTCCAGCCCTGAAGTGGGTACCAGCCAAATGGCAGCCTGCACTGCCCAGCCTCTGTCCTGCCCCAGGGAGTCTGGACCTCCTACCAGCCCTGTGGCAGGTACCAGCCAAACTCCAGCATGCCCTGCCCAACTTCCAGTCTGCCCTGAGGAATCTGTCTTCCAGCCCCTTCCTGAAGAGATTAATCCTGTCTCACCAGAAGAAAATGCAAAGGAATACCCTGAGGTCAGTAGCCTGCAAGACATCTCTAATCCTTCTCCTTACCCACACCTCCCGACCCCTCTTTTCTTAAAGACCCATTACTAGACTAAAATCACAAGCCCCCAAAGGTAAAATACAAAGTGTGACCCATGAGGAAGGATGCTATACTCTGAAAGAACTGCATGAGTTTTCCAACTTATATAGACAGAAATCATGGGAATATGTGTGGGAATGGATACTAAGGGGATGGGATAATGGTGGAAGGAATATAAAGTTGGATCAGGATGAATTTATTGATATGGGCCCACTAAGCAGAAATTCTGGATTCAACGCTGTAGC
Organism: Tolypeutes matacus; assembly: GCA_026826555.1. NCBI lineage: Eukaryota > Metazoa > Chordata > Mammalia > Cingulata > Chlamyphoridae > Tolypeutes > Tolypeutes matacus. The sequence goes on from JAKSZT010054456.1 coordinate 258,011, forward strand.
TGGAGGGGTTAAAAAGGGCTCTAACAGTTTGTTTGGGTGGCTGACTGAAGCATGGACTACACGACGGTCTAGCATGTCTGATGCTGAGATGCCCGATTTGCCATTCAGTGGATGAAGGGATTCAAAGGCTTAGAGACACTGAAATGCTAGAATGTATTTACCATTTGAGACCTGCCCACCCACCCTAGGAATGTCCACACCTTTAACCATGACTGTGAGGAATAAATTTTGTAAGACTATCACCATCTTCTCTAAAGAGCTCTGTGGCTGCTCTTTTCTGCAGTACAGATATTACTATGGGGGGGGGGGGGAGCTGTAATGGAATTGGAATCCTTAAACATTATGGGGATGATCAGATCTTGGTCTTGTAAAAGTCAAGTATCTGCAGTTAATCGCCAAAGGCAAGGTGGGCGTGGCTACCGCAATGAAAGACAGATTCAAAACAGCACACATAATAGTCTGAGGCGCGTGGTGTTGGCTAATAGATCATGAGGTAGCTAGAAGTAAAATACTTGTGCAGTCTACTAAATTTCTTATGGATCTGTATAAGCAGAAGAGTTCTAGGTCAAGTGAACAAAATCCTAACTCAAATCACAGATGCAGAAAATCACGGCCCATTATTCAATTCCCAGACTTGAGACAGTTTATAGGCCCAGAGCCCCTTGAATGAGGAGAAGGCCAGGTCCCCTTGGGGAAGGATCCTATTAAACTGCCAAAAACTTATACTGTTAATCTCCCTCCCACCTTTTCCCAGGGAGACCTACGGCCTTTTGCCAGAGTAACTGTGCATTGGGGAAAAGGACGTGATCAGACATTTCGGGGATTATTAGACACTGGCTCAGAAGTGACATTAATTCCAGGAGACCCAAAACATCACTGTGTTCCACCAGTCAGAGTAGGGGCTTATGGAGGTCAGGTGATTGATGGAGTTTTAGCTTAGGTCCGTCTCACAGTGGGTCCAGTGGGTCCCCAGGCCCATTCTGTGGTTATTTCCCCAGGTCCAGAATGCATAATTGGAATAGACATACTCAGTAATTGGCAGAATCCCCACATTGGATCCCTGACTTGTGGAGTGAGGGCTATTATGGTTGGAAAGGCCAAGTGGAAGCCACTAGAACTGCCCCTGCTTAGCAAAATAGTAAATCAAAGGCAATACCGGATTCCTGGAGGGATTGCAGAGATTAATGCCACCATCAAGGATTTGAAGGATGCAGGGGTGGTGATTCCCACCACATCCCCATTCAACTCTCCTATTTGGCCTGTGCAGAAAACAGATGGATCTCGGAGGATGGCAGTAGATTATCGTAAACTTAACCAGGTTTTGACTCCAATTGCAGCTGCTGTTCCAGAAGTGGTATCATTGCTTGAGCAAATCAACACTTCCCCTGGTACCTGGTATGCAGCTGTTGATGTGGCAAATGTTTTTTTCTCAATTGCCATTAGTAAGGACCACCAGAAACAGTTTGCTTTCAGCGGCAAGGCCAGCAGTATACCTTCACTGTCCTGCCTCGAGGGTATATCAACTCTCCAGCCCTATGTCATAATATTGTCTGCAGGGATCTTGATCATCTCTGCCTCCCACGAGACATCAAACTGGTCCATTATATTGATGATATCATGTTGATAGGACCTACTGAGTAAGAAGCAGCAAAGACTCTAGATTTACTGGTAAGACATTTGCATGAGAGAGGATGGGAGATAAATCCAACAAAAATAAAAATACAGGGTCCTTCCACCTCAGTGAAATTTCTAGGTGTCCAGTGGTGTGGGGCCCATCGAGATATCCCTTCTAAAGTAAAAGATAAGCTGTTGCACCTGACCCTTTCTACTACCAAAAAAGAGGCACAACGTTTAGTTGGTCTCTTCAGATTTTGGAGACAACACATTCTTCATTTTGGTGTACTACTCCGGCCCATTTACCGAGTGACCAGAAAAGCTGCTAGTTTTGATTGGGGACTAGAACAAGAGGAAGGCCTGCAACAGTCCAGGCTGCTGTGCAAGCTGCACTACCATTTGGACCATATGATCCAGCAGATCCAATGGTGCTGGAAGTTTCAGTGGCAAATAGAGATGCTGTCTGGAGCCTTTGGCAGGCCTCTATAGGGGAATCACAATGCAGTCCCTTAGGATTTTGGAGCAAGGCCTTGCCATCCTCTACAGATAACTACTCCCCTTTTGAGAAGCAGCTTTTGGCTTGCTACTGGGCCTTAGTGGAGACTGAACACTTAACTATGGGCCATCAAGTTACCATGAGACCTGAGTTGTCTATCATGAGCTGGGTATTGTCTGACCCACCAAACCATAAAATTGGGCATGTACAGCAGAACTCCATGATAAATTGGAAGTGGTAGATATGAGATAGGTCTCAAGCAGGTCCTGAAGGCACAAGTAAGTTACATGAGGAAGTAGCCCAAGGTGCCCATAGTTACCTTCTCTTTCCCAGCCCACAGCTTTGGCTTCTTCGGGAGTCCCTTACAATCAGTTAACTGAGGATGAGAAAACTCACGCCTGGTTTACAGATGGTTCTGCACGATATGCAGGTACCACCCAAAAGAGGACAGCTGCGGCATTACAGTCCTTTTTCTGGGACATCCTTGAAGGATAGCGGTGAGGGCAAATCCTCCCAGTGGGCAGAGCTTCAAGCAGTGCATCTACTTGTCATTTTGCTTGGAAGTAGAAATGGCCAGGGTGCGTTTGTACACTGATTCATGGGCTGTTGCCAATAGTTTGACTGAATGGTCAGGGACTTGGAAGGAACATGATTGGAAAATTGGTGACAAGGAGGTCTGGGGAAGAGCTATGTGGATAGACCTTTCTGAGTGGGCAAAAAACATGAACATATTTGTGTCCCACGTGAATGCTCACCAGAGGATGACTTCAGCAGAGGAAGAGTTTAATAATCAAGTGGATAAGATGACCCGCTCTGTGGCTAATGCTCAGCCTCTTTCCCCAGCCACTCCTGTCATTGCCCAATGGGCTCATGAACAAAGTGACCATAGAGGTAGAGGTGGAGGTTAAGAATGGGCTCAGCAACATGGACTTCACCACACCAAGGCTGACTTGGCTACAGCCGCTGCTGAATGTCTGATCTGCAAGCAGCAGAGACCCACACTCAGCTCCTAATATGCCACCATTCATCGAGGTGACCAGCCTGCTACCTGGTGGCAGGGTGACTACATTGGGCCACTTCCACCATGAAAGGGGCAGCAATTTGTTTTAACTGGAATAGACACATACTCTGACTATGGGTTTGCATTTCCAGCATGCAGTGCTTCTTCCAAAACTACTTCCGTGGACTTACCGAATGTCTTATCTACCGCCATGACATTCCACACAGCATTGCTTCTGATCAGGGAACCCATTTCACAGCAAATGATGTGTGGGAATGGGCACATGCCCATGGAATTCACAGGTCTTACCATGTTCACCATCACCTTGAAGCAGCTGGATTAATAGAATAGTGTAATGGCCTTTTGTTGACTCAATTACGGTGCCAACTAGGTGGCAATATCTTGCAGGGCTGGGGCAGTGTTCTCCAGGAGGCTGTGTATGCTCTGAATCAGTGTCCTCTCTATGGTGCTGTTTCTCCCATAACCAGGATTCATGGGTCCAGGAATCAAGGGGTGGAAATGGTAGTGGCACCACTCACTCTTACCCTTAGTGACCCACTAGGAAAATTTTTGCTTCCTGTCACTGCAACATTAAGCTCTGCTGGTCCACAGGTTTTAGTCCCAAAAGGAGGAGCGCTGCCACCAAGGAACATAACAATGATTTCATTGAACTGGAAGTTAAGACTGCCACCTTGCCACTTTGGGCTCCTGTTACCTGTGAATCCACAGACAAAGAAGGGAATTACTGTACTGGCTGGGGTGATTGATCCTGACTATCAAGGGGAAATAAGACTACATCTACATAATGGGGGTAAAGAAGAGTTTGCCTGGAATGCAGTAGATCCTCTAGGGCATCTCCTAGTACTGCCATGCCCTGTGATTAAAGTCAATGGAAAATTGCAACAAACCAATTCACACAGGACTAACAATGGTCCAGAATCTTTGGGAATGAAAGTTTGGGTCACTCCACCAGGCAAAGGACCACAGCCAGCTGAAGTGCTTGCTGAAGGTAATGGGAACATGGAATGGGTAGTGGAAGAAGGTAGTGATAAATATGAATTTTGACCATGTGAACAGTTACAGAAACCAGGACTATAATAGTCATGAACCCTTCTTCCTTATTTCATTATGAGTATGATTGTATATGTACACAAAACGAATTTCTTGTTTTCTTCCCCAATCTTTTCCACTATCATATGAAAAGTTGTATTAATTCCACATCATAATATTTAAGTTTAAGAGTGAATATTGCCCAAGGACTTGCATCCTATTCTGTGGGGAATTAATGTATTTCCAGTTGTACTCAGGGGAGTTGAACATTGTTAGGCGGAAATATATATGTATGCTTGCCTGTTATTGTTTTTACTTAGAGACAAAATATGGTTTAGGGTAATGTGTATGACTGCCAAGTTGACAAGGGGTGGACTGTGATGGTTAGGCTAATGTGTCAACTCGGCCAGGTAATTGTGTCCAGGTGTTAGATCCATCAAGCACTGGGCTAATTTTAATACAAGAGCATTTTTGGACTTTGATTACCAGTGAGTTTACTGCGTGGATGGCTGATTACATCTGCAAAAATCAGGGAGCTTGCATCATCAATGGGTGACGCTTTTATCCAATCAGTTGAATGCCTTAAAAGGGGAAGTGATTTCAACATTCAGAGAGAATTTCCCAGCTCGCCGTTGGACAGCCAATTTCCCCCAGAAACTCATCAAGGACCTTTCATCAGACTTTCATCGGAGCCCCTGGTTTGCAGCCTGCCTGCGGAACCTGGACTTGTGCATCCCCATGGTCGCATGAGAGACTCTTTTAAAATCTCATATTATTGACAGATATCTCCTGTTGATTCTGTTTCCTGAGAGAACCCTGACTAATACACAGTATTTTTAAAATATTTGACCACAAGTTGGATCTCCTCCTAAAACTTTTTCACCCCTATTTAAATATCTTCTCTTCCTCCAGTTATTATACCAGTGAAAAGGGTTCCAAAGTATAGTTAGTAGCAGTACTTTGACAATGCTCTTACATAATTTGTTATACAAATGTTTCACAGATGCAAGCTATTTGTGGTAGATGATGTACAGGAGTCCTGTGTGATATTATGCATATTTGTTTTGTAAGTTCTCAACTTTTACTATGCACTTATTGTTTATGTATGTTCATGAATAAATGATATACTTCAATAAATTTTTTTTTTTTAAAAAGAGTTCCAAAGCCCCTTTCTCTTTTTTAGACATTCTATAGAGCATCAGGATCAGTCAGAGTTCTCCATTGACAGAAATATATATACATGAAGAGATTTATTTTAAGGAATTGGTTCACATGATTGTATGGACTGTTCTGTCCTTATTGCATTAGGCAGGGCCGAGCCTGAAAATTCCAGTAAGAAGTGAGTTGAAATCTTTTGTTTTATTCCTTAGGCTGGAAACAGAGGAAGCAGTGGATGGTGTAATCTTGTGGCAGAATTCCTTATGATACCTGGAATCCTCACTTCTTCCTTTTGAGGCCTCTCACTCATTGCATGAGTCCCAATCAAATTTTTAAAGGTGACCTACTCTACTTAAAATCAACTGATTTTAGGCACTAATCCCATCTATGAAATAACTTTGCAATAACAACTAGGCCAGCATTTGACAAACAACTGAGCACATAAATTACCCATATTGACACATAAAACTAACCATAGCAATCTATCCCGTGTCAGCTTGACACCCATTAACATCTCCTTGAAACATACTTTACCTCAAAATAAAGACAATAACAAAAGCATACTTCTGTCTAACATGATACAACTATTCTGTGTACAAATGAAAATTCACTAATGCTTTCCCCAAAAGATACAAACACTTGTGTAATCTATGTTCACTCTTCTCCTTATATCATGTAAGTTAAATACTGTGATGTAAAGTTAATACAACTAATCTTTTATCATACGGGGATAGAAGAGGGATGAAAAGAAAGATGTCGCTTAATACATACAAACATATTCATACACAAACACGCTTATAACAAAATAAGGAATAAATATTCATAGCAATTACAGTCCTTGTTTCTGCAAATGGTCACATGATCATAACTAGTAATTGTAACTACATCTTTCTATTTCCCATTTCATAATTCATTTGCCCTCAACAAAGTCATTAACTGTTGATTCTTTCCCTGTTGTGATGACCCAAACCTTTATTCCCGAATGGTATGGGCTACTAGTAGTCCTGCACAAATTGATCATTAGAGTTCTCCATTGACTTTAATCACAGGGCATGGTATTACTAATAGACATCCTATGGAATATCCTGTATTCTGGAATTCTCTTTCTTACTTCCATTTTGTAGTGTCAGTCTAATTTCCCTAGGTAATCAGGATTAATAACCTCGGCTTAGTATAGTCAATCCTGTCTTTGCTATTTGATTCAGAGGTATGAAGAAACCAAATTGGTCTATGGCAATTTTTACATCCAGTTCAACGAAATCATTTTTTGTGTTTTCTTGAGGAAGAATTCCTGTTTTTGGAACTAAAACCTGCAGAGCATAAATTCATGGGAATAAGAAGCAAAATTCTTGGTAGTGGATCACTAGTGACTTATCTCCATTTCCATCCCTTGATTTCTGCATTCATAAATCATGGCTTTGGAAGAAGCAGAAACATATATTAGTGATTTAGTATATATACAGCATCCTGGAGAACATTTATCCAGTCTTGCAATGTATGGCTACCCAGGTAGAACCATAATTGAATCTTCAAAATGTCATTGCACTATTCTGTCAATTCAGCTGCTTTAATATGATAGAGGACATGTAAGATCAGTGAATTCCACTAGCATGTGCCCATCAGTGCGCTTCATTTACTGTGAAGTGAGTTCCGTGACCAGAAGCAATGCTATGTGGAATATCATGATGGAGGTTAAAGTGTTTTGTAAGTGCACAGATTGTAGTTTTGGCAGGGTTGATGCTTCCAGGGAAGGAAAATTCATATTCAGAATAAGTGGAGAATTGTGTCTATTTGAATAGGCAACAGTCTGGTTGATAGACTAGATACAAAATGCCAGATTCTTGTAAGTGTGATCTCCAAAGGCATGTCTTAGATTCAAAGGAACAAATAGGCTGAAAGTAAAAGGAATGTAACAAGATATATCATGTGACAGCAATCATAAAAGAGATGGGGTATCTTTTATATATTGTGTGAAAGTTTAAATACTGTGAATCCCAGAAAAGCTTATGTTCTTGAATTAATCCATTCCTGTGGGTTTGGGGCCATTTGATTAGACTGCGTCACAGAGGCGTGACTCATGTTGGGTCTTTGCCTGCTTGCTGGGGTCTTATATAAACTGAGAATAGAAAGAAGAGACACAGAGAAAGACAACCAACATTTTGGCCATGACATCTGAGAGAGAGGACTTCAGGAATGGCAGGGATTGGACGCCCTCTTGCCTTGTCACAGGGCAGGACTCCAGGATCTGCCAGCAGATGATGTTTGGTGAGAAAGCATCTCTGATGCTGCCTTGATTTGTACATTTCACTGCCTCAGAATAGTAGGCTTTTACTACAAATAAAATCCCTTTATAAAAACCAACCCATTTCTTATAATTTTGCATTGACAGATTTAGCAAACTAAGACAGTAAGCTTTAAAACAATAAGTTGTATAAAGACTAAGAGGAATATTTCATAATGATTAAAATGTTAATACATCATAAAGACACACAACTGTAAAATATATACCTACCTAACAACAGAGACTTAAAATGCCTAAAGAAAAAACAAAGATTGAAAGGAGAAATAGATAATTGAACAATCACATTCTAAGTTCTCCAAACCCCTTTAGAATATTTGATAGAATAACTAGATAGAAATTCAGTAAGGCATACAAGATTTGAACAACATTATCAATGAACTTTACCTAACTGACATGAATGAAACACTCCATTCAGTGGCTGCATTATACCCATTCTTTTCATGTACACAGGAAGCTTTCTCCAGGATATAACTTTTGCTGGGCAAAACAAAAAAATAACTACAACAAAACAAAAACCTCAAGTCTATAAATTTGAAATCATGCAAATTATGTTCTCAAATTGTGAAGGAATCAAATTAGAATCAACAACAGAAAGAAGTCTGGGAAACCTCCAAGTATTTGGAAGTTAAATAATAAACCTTGGAATCATCCAATGAAGATATTACAAAGAAATTGGAAAATATCTGAAGTTGATCTAAAATAATAACACAACAGGTCAAAACTTATGGGATGCATGAGAAGTAGTGCTTAGAGACTTTAGAGAAGATGACACCATTTAGGCAGGCAGGGCTCAACTCTTTTATAATAACAACAGAGAAAGGGCAATGAGCTGTCTGAGGGACATGTGCTGGGGGTCAACAAACCAGAACAGTGCTGCCCAAGCTCCAGGAGGGCAAGGGACAGAGAGCCAAAGAACACAAAATGACAACTGTGGGTTACTAAACACCCTTGGCAGCAGGAAACGGTCCCCAGATGCCACTCTCAAGTCACGAAACCTAATAACTGCAGGTTATTAACTGCAGTTAAGAGGGGGACAACCATCTTCCTCCCTGGGAAGAGGGAGGGTGTGGCAGAGGGCACAGAGTGGTTTCTCTTCAGTGAATTTGAACAGTAGAGCCTGCTTTGAACCTCAGTTCTGGCTAGACCAGAAGCAAGGGTAAGCTGGGGCGGGTTTTGAAAGTGACACCTTCATGGAATGGTTCACAAATCAGTGCCATCTGCTGGCCAATTGTGAAACTGCAAGGAGAAAAACGGCTTTTAGGTCACTTGTATCCCAAAAGACTAGGGGCAAAAAAATCTGTGCCCCATTAGTGAATTTCTGGCCTGATTTTGATAACATAAGATGGGTAATTAAAAAGACTCAGGATGAATTGAACCAAAAAAAAAAAAAACAAAAAAAAAAAAACAGTAAGCAAGAGAGGGAAATTGAGTGTCAGAGTAAATTCACCAACATATTTAATGCCTACACATCAGCAAAAAATTAAAAGCCAGATTAAGAAATAGGACAATATGGCCCAGCCAAAGGTACAAACCAAATATCCTAGTGAGATACAGGTTTTAAGACAAGTAATCAATGGTAATCACAGAAATCTCCTAAATTAATTCAAAGAGTTGATGGAAAATATGAATAAATAGATACAAGATAGTAAGAAGATATTGGCTGAGCATAAAGAACAATTTGAAAACCTGCAAAGAAAAGTAAAAGCTTATAGGGATGAAAGATACAATGGATGAGATTAAAAATACATTAGAGGCAGGTAAGAGCAGATTCGAATTGATTGATGATAGAATTAATAATATGAAGGATAGAACATCTATCCTGGAAAAAACAGGAGAACAGAAAGAGAAAAGAATGGAAAAAATGGAACAAGGTCTCAGGTAACTGAATGACAATGCAAAACATAGAAACATGTGTTATCAGTGTCCCAGAAGAGAAGAGAACAGAAAAGGGGCAGAAAGAATATTTGAGGAAATAATGACTGAAAACTTCCCAACCCTTATGAAAGACACAAATATCAATATCAAAGAATAACAATGCACCCCAAACAGAATAGATCTGAATAGGAGTAGTCCAAGACACCTAAATATTCAGAATCACAAATATCAGAGATAAAGAGAGGATTCTGAAAGCAGCAAAAGCATAACATTGCAAGGGAACCTCAGTAAGATTAAGTGCCAACCTCTCATTAGAAACCATGGAGGTGAGAAGAAAAGTAATTAAAGAGAAAGGTAATTAAATATAAGGTAATTAAAGAGAGAAATTGCCAGCCAAAATTTTGTATCTGGCAAAAGTTTCCTTCAAAAATGAGGGTCGGTTTAAAGTCTTCACAGAGGAACAGAAACTGAGAGAGTATGTTAAGAAAAGACCAGAGCTACAAGAAAAACTAAAGGCAAGAGACTTGGAGAAGAGTGTAGAAATGAAGATTAGTAGTAAGAGTAAATTAAAGAGTATAATAATAGACAACATTAAGATATGACAGTGGAAATCCAAAGGATAAAATGGATGAATTAAATAATGTCTTTAGAGTAACAAAATTGAACGTTGATGGAATGAACTCCCCAATGAAAAGACATAGACTGATAGAATGGATTACAAAACTGAGCCATTTATATGCTGTGTATAAGAGAGTCACCTGAGACATAAGGACACAATCGGGTTGAAAGTAAATGGTGGGAAAAAGATATTCCACAAAAATTGTGACCAGAAAGAGAGCTAGAGTAGTGATACTAATATTGGAAAAAATAGATTTTAAATGCAAAAATGTTTTTCATACTTGTGTTTGAACACATTTCTGTTTAATAGCTACCTATGTGTAGAAATCCTGGATTTAAGGTATGCATATGTTCAGCTTTGGAAGATGTTACCAAACAATTTTCACAGTGGTTGCACCAGTTCACACTCTGGTAGTGGATGAGAGTTTATCTTGGTGCTTTCCATCTTTTCTCATTTTAGCCATTTTGGTGCATATATAGTGATATATTATTGTGGTTTTAATTGCATTTTCCAAATGACTAAGGGAAATACATTTTCATATGTTTATTGTCATTGGATATTCTCTTCTTTGTATTTTCCATTCAAAATTTTCCCCTCATTTTTCTGTGGGTTTGTCCACCTTTTCCCTGAAGGAGCTCTTTATTCTAGATATGAGTTCTGTGTTCAATATATGTATTGTAAAAGTCTTCCATGCTCTGTAATGTCCCACTTTATAAGTGTGGAAACTGAGGCCCAGAGTGGGCCTAAAGTGTGGCAGCACAATTTGGAGCCTGGGTATTCTCACTCCAAGTTCAGCCCTGCCTCTGCTCCCCGTCTGGCAGGGCCCAGCTCCCCATTTGACTTCCGTGGGTGGAGCTTTTGCATAGATAGCAAGTGGTGAAGTGGAGAGGAAAGAATTAGGGGTCTGGAGTCAGAGAATCCAGGCTTCAGACTCCCCCTCTGCCCTGTGTGCCTGCCCTGTGGCCTCAGACAGTCTCTTTACCTTCTGAGCTTGTTTCCTCCTCCATAAAATAGGGATACTGGGGCTTCCTCCATTGACTGTGAAAGGCAGTGTCTTGGGGTGACTAGTGTCTCCCCCACATTCATGCCCATCCAGAACCTCAAATGTGGCTTTATTGGGAAGTGGGGTTTTTGCAGATATAATTAGTTAAAGTTATGGAGATGATATCATGTAGTTACTGGTGACAGGAAGAAGAGAGGACAGGGAAGAAGGCCAGAGAAGACGGAGGCAGAGATTGGAGTGGTGCTGCCCTATCCAAGGAGTGGCCACATCCACCAGAATTTGGGAGAAGCAAGGAAGTGTTTTCCCTAGAACTTCAGAGGGAGCACAGCCTGGCCTACCTCGCTTTCAGATTTCTGAACTCAAGATCTAGGGGAGTAAACTTCTTTTGTTATCACCCACCAAGTTCATGGCAAAGTGTGGCAGCAGCCCCAAGACACTAACACAGATGGGATGGAATTATTCTGGCCCAGGGCAAAGGCCATTGCCCACTGCTGCTTCCATCACTGCCCAGCGAGCTGACTGAGCCAGAGGGAGGAAGGTCTCCTCACCTGCCCTCCTGACAGCAGGCACACAGCACTATCATTCCTTCTTTCTGGCCGTCTGTCCTGACCCATCCTCCTCGCAGTGTCAGCTGAGCCCAGCAGTGGAGTAAGGCCAGGCAGAGTGCCTGAGTCTGGTGGGGGCTCAGCCCAGGCTGACCTCCTCGACCTCCCCTGCAGCCTTGTTTCGCATCTGCCTTCTTCAGAGGCCCCGCCATCAAGCCCCGGGGCAGCACCCTTTGACTGCTTGCCTGCTGGCCATCTCAGAGTGCCCCCCCATTCCTGCCCCTCTTCTGGTCGTTCTCAAGTCAGAGGATACCACAGAGCTCAAAACCTGGGAAACAGCAAATGCTTCTTCCCTCTCAGATTATCTCCCTATTTCCTCCTCATCCTTCAGACAGCTTCTCCATCTGATTCCATTTGGATTCATCTTTTGCCAAACCACCACTGCTGCTTTCCACTCCCTACCCCAGGTGCTGCTCTCTTTTCTCCCCTGAGGTACTGCCTCCTCCTGTACTGGGGCCTTAGAAACACAGCTCTGGGGATAGACAAGGTGGTGGGAGTGAGGCAGCTCTCAGACCACAGAGTAGGACAGACCAGGTTCACATCTGCAATCGGCCACTTACTAGCTTTGTGACCTCAGCAAAATTTCCTTGCCCGTGAAATGAGCTTACTCACAGCATCTATTTCTAAAGGTTCTTGTAGGAGTAAAATGGTGCAATTCCTGTAGAAAATTTAGCACAGTGACTGTCAGTTAGTAGGTACTTGAAAAGTGCTGGCTTTTATGTACACTGCCATGTCTGTCTCCAACTGTCTGAATTGTGCTCATCCTTCTAGGCTTGTCTTAGACCTGTCCTCTCACACACAGGTGGAATTCACCACCTCCACTGCAGCCCTGCCTGACACACACACAAACACAAACACATGCATACACACTCACATGGTCTCCTCCTTCCTCTATAGTGTGCAATGGGGTTGGTGGTCCGTTTGTATTTTTTTTCTGTCAACTGAGAGCTCCCCAGGGGCCAGGAGGCTGTAGGAGTCCCTCTCATCTCTACCAGACTGGGTCAGAATCCACCTGGTCCATATGCTGAGTCACTGCTGGAGGGGGTGGGACCCCTGCCCTGGAGGATCAGGCCTCCCCCAGGCCTTGAACACCTGGAGGGGTTGGAGACAGTATGGGGAGGGGCAAGGGCCCTCCTGCTGGGGAAGGGCTTGAGGGAAGGAGCTGAGTCAGCCATGGCTCTCCAAGAAGAACAGGTTTATTAGTTTCCTACTGCTGCTGAGACAAATGACCTCATACTTAATGACTTAAATAACAGAAGTTTATGATTTTTCAGCTCTTGAGGGCAGAAGTCTGAAATGGGTGCTCTGCAGAGTTTCTTTCCTTGCCTTTTCCAGCCTCTAGGCTGCCTGCATTCCTGGCATGTGGTTTCTCCCTCCATCTCCCAAGCCAGCAATTGCATGACTTTTTTCTCTGCTTCTATCATCACTTCTCATTCTCTGACCTATGCCTCCCTCTTTCCCTTATATGGATCCTTGGGGTTCCATTGGGTTGAGCTGGATAATCCAGAATAATCTCCCCCTCAAGGTCCTGACCATAATCCCATCTTCAAAGCCCCATTGCTATATAAGGGATATACCCACAGGCTCAGGGGGATTAGGACACAGGCATCCTTGGGGACCACTGCTTCCCCTGTCACACCATGTTGCCCCTTTTCTCTCCTCACAGCCTCCTCTTCCTCCACCTCCCAACCCACTTCCTCCCTCTCAGCTGGTGACTTTGTTTCCTCGTTTCACTGAGAAAACCAGTGCAACTAGGCCAACATCCTCCTACCTTCTCAGCTCTACTTCCCCACCTCCTACTTCTGTTCCCGGCTCTCCTGACCCCTCCCTGCTCCATCTCAGGCCAGCCCCTCTGCTTGAGCACGGGGTCCTCATGAGATTTTCTCCTGCTCCCCTGACACTGGCCATTCCCTCTCAAATCTGTGTAATTGCTATTGAGTATCATAACGGGAGGGACTTTGTTTTTTTCACTTCTGTGTTTCCCAAGAGCAGTGCCTGGCACCTAGTAATGCTCAAATTATATAATATATATATTAGATCAGTGGAGAGAGGAGCAACCAGAAGGATGGCTGTGCCCTGTGCCCTCCACCCACCCCCAGTGATGAGACTCTGCCTCTTACTTCCTGGCCTTTGAAATGAGGAGATTGCTTCCCCCGCATCATCCTGTCCTGACAAGACTCCCGGAAGCCCCAGCAATATTCACTCTGGGCCTGGGCAGCCTCTCTTTCTTCCTCGGTACATCCTTCAGATTGCCAAGGAGTTGAGAGTAAGGCAAAGGCCCAAATGAATGAACTTGGCAGAGAACCAGGCGGATGAGCAGCTCAAGATTTACAAGGGCCAGGGTCTGGCAGAGGCTTCCGCTGACCCCTGTGGGCTCCCAGGGCAGCCCCTCTCTTGGGCCACGACCATAAAGATGTTCCCTCAGGCCTTAGGCCATGTGTACTCCTCAGCCATCCATGCCCCTCCTCTCCACATCCACATTTTATAGATTAAGGTCTATGTTTCTAACCTTGGGATCAGCTCAGGAGCCTTTGGACAATCGACTCTGGTGAGATTTTTACTCATAGGTTTGCAGTGGGACCCTGGCATCTAGACTGTTACCAAGTGTCACCCAAGTGCTTTGGATGAGTTGAGTCCCCATAATTGAGGCAGCAGCACCCTACCTGGCCACCTGAAAGTCCCAGCACCATGACGGATAACACCCCTGAATAAGCTTCCGTGGCCAACTACTCTTTTGGCTCAGGGTGATTCTGGGGGGCCCCGGGTCTGGCAGCTCAGCAGTGCCTGGGTTCTGGTGGGCGTGGCCAGCTGGGGCTTGGACTGCCAGCCTCCCATCTATCCCAGTGTCTTCATCAGGGTAGCCTACTTCACCTCCTTGATCAATGGCATCAAGAGGGCCACACTGTTCCTGATACCGTTTCTGTTCCTTCTCAGACCCAGGTTTCAGGCCAGCTTCAGGGAGCTGCTTGCTTTCCCAGGCTCTGCACCTCCCTTGTGCCTCCACAGACCTTGCTCCTGCTGCCACGTGTCCTCAGGGCCTGGTGGCACACCCTGTGGTGACCCACTGGGCCCCTCTTCTCCTTCAGCCTTCTCTCTGCTTTGGGTCCAAATCTCATGCTAGAAACTTCCACTTCCTTCCCTTCTCCCAGCCCCACAGTCTCTCTAAAATTTCCTCCTCTTTGACTTTCCTGTTCATCAGTTCCCACCCCTCAAACCAAGCCTGAAAATAAAACCAAAACAAATGATGGCCTCACCCTGCTCCTTCATCTGCCCTACCTCCCAGCCATCATCCAGCCCCCCTGCACCTACTGCTCTTCAGTGCCATTCCCTTGGCAGTCACTGGTCTGACTCCCAGGGCAAGGAAATGGGACCTCACAGGAGACTCTCCAACACTTGGAGCCCAGGAGTAAAGTGGGCATGGGGAGGGCAGAGACAGACTAACGGATATCAATGGAGCTGGGCCTGATCCACTGTCCGCAGAGAGCAGGGGTCTGCAGACACAGCCTCCGCACCTGCCCGCAGTGAGCAGCAGCCTTTCAGGGCATGTGAGACATCTCCCCAGCTGTTTACAATGCAGAACAGCAAGGGCCTCACTCACTGTAGAGAAAACAGCACATCTGGGGTTTGGTGGAGTAGAGAGGGAGGGAGGGGAGGCTCCTGGGGCTTTGGACATGTTAGTTGGACTGGGGCACATGACACCAAGGCAGGGGGTGAGTAAGGGGACTGATTCTAGCCTGTTTACTTGGAGGGCTCTCAATTGTGGTTGGGGCTGGGAAAAGGGTTGGAAGCAGAGGGGAGCCCTGATGCCAGGCAGTCCTCAGACTTCTGCTCCTGGAGTTATCTCTCAATGCCTTCCTCACCTACCCCACAAGCCTCCCTCTCTCCCACTCTGCAGAAGGAAGACCCACTGCCCACTTTTCCTGCCCACCATGCCTGAACTTGCTCTGTCCTGCATCAGGCTGCAAGGAAAGGCTGACTTGATGTAGCCATACAGTCCAGGGGTAGGAGCTCGGTGTCACCTTTTTACTTGACTCACCTGTAGGACTCATTGGTTTCACAGTCAGCCTCTAAGCAGTGTCCTAGGCCATCCTTCATGCCATTCTGCCCCGGACAGAGCCCTTCTGTTACCAGGAGTTCTCCCAGGCAGGCCTCACCACAACAACCCATCCCAGCCCTCGGGATCCACAATAAAATGGGGAAACTCCCATTTATTGCAAATCCTGGAATTGCCCACATATCCTGGACCGTCACAGTAGGTGGGTACATGACATCACACACATGAACACTAGGATCTCACTAACTTAAGCTCTCTGCTATTGATGTAGGAAGTTCCCAAAATCATCTTGGGGGTCCCTAGAAAGCGCCTTACAGGTTTCCACATCTGTACTCTGCATGGCTGTTCGTCATGGCCTTTGGCGTTCTCTCTGACTTGGTATCTGCCAGTGTGGTACCTCTAAGCCTAATTGTGCACACAAAACTAGGTGCACAACCACCACTTATATCTGGCCTTAAGAGCTCAGCAATCTCTGGACAGGACAAGAGAAATCTTCCCTTCCCTGGTGGTAAGCTCTGTTATAGGGTCTCACAGCAGGTTGTTCATGCAAAACTGGGGCTCTAGATGAAAGACTCTTAAATTTCAATCAAGGTCTTTGGGTATCTGACCCCATTTGTTTAACATCCCCAGGTCCAGATGGCCTGAAGCACTGGAGTGCCATCTGTCACCTCTGTATGGCTGTCCCATGGGTGAGTGGTTCTCCCAGCAGTCACACTGTGCCCACAGCCAGCAATGCCTGCCCTGAGGCCCCTGCACTTTCAAATGTGAGGCTGTGACCAACCAGCTTCTACTTTCTGCCCCTGGCCTGACTCAGGAGATGAGTCTTCCCTTCACCATGTGCTGTTGCACTTCCAAGAACAAACAAGCTCACAATCCAGCTATGAATGCTGAGTCTGGGGTCTGCAGCACCTTGAGAACTCTGCATCCCATCGTCCCTCTTCACCGTCTCTATAAGGAGCACAAGGTCCCCCTCTCCTTTCCTTAGGACCTTTTGTTTCCTCTGGGGCAGGAGCCATGGTCCTGACAGCTGCCCTTGCGGTCATATGAGCCCAGAGCAATCACAGCCCCGTGCTGATGGGCTCCGTGGATGGGGATGCTGATGTGGGCTTTGCCATGGACTCTTTCAGTCAGGCACCAGCTTTCCTGGCTTCTTGGTCCTGCCACTGAGGCTGTCTCACTGACATCCAGGTCGTCAGTCAGGGGGCCAGATGCCCACGCAGCCTTTTCTGCTGACGTTGCCTTATCAGAAGGGAAATGATATGGTGGATCCAGCTGCAACCTGACCTGAATTCCATTTGGGAAATTCTCCATGCAGATGTTAGGATTGTGGCTTGCTGGGCTTTGAACTCCAGAAAGGACAGAAGGGTGGTGGGGTCCTGAAGGACAGATGCCCCTGACCAGGACAAGGAACCTCCCCCAAGAGAGGTTGCCCAGGACCAACTTTAGCCCCTGCCTCCCATGGGGGTGCTGCCCAGCAATTCCCTACAGGCCCTGTGGGTTTGTGCATACTGGCTCCTGTGCTTCCATGTACCAGCTCCATAAGTTCCAGGGCCCAGGAACTCATTTCCCCAGCAAGTTGCTGGTTCCCGAATTTAAGAACCTCATCTTGGGAATGGGGATCCTGAGGTGTTTCTTTTTCCCTGGGCTTCACTCCCTGTGGTTGACCTCCATCTCCATTTCCTGCAATTGACAGCCTCTGTCCTCTCTCCCCAAACACCTGAGGGCTGTCCAGGCCTAGGTGGAATATGGGATCTTGGCCTAGATCAGTGGTGTCAACTTCTCCATCTCAGACCTTGACCAGCCTCAACTCCCAGGAGACCATTGTGAGAGCAAGGCCAAGGAGATGTCTGTGGATGGTGGTGGTGAAGATGCCTGGGAGGAGGGCCTGGGCATCTGAGCTCCTAGAGGTGTGGTCCTACCTATTGCAGACATCCCCCCAACTCCATGATCTTGAGTTCACATGGTGGGAGGCAGGGTGGCAGGTGTCATGGCCCCTTCTGTCTCCTGATTCCCACCTCCCCATGGGCTGCTGGTAAGTGGAAAGTGAGAATCTCAGGCAAGGTGCCTGAAAGGTCAGGGAAATGATGCACAATGGAGGGATTGAGGAGTTGTCCTCCCCCTGTCCCTCCTAACACTGGTGTCTTGAACCCCAGGTATTCTAGCACCAGGGACATTAGCTAGAGCTCTGGAATGCAGACTTCAGCTCCTAAACAACTCTTGCATTCCCACTCTACCCTGCACATTGATCCCACATCAGAGCCCAAGTGCCCCTCAAATTGTAGCATCCTGGAAATCTGCAATACCGCATGTCAAGGCCCCCTGAGCCCGAGGATCTGCTTGAGGAGAGTGTCCCAGGATCACCGCTAAACTGGGAGGCTGATGGTAGGTAGCTATGAGCAAGCACCCTGTCCGTGCCAATGGGCATCACCCTGAGCATGGCACATGGTTATTTTCCCCATCATCTTTGACCCAAGTGAGGTTGGAGAGCCCAGGCCTGGATCTCACCCTTGACTTAAGACTCTCAGGCCCCATCTCTGTAGCTGGATTAGGTTCATGGTGGTGAAGAAGGAAGAGCTATGGCGAGAGGCCTGGGGCTGAGCCTCAGCTTTGCCATCAATAAGTCTGAGCCTTGATAAGTGAGCCACTGCTCCAAGCCTCAGTTTACTGCTTTGTATGTGGGCATAAGTCCTGACATGTTCTGAAGAGGCTTAGGTCAGATCCTGGCTCTCAGTAGGCACCCAGGAAAGGCCGATGGGTACGTTGTCATCCATGTAATCCCGTGATGTGACTGACCATGGCCCTCCCCTACTCCCTGACACACCATGGTGGAGCCCAGGCCATCAGCCCCACCTTCCATACCCCATAGTCTGACATTTGCTGTATGTGGACCCTGTGGCCAATCGGCCTTTCAGTACACAAGGGCCTCCAGAATTCCAAGGCTGGGAGGGGCTGTTCCCCTTTGATCCCTGCACCTGCTGCCTTGACTGGGGTCCCACCATGCCAGGCACCTGTAGGTGATGATAAGGACATGGTACTGACCAGCAGCCCAGGGAGCACAAGGTGGCCCTGCAGGTGGTCAGCAGGTGAGGCCGCTGCATTCCCCAGCTGGGGACCCTCATCCTCAGTCTGAGCTCCCTTGGCCTGGGCTTAACGTCTTCCTGACAGTGTCTCGCTGTCTTTTGGGACCCTGTGAGTCACAGTCGGCTTTGCCTGGAGGAACTGGAATGGAGGCTGAGAGCCGGGCTGGGCTGGGACAGCAGCTGTGGGGATGGGGAGAGGCTGGAGAGATGCTTGGAGGATAAAGGACCAGCATTTGGGTCTGTGTATGGGGTCCAGGGAGGGGAGCAAGGACAGAAGAGTGGCTAGGAGCCTGCCCTGCTCCCCCTTCTTGTGAGTGTCTTGCTGAGAGGTGTTTTCCCTCTCACTGCCATCTGTCTTTTTGTATTCTAATAAATACCTTGTGTTTTTCTGACGCCTGGTGGTCAAATATTTTTCTTGATGAGGTCATAGAAGTTGAACTCACTACACCTGAGAACTGACCAAAGTGTGTCAGATGCTCTGGAAAGAAGGCTTGTTCAGCAGTGGAGACAGATGCTTTCTCTGATACTTGCTGCCCTGTGTGATGATGAGAACACAAATGTGTACTGAAGGGCTTGTTGCCATGGGAATCACAGCCCACTGGACAACTGGCTTCAGCTGCCCAAGTATCTCCCTGAAATTGACCTTCAGCCCCCAATGGGTGAGATTCCTACATATCCAAGTCCCCCTCAGACGAGTGTGGGGAACAGCCTCTGAGCTGTCATCCTTAGCAAGTGCTTTCCATGCCTCTTTTTCTCTTCCTTAAAATGAAGATGTGCAGGAAAGGAGACTCTTTTTCCTACTACTTTTGTTACTGATCTCTGATGCTGAGCTCCTGGGGGGCCTGGCTTCCTTCTCAGCCTGCCCTGAGTCTTTCTCACTCTCCCTTGGTTCTTGGGGCTTGAGGCTGAGGAGGAGATGCAGTTTCCGAAGTTGCAACAGATGAATGGGTGTCAGTTCTTGCCTCTTCCAACTTCTTGGAATCTTGAACCTCCAGGACTTTCAGGCCCAATAGTTAGCCAGTAACTAGATACAGCTGCTGAAGAAACCAGACCCAAAGGTCAAAAGGGGAGGAAGAGACTGTCCATGGATTGACTTTCTCTTTTCCATCCCTGGTCCATCATTGACATATTTGCTGATGGAAGTTGGGTAAGGAGTGAACTTGGCCTGAAGGCAAAACCTAGACTAGGCAGCTCCAGGCTGACCATCCCGCAGTGCTTCCTGCTAAAGGCAGCAGCAGCCAGGAGGTGAGTCTGGGAAAAGGGGAGGTGTGGGTGCCTCTAGGGTTGGGGGTGGGGAGACGTCACATTCCTGACTTGCTCTCTCACCTCCTACTGCAGACCAAAGCCTGGTTCAGGTCCCACTCCTGATTCCTGGCCTCTGTCAGCCCTTGTCTGTGCTCCACTGAGCCTGCTCTGCTTTCCACATCTGCAGGTCCTGGGCCTCCTTCCTTTGGCTCTGAGAACACAACCTCCTACCTTCAATCCCACACTGCTACAGCAGAAATCCGAAAAACTTCCTTTTCAGGAACAGTTCCCAGTGGTGGCACAATAAACTTCTGAGTCTCCTCAGACCTCACCAGTGTATTACTATAGGGCCTGTGGACCCCATGCCCTAGTGTGGAATTTGAAGGGCAAAGGACCTATACCATCAGCCTTTGGAGAGTAGAACAGACTGGGGCTTCTGAGGGCCTGGCCATAAGGGCCACTCAGGAAAGAGCTGAGATGGGGAGTGGAGGGTAAGACAGGTGGTCCTGCCTCCCGGTTGAGGGGTGTTCCCTCCAGGCCTCAATCTTTGCACCCAACATTGGAGCAGTGATCCCAGGGTGGGATCTGCAGCCATAAGACCAGACTCCACCCTCCCCAGGTCATCAACACATACCCTCTCTCTCTGTCCACATTTTGTGTTTGTGGTATGTTACGTGGCCATCTTAGTTCCACCCAATTTTCAGCAGTTATGAATAAAGCTGTTACAACCAACTAGCGTTTTTTGGGGAGGGATTTAAAAACTTTTTTAAAATTAGATTGGTTGTGGGTTTACAGAAAAATCATGCATAAAACACAGTTCCCATATACTAACTACCCTATTAACACCTTGCATTAAGGTGGTATATTTGTTACAAATCATCAAATAACATTTTTATAATTGTTCTAGCAACCATATTTCATGCTTTATATTAGGGTTAACTTTTGTATATACAGTCCCATGTTTTTTTTTATTTTATTGTATTTTATTCCTGTACCACATTTATATCCTTAAATTTCCCCTTTTGTCCCCAATCAAGTATATAATACAGTGCTGTTAATTATATTTGCAATGTCGTGCTATCATGTTTTAAATTATAAAAGCAAGCACAGCACCTTTCTGCCATTTTGTGCAGTGTAAATACAGTGTTTTGACGTTGAGTTGAAGTTCGGATATGAAAGGGGAAGTGTACCATGTGGAAGCATCTATTGGAGCATTTATAAGTGGGACGTCAGCTTCTTTTGTTGTCAGGAGGGTACATTATAAAGGAGAAAAGGCCATAAGGAGACTCACCATTAGGAGTGAGGCCCAAAAATCCATGGGTGGGACACAAAGTGGTAGGAGGTATGTGTGATGCCAGGAGGTGGCCACCATCGCTTGTAACATCCAGTGGGATTCAGATCTATGTAGATTACTGAAAATAAAGAAGGTACAGTAAACCTATAAGGAAAACATGATGGTGAGATGACCTTCCCAGTGCAAGGGGAGCCTTCTTTTCCAGATAAGGAAAAAGTCCATGTGCAAGGGGTTCAGGAGAGTCAGAGTCACATCTCCCCTTAGCTGGACCTCCCCAGTGCCACCACATCATAACCCCCATTGTCCTGCAACCCTATCTCAGGGGCAGAGCCTCCCCAATTTCTCCAATGTCCCCTCACTGACACCTAGAGGCCGTGTCTAACCCTGAAGACTCAGGTTTCCATGCAGATGGTTTGGTTGATAAGTAGTGATACACTGACTTTTTAATACCCAATATTACCTACCCAGGGTGATGATAGTGGGTGGTTGTGCACAGAAATGGACTTGACTCATCTGATCTCCTGTGAAGGAAGACCTGAAACCTTATGATTGCTGAGCACTATATGGAAAACTGACCCATGAGGTTCTGCAAAGCACAGCTATTGTCTAGCAGCTCCATCCATCCAGGGACACCTGATGTGAGGACCACATGGATGAGACAGGACCTTCCAACCATCTAAGGTAAAGACACCCCTGTACCCACCTGAATGAGGACAAGCAAGAAATCAACATTGAATGGATTTCCTTGGCCCTAAAGTATGGACCAACCTGACCAGGAGTAACCCAATAATTCATGACCCAGGAATGATGCACACACACAAGGACCCAAAACGCACAAAGGGCCCATTCACAATTCCCTTAGATGCGCCAATACACCTCCTACAATGATTCCCTGGTGTTTTTGCTCTACACGTACATTCAGAGGAGCACACACACATCAAAGTTGTTCTGCAGGAAGAGATGAAGAATCCCTGATTTGTATCTGCAGGAAGAGAAGGAAAATCCCTGATTTGTAGTGTAAATATTCCCACTAAGGCCAATTTCAAGTCACCAACCTGACATCACTGAATGCAGAGCTGGGAAAAGATATGTACCATCGACTATCCCAAGTAAGTACGATCTTGCCACAGTGAGCCTGATCCCCTTTTATTAGTTCCCACGAAGTAATATACTGACACATGCCCTAACATTGCCCATATGCATACACAGGTGACTCTTGCAAATACACAAACACAAAAATCCCAAAGAGTCATGGGGAAAACACACACAACATATACAAAATCTTTCCAAAGCCTCAAATTACAAATTCATAACACCAATTCCTTTATATATGTGTATTCCATATCATATGATGCAAAAAAAGGAGCCTTAGCGACACTCAAAAAACACAGTCATGACCTCCACTTAATCTCAAATATCCACAGATACACCACCAATTCACACATTTCAGTGCACATATCACATTCCAACCAACCCATTCAATGCAAACACAAATGTCAAACTTTGAATTCATATGAACACAATTGCTGAAGACATGTACAGTAGAGTCCACACCTTCTGAATTTCTATAATCCACAATAGGCCCACAAATACTCATATTCAATGTCACATTTCCAGATGCAAAACAGCCTCTTCTCTGCATACCCATAATTAGGTACAAAACATCTTCCTACCATCAAATACACCAACTGACCCCCTAACAACCCCAGGAAATACTTACAGTGCCTCAGCTCTTGGATATAAACATAAAAGTAGGTCAAAGCCCCAGGTACACATGTAGTGGTGTGTGGCAACATTTAACAACCTGAACTGACTCTCTCTAAAATAACTCCTTGCATGTGTGTGTGTATAAACACAGATAGAGAACACATTTTAATAATAGCATAATTCATATGTAGCACATATTTGACAATAATTACAAAATATACATTATCTATTGTAAATTCCATTTAGCCAATATATTCTCACATACTTTTGTTCATTTCTGCCCAAATCTTATAACTATTATATCCAACCTGTGCTTGAAATTCCATCAGTTTGACATCAGACCTTGAAAAACTGCTTATTATTCCATGAAGCAAAGACTCTCACATTCTTGAAAAATGAGTGGTTTCCCCATGAACATTAGGTAATATTTTTATCTTAAGTAGTACAAATAGTGAAATAACCAAGATATGTTGGAATTTCACTTAACTTTTAGTGTTCACTCTTTCCTCAATAGAATAATGATTTTTAAATACTGAAGAATTTTTCCTCAAATTTTGATGATCAGAATA
>JAKSZT010054456.1:321681-352754 GCA_026826555.1 Tolypeutes matacus
ATTTATTTCCGTAACCGCGGGGCTCAGCCGCCTGTGCCAACCCCCACGAGCAGCCTCAAAACTCACGAATCTCCACCGTTCGGTCCACGCCGCCGGTCCGCGCAGATAGATATCCCAAGCTTCTCACTCCACGCGTGCACAGCACAGACCCCCGGGCAGGACCCCGTCCCCAATCCACCTTGCTCTGGGAGCTTGCAGTGTGCGCCCTCCTACACCAATACCATCTTGCCCCCCTCTCCAACTATAAGCTTTTAACCCAATTAAATACCCTATATAAAAGCCAATATATTTCTGGTACTTTGCATCAGCATGACTTTCGCCGACTAATAGAAGATGTAAATAAATGGAGACTTATTCCAGGTTCGTGGATTGAAAAATTTATTATTAAGATAGCACTTCTCAAATTGGTCAATAATTTCAATGCAGCCACTATCAAAATGGCAGAAGAACTTTTCTTTTGGTAGAAACCGATAAGCTGATATTAAAACTTATATGGAAACATAAAGAATAGCCTGAATGGTTTTGAAAAAGAACAAAGTTGAAAGACTTATGCTCCCTGATTTCAACTTTATTATAGGCATGGCAATCTAGACAGGGTTATACAGGTACAGGCTAGGCATATATCAATGGAACAGAATCGAGAGTCCAGAAATAAACCCTTACATTTTATTGCCAATTGATTTTAAACAAAGGAAGGTCCTTAGACAGTTCAGTGGGAGAAAGTCTAGTGTTTTGTTTTGTTTTTTTTTTCTTCCACAAATGGTGCTGGGTCAAATTGATATCCATAAGCAAAACACATAACACACGTATAAAAACAGCAAAAATTAGTTAAGGATTGATCATAGACTGAAATGTAAGTGCCAAACGTTCAAGCAAACATAGGAGAAAAATTTTCATGACACCTTAAGTATGACATCAAAAACATGATCCATGTAGGAAAAACATTGATAAGAAATATTAAAAACTTTTGTACTTTGAAAGCCATTGTTAGAAGAACAAAAGAAAAGCCACAGATTTGGAAAACATATTTGAAAGTCATTTATCTGGTAAAAACTTGCATCCAGAATACATAACAAACATTTACAACTTAATTTAAAAAACAATCCAGATTTTAAAAAGACAAAAGATTTGAATAATTATTTCATTAATGAAGATAGAGGAATGGCAATTATACACGTGAAAATATGTTCAACATCATTAGTCACTAGGAAAATGCAAAGTAAAACTACAGTGAGATATCACTTTATACCCAAAAGAATGGCTATAATAAAAAAGACAGACAATACCAAATGCTGGCAAGAATGTGGAAAACGTGGAATCTTCATACATTACCGGTGGGAGTGTAAAAATATACAGCCTCTCTGGAAACTGGCATTTTCTTAAAACATTAAATACAAACTTACCATATGATCTAGAAATTTCACTTCTAAGAATCTACCCAAGAGAAATTAAAATATATGCCCACATAAAGACTTGCATAGTAACATATGCATAATAATAAAAAACAGCAAACAATTTAACTGTCCATGAATTGATAAACTGATAACCAAGATGTGGTATAACTATACAATGAAATAAAAAGACAATACTGATACATGGTACAACATGGATGAACCTCAAAAACATTATGCTAAGTGAAAGAAGTCAGATTTGAAAGACTACATAGTGCATGATTCCAAAAAAGTTTCAAAATTGCATCTATATATAGACAAAAAGCTGATCAGTGTTTATGTAGAGCTGTCCATGGGAGCAGAGATTAACTGCAAATTTGGGTATAATTGTATGATTTTATAAATTTTATTAAAACCATTGAATTGTACACTTATAATGAATGAATTTTATGATATGTAAATTATATCTCAATCTGTCTGAAAAAGTGAATAATAAATGTTGCCGCCACTTTCATTCTTTGGTTCAGACAGACTTCAGAATGAAGAAACGCGACTTCAGAACAGTCAAACGTTTATTTAATTACAGCTCAGTGCTGCACCTCAAACCTGGTCGGGGCGACAATGGGAACACCCCCTGTTGTTGCAGCTCAAGCCTGGCTGAGGCACAAGCACCGAGGCACCGGTTGTCTTTGTCGCAGCTCCATGTTCCTCTGGCCAGGGCAAAGGTGGAAAGCGTGCCCAGGGCTTTGGAACTGTGCTTGATACAGGTTCACTGTGTCACTGCCCCGGGGCTGGAGACCCCAGCTGCGATGCTGTGATTGGCCAATCACTGGTTCTGTGCCAGGGCATTCATTAGGGTTTGGAGACTAGATTAGCCTTTAAGTAAATACGGTATCCTAACTGTGACGTGAAGATTGGCTGTTTATGGGACGTTTTGATTGACTGTTGATTAATTAAGGTAATGGATTCTATTGCTTGAAAACTCTTATCCTATTGGTTGGCTCAGGATCCCTCTTCATCTGGTTGGCTAAAGATCCCTCTGCTTAGGGGTCCCAGCTCAGTTACCAACCTGCGCCTTCAATAAATCTTATATAGTTGCTTTTTATTTTTTAATTAATTAATTAATTAATTATTTTATATTTTAAAATATGCTTAGATTACATAAATGTTATACAAAAATTACAAGGATTCCCATGTTCCCCACCACCAACTCCTCCCATAACTACCCACATAAACATCTTTCATTAGTGTGGCACATCACCTGCAATGGATATATACATCCTGGGGCTTTGCCACTAAGCATGGACCATAGTTCACATTGTAGACCACACTCTCCCACACAGTTCTGCATGTTATATGCTGATGTAAAATGGTCTACATTTGTCATTGTAATGTCACTCAGGATAATTCTCAAGTCCCGAAAAAGCCCTGTATTACAACTGCTTTTCCCTTCCCTGCCCTGAAAGTATCCAGTGGCCGCTGGCTCCACATTAATGTTGTAATTTTTTCCATTGCTTGAACCACAATATGCCTACAACAGAATACCAGTGAGACCACTCTATTCCATAGCTCTTCCCCCAATCCTGAGCAGTTTGGGTTGGTGATGTCTACTCCACCTCCAAGTGAGAGCGGGCTTATATTCCATGGATATGATGGATGGGATTATCCTAACTGCAGCTGCAGACTCTCTTCATTCCCTGGGATGGCCGTTGTCCATCATCCTATCCTCACCAGGTGATATGGGTGAATCCATTGAGTTGTACAGTAAGAGCTGCAGCTCCACCAAGATTCCAGCCAAAGCTGGCACATGGGAAGGCCAGTACACCTACAAACTCCAGCATCACATATAGGTTTGAATAGAAGGGACTGATGGCCCATGTGCAGGGAGGACTTATTTGAGTCCCCAACTCTTGTCACTCTCAGGAGCACAGATTCCGAAGTATAGCCCACTGATAAGACATTAATCTCTTGAGCTATCCTCCCTTATATAGGGCTTGGGTGTCTCCAGAGCCCTCAGGAGCCCCTCTGTGTGGGGTGATATCCACTTTGGTGTTCTATGAGATCCTACTGAGGTGTGTGTAAGCATTACCTCTGGGATGACCTCCCAACACTCTTTGAAGTCTCTTAGCCACATGAACTCATTTGTCTTTACCTTTTCTCACTTTTATTCAAGGTCTTTTTCCAGTGGTATTGCCAGTTGGCACTTGGTGTTAATCCCTCGTTGCCAGGGAGGCTCATCCCAGGGAGTCATGTCCCACACTGGGGGGAAGGTAATGCATTCTTATGCTGAGTTAGGCTTAGAGAGAGGCCACATTTGAGCAACAAGGAGGCTCTCAGGTGGCAAAACTTAGGCACCCCATAACAATAGGCTAACTTTCAATTACAAGAGCAAAGACTCGTAAGGCTAGTCATCAATAACAAGAATGCATTAGTGAAACATTGTCCTTTGCAAGACACTGCCCCTGCACTCGGGGGACTGTTGCTGCTCCTTTGGAGAATGTGGCAGTGCTCTTCAGGCTGGGAATTCAGTATTCCCTCATTTATTGAGTGATTGTCCACCCACTGTGACCATGCTCCACCCCTTGATCATTTGGACAATTTTATATATCTTTCATGTATATACAGATGAACTTCCTCCCTTGAATCCCCCATCCCAGACACCCCCCACCAATGATCCTCTGCAGCTCCCATTGTAATCCTTCTGTGAGCTAAACCTTCCTTGAAGATGAAGCCCATATAATAACCAAGTATAATTAATAGGAAAATGAAATAATAATGATAAGCTTAAATGTAAGAGAAAATACATGGAAACTCAGAAAAAAAATAAAAATAAAATATAATTAAAGGATTGGGGCATTCAAAAAATGGGAAAAACAAAAAATATTTTAAAAATTATTATTATTATTATTTCATTTTTCACTGCATTATTGGGTGTACAGTCTGTACCGTGGCACCTTCCCCCTCTCACTCCCCAGTGTCTCCCAATTTTTCATTTAATTTTCAAAGAAGTTTCAGGTCACAGCAAAGTCATACACAGAATACTAGAGCCTCTCATATACCCAACCTCCTCCCCCTTTCCTCACCCCATATTTAAAACTTTTTTATGTGGATGGTAACAATGTTATAACTGTTATACAGATAGTGAACATTGTTTACAGTATAGTTTACAATTTAGAGTGCAGTTTAATAATTCTTGATGATATTTACCATGTCCTGTATCCATTACTGTAAGGTAATGAAAAATATTTTCCCTGACCACGAAATACCCTGTTTGATCTTTTCTGTTCCTTCTTCCCCATCCCCCTGGGGCACATGACATCCCCCTGTTGACTCATTGGATGACAAGATTTGTAGTTACATGCAACAAGAGGTCTTGACACACTGATTATCCTCCCCTGTTAGGATCCACCCTTGCTCCTAAGAGACACCCACCTGACTGTTTCTGGGTGAATCGGTCCTCCCAAAGATGGGTGTCCATCTCCTTCCCACTTACCGTGTGGGTCTCCACTCCCTGACACAACACATTATTACAGGATGAACACTCACACACCCCCCAGAAGCCTACACCAGATCCGCCCCATCTTGAATGCCCCCCCCAACCTACACCCTAAACCAGTGACAATACCTTGTCATATTGTCATAAGAGCATTTCCACTCCTGCACTTTCAACCTCATACCCACAAATCCGATGTTCACCTAACCCTCTCCCCCCTCCCCCCTCCCAGTATCCTGGGTATTCTAACCCACCCTTCCTAATCTACCCCCCTGTCAATCCTGCACCACCAAGCACAGTAATATCACTACACACCTGTCCTTTCCTTCAATATGCAACTATACTCTATCAATTTACCATAGATTATGTCCATATGCATAATGGCTCATAACCTTCTCTTCTCTTTCTCTCCCATGTTAACCTATCTTTCAGGCAATGGTTCTCAGAGACTGCCACTTTCCTCAATTCAAATCAGTGAGGTCATATACTGTTCATTCTTCAATGTCTGGCTTGCTTCACTCAACATAAGGTCTTCAAGATTCATCCATGTTATTCCGTGTGTTAGCATTTTATTCCTTCTTACAGCTGAGTAATATTCCTTTGTATGTATGTACCAAATTTTGTTTATCCATTCATCTGTTGATGGGCACCAGTGCTGATTCCAACTTTTGGCAATTGTGAACAATGACTCTATGAACATTGGGGTGCATATATCTGTTTGTGTCTTTGCTTTCTATTCTTCTGGATATACATCCAGCAGTGGAATCGCTGGATCATGGGGAAGATCTATTGGTAGTTTTCTGAGAAACTGCCAAACTGTCCTCCAAGGTGGCTGGACCATTCCACAATCCCACCAGCAGTGGATGAGGGTTCTTATTCCTCCACATCCTCTCCAACACTTATAGTCTCCTGTTTTTTTAATAGTTGCCATTCTGTTGGGTGTAAGATGGTATCTCATTGTAGTTTTGATTTGCATTGCCCTAATAGCTAGTGATGTCAAGCATTTTTCCATGTGCTTTTTAGCCATTTGTATTTCTTCCTTGGAGAAGTGTCTTTTCAGGTCACTTGCTCGTTTTTTAAATGGGTAGTTTGTCTTTTTATTTTTGAGGTGTAGGATTTCTTTATATATGCAGGATATTAGGCTCCTATCAGATATATGGTTGCCAAATATTTTCTCCCATTGGGAGATGCAGAAGTTTTTAATTTTGAGGAAATCCCATTTATCTGTTTTTTCTTTTGCTTCTCATGCTTTGGGTGTTAAGTTTATGAAACCATTTCCTATTACAAGGTCCTGTAGATGCTTCCCTACATTATCTTCCAAGTTCTTTATGTTTTTGACTCTTATATTTAGATCTTTGATCCATCTTGAGTTGATTTTTGTATAAGGTGTGAGATGGTATTCCTCTCTCATTCTTTTGGATATGGATATCCAGTTCTCCAAGCACCACTTGTTAAAGAGGCCATTCTCTCCCAACTGAGTGGGCTTGGTGGCCTTGTCAACTATCAGATGACTGTATATGCAAGGATATATATCAGAACTCTCAATTCAGTTTCGTTAATCAGTATGTCTACCCTTGTGCCAATACCATGCAGTTTTGAGCATGCCAGCTTTGTAGTATGTTTTAAAGTCAGGTAATGTGATACCTCCAACTTCATTTTTCTTTTTCAATATGTCTTTGGCAATTTGGGGCCTCTTACCTTTCCAAATATATTTTGTAATTAGTTTTTCCAGTTCCTTAAAAAATACAGTGTTGATTTTTATTGGGATTGCATTAAATCTGTAGATTAGTTTGGTTAGTATAGACATCTTGATGATGTTTAGTCTTCCTATCCATGAACAGGGAATATTCTTCCATTTATTTAAGTCTTCTTTGATTTCCTTTAACAGTGTTGTGTAGTTTTTTATATAGAAGTCCTTTACATCTTTAGTTAAATTTATTCCTAGTATTTGATTCTTTAATTACTATTGTAAATGGTATTTTTTTCTTGATTTCCTCCTCAATTTGCTCATTATTGGTGTACAGAAATGCTATTGATTTTTGAGCATTGATCTTATAGCCTGCGACATTATTGAACTCCTTTATAAGTTCTAGAAGCTTTGTTGTAGATTTCTCAGGGCTTTCCAAGTAAAGGATCATGTCATCTGCAAATAATGAAATTTTTACTTCTTCTTTTCCAATTTGAATACCTTTTATATCTTTTTTCTTGCCTCAATCCTCGAGCAAGTACTTCTAAGACAATGTTAAATAGGAGTGGTGATAGTGGGCATCCTTGTCTTGTTCCCGATCTCAGAGGGAAGGCTTTTAGGATTTCACCATTGAAGATGATGCTAGCTTTGGGTTTTTCAAATACACACTTTATCATATTCAGAAATTTTCCTTCTATTCCTATCTTTTGCAGTGTTTTTATCAGGAAAGAGTGCTGTATTTTGTCAAATGCTTTTTCTGCATCTATAGAGATGATCATGTGATTTTTTTTCTTTCAATATGTTTATGTGGTGTATTACATTAATTGATTTTCTTAAATTGAACCAGCCTTGCATACTTGGGATGAAACCCACTTGGTCATGGTGTATAATCATTTTGAGATGTTGTTGAACACGATTAGCTAGTATTTTGTTTAGGATTTTAGCATCTAGGTTCATTAGAGAGATTGGTCTGTAATTTTCTTTCATGTGGTATCTTTGTTTGATTTTGGTATTAGGGTAATGTTGGCATCATAGAGTGAGTTAGGCAATATTCCTTCTACTTCAATTTTTTTGAAGACCTTAAGCAGGATTGGTGTTAGCTCTTTCCAGAATGTTTGGTAGAATTCAGCTGTGAAGCCATCTGGTCCTGGGCTCTTCTTACTTGGGAGGTTTTTGATGACTGAGTCTATCTCTTTACTTGTATTTGGACTGTTGAGTTCATCAATTTCTTCTTTTGTCAATGGAAAGTGTTGGTGAGTTTCTATAAATTTGTCCATTTCCTCCAAATTATCATTCTTGTTGGCACATAATTTTTCAAAGTATCCTCTTATGATACTCTTTATTTCTGTGGGGTCTTTAGTGATATCCCCTTGCTCATTCCTTATTTTGCGTATTTGCATCTGCTTTCTTTTTCTTTGTTATTAGTCTGGCTAAGGGTTTGTCAATTTTATTGATCTTCTTGAAGAACCAGCTCTTGGTTTTATTTTTTTCTAGTGCTTTCTTATTCTCTATTTCATTTAGTTCTGCTTCGATCTTTTTTATTTCCTTCTTTGTACCTCCTCTAGGTTCAGTTTGTTTTTGTTTTTCCAGTTCCTCCAGGTGTGCAGTTAGGTCTTCAATTTTAGCTCTTTCTTCTATTTTAATATATGTATTTATGGCTATGAACTTCCCTCTCAGGACAGCTTTGGCTGCATCCCATAGGTTTTGATATATTGTTTTATCATTTCATTAGTTTCAAGGTAGTTGCTGATTTCTTTTGAGATTTCCTCCTTGACCCACTGTTTGTCTAAGAGTGTGTTGTTTAACTTCCATATCTTTGTGCCTAATCTGTGTCTCTGGCCCATAGTGATTTCCAATTTCATTCTATTGTCATCAGAGAAATTACTTTGTATAATCTCAATCTTTCTGAATTCATTGAGAGTTGTTCTGTGGCCTAGTATGTGGTCTATCTTGGAGTATGATCCATGTGCACTCAAGAAGAATGTGTCCCACTGTATTTGGGTGTAGTGTTCTGTACATATCTATTAGGTCCAGGTCCTCTAATGTTTTAACAAAAGTCTTTGTTTCTTTATTAATTCTTTGTTGACATGTTTTTTTCTAATGGTGTATTAAATTCCCCCACTATAATTGTAGAGGTGTCTATTTTTCCACTTCATTTTTCCAGTTTTTGCCTCATGTATTTTGAGGCACCCCTGTTAGGTGCATAAATGTTTATTATTGTTCTTTCTTCTTGGAATATTACCCCTTTCACTAATGTGTAGTGTCTGTCTTTGTCTCTTACAATAGTTTCACATCTAAAGTCTATTTCATCAGATATTAGTATAGCTACTCATGCCCTTTTTTGGTTATTGTTTGCTTGTAAGAATGTTTTCCAGCCATTCACTTTCAGCCTCTTTGAATCCCTGGGTCTGTGGTGGGTTTCTTGTAGACAACATATAGATGGGTCATATTTCCTAATCCATTCTGCAAATCTGTGTCACTTGAACAGTGAGTTTAATCCACTAAGATTCAGTGTTGTTGTTCTCATGGAATTACTTATATTAGCCATATTTTCTTTGGGTTTATGTATGTCATATGTTGTTTTTATTTTTCTTTTTGTTCTTTTAGTTGTTCTTACACTCTCCTCAAGCTCTCTATCTCCTGTTATTTTCCTTTCAACCTGCAGAACTCCCGTTAGTATTTCTAGAAGGGCCTGTTTCTTATTGGCATACTCTCTTAATTTCTGTTTATCTGTGAGTATTTTGGACTCTCCATTATTTTTGAATGCCAGGTTTGCTGAGTAGAGAATTCTTGGCTGGAAGTTTTTTTTCTTTTAGTACCTTAACTATATCATCCTACTGTCTTCTTGCCTCCATGGTTTCAGATGAGAAATCAGCACTTAATCTTATTGAGCTTTCATTGTATGTGATGGTTTTCTTTTCTCTTGCTGCTTTCAGTGTTTTCTCTTTGTCATGAGCATTGGACAATTTGACGAGTATATGTCTTGGAGTAGGCCTGTTGGGATTTATACTGTTTGGGGTAGGCTGTTCTTCCTGGACTTGTACATCCATCTCCCTCAATAGGGTTGGGAAATTTTCAGCCATTATTTCCTTCAACACTCCTTCTGTCCCCTTTCCCTTCTCTTCTCCCTCTGGGATGCCTATAATGCATATGTTTGTGCATTTTGTGTTGTCGGTTAAATCCCCGAGTCCCTCCTGGATTTTTTTTGTATCTTTTTATCTATCTGTTCTACTATCTGTTTGATTTCAGATGTATTGTCTTCCACATCACTAATTCTTTCTTCTGCCTGTTCATATCTGCTGTTATGTGAATCTAGCATCTTTTTGATTTCTTGCATTGTGCCATTGATCACCATCATATCCATTATCTTTTTGAGTATGTTTACAATTTCTTCTTTCTCCCACTGTCTCCTTAATATCCTTAATCTCTTCCTTCACTTCATTATGTTGGTCTATGATATTTGTTTGGAATGCTTTGATTAGTTGTTCGATGTTCTGCCTCTCTTCCTGGTTTTTAGTTTGTTCATTGGACTGGTCCATGTCTTCCTGTTTCTCAGTGTGGTTTGTAATTTTTTGTTGCCCTCTAGTCATCATTTTATCTCGATGGGTTTATTCAGTTGATTAGCTTCTCTCTCTGCTCTAGAGTTTTATTTAGCTGGTGATTCTGTGTGGTTGTTAAGTTTTCTCTTTGACAGTTTTTCTTCTTATTTTATTTCCTTGCTTCTTTCTATGTTCCCTTGAAGGCAAAAGATTAGGGCCAGAGGAATCGAAAGATGTGGGAAAGGAAGAAGGATAATAGTAATATTGAAAAAAGTTAGAAGAGGAGCCATATAAGACTTAATAAAACAAATACTTAACTCATGTAGGCAGCATAGAGTAATTGGAAAAAAAAAGTGGAGTACCTACAATGGACTGGGAAACCAAGTAGAGGAAAATATACATAATGATTTAGAAGGTTAGAATGATGTGGAGAGAGAGAAAGAGTAAAGAAAGGGCTGAAAGGAAAAAGTTAATATTAATAAAAAATGAAGAAAACCAAATAGGTATAATAGAAATTGACATCCTTGAAGTTGTGGGCTAATGAAAAAACATGGTATGTAAGAACTACAACCGAAAGCAGAAGGCAGAAAGATGAAGTACGGAAAATAAATAACATTGGGAGACAAAATCAGTATAGACAGAGAATGGGAAATCACTGAAGAAGAAGCACAACAAAGAAGAGAGAAGCTGGCAGCACCTAATTTAAATTAAAAAAAGAAAGGAAGGAAGGAAGGAAGGAAGGAAGGAAGGAAGGAAGGAAGGAAGGAAGGAAGGAAGAAAGGAAGGAAGGAAGGAAGGAAGGAAGGAAGGAAGGAAGGAAGGAAGGAAGGAAGGAAGGAAGGAAGAAAAAAGAAGGGGAGGAAGAGGAAAGAAAAGCAAGAGACAACTAATAAACAAAGAAAAACCAACCATCCACTCAAGCAAGACTGCTTGTGTTCAGCCTGCTTGTGGTTCGTCAATCAATTGCCCTGCAATGTTCTATCTGCACGTTTTGAGGCAGATTTTAGCTATTAAATTAAATTAAAAAGAAAAATTCTTTTTTTATTTTTTAAGTGATTTTTTTTTTTTTTTTTTGGCCAAATAAGGGACCCAAAAGAAGTCCTCTTCTAGACCACCCCCTTCACCAAGGGGGCCCTAACTAGGCTCGTGGAAACTAATCAAGCACTTCCCACTTCCTGGCCTCCCCAGGGGAGCTGAAGCTCTGATGCTTGTCATTGTAGAAAGATAAAATTGGCTGACTCCGCCCCCTCTGGAGCCAAGCCTCAGTATCACCTGGGCTGTTGGGTAAATCAGGCTTCCTCAGTAGATTCGCCTCTCCCCTCAGCCTGGCGCTGCTTCAAGCCAGTTTATCTGCTTCCCAAAGCTATGAGGGGATCCAGGCAGCCAAATCCACAGAAAGGAAACCTCTCTCCACCTTCTGTCAGACCCTCCCACTCTTGGAGAATGCTCCCTCTCACCAGGTTGCTGGTGGGCATTGGGGCGTATCCCTGGGCAGCTAGGTAAATCAACCTTCTTCAGCAGATTCGCCATCCCCTCAGCCTATTGCCACTTCAAGCCAGCTATTTTGTTCCCCAAAGCTGTAGGGGTTCCAGGCAGCCAAATCCACAGAAAGGAAACCCCTCTCGACCCTCCACCAGAATCCTTCCACTCTCAGAGAACGCTCGCTCTCACCGGGTTGCCGGTGGGAGTCACGGCTCAAACCAGCCTTTTTCCCTGAGGATGGGGCTCAGCCATCTGTGTTAACCACCACAGGCAGGGGAGAAACTCACGAATCTCACCCGAGTAATCCGTGCCATCCAGCTCCCTCCAGAGCGATGTCCCGAAGGTTTTCGCTGCATGCTCTCCCAGCACAGACCCTTGGGCAGGACCCTATCCCCAATCAGCCATCCTCAGAGAGTGAGTCAGTGAGTGCCCTTCTAAACTGATGCCATCTTGCCTCCTCTCCATTATATGGTTACTTAATTCAGTCTTTCTGTGGTTTCAATTTATCCAAAGCAGTCCTCGGCCTCTTTTTTTTTGCTTCATTTAAAAAAATATGACTCCTTATTCGGCTCCTTCTTTGTTTTCATCACTAATTTTTCTCTTCATGCTTTCTTTTGATGATCTTATCTACTCCCAGGGCTTTGACTATTACCTAAATCAAATGCCTCTAATCTATATCTCCAACAGAAATCCACTTGCCAAACTCCAAATGGGTATTTCCAAATGCCTGTGGAAGAAACCAAAGTAGATATTCTATTCCACAGATACCTCAATCTTCATTTAATATGGTCCTCATTATTTTCACCCCTCTTTTACCATCATTTCTATTTTCCTTTTTTCAAAATGTATTGGAGATTGCGTTCTTCTTCCAGTCTCCATATTGAAGTCTAAATTTTCCTAGCAGTAATATCTTACCAAACGCAAAACATAAACTTTAAGTTTATATTGTGTAAGTTCTTAATCATCATGTAAGGCCTTGCACCTTGGTTTCTACTTTCTTTAATCACAATAGAAACTTTTAAAGTGACATTTTCATGTACACTGTGTCCAGGACTATTTCCCTTACTGTCTTCTCCCTATAGTAAGTGGCCAATAAAATAATTTTCCTGTGGTCTAGAGTTTATAGTCTAGTGATGGAGAAGAAAAAACAAGGAAATAAATATAAGACGATGGGCTCTCACCTCTAACATAAATGAATTCAGGACATCACTTCTTTGGGTAGATATTTGAATCCATCCTCCTTCCTCAGAAATTTGAATCCTTCCCCCTTCCCATCACTCTATGGAATAATCATTGTTTAACATAAGTTTAGGGGCCTTTATCAATCTTGTGAAATGTTTGCAATTTGATAGTTTAACTTGAAAGTGGTTAAAACGGGGCACACTGGATTGTGAATGTTACCACAATAAAAATTATATTTTAAAAACACATTAATGCTCTAATTTTATTTCCAGATTACTAATTAAATTGTGCATCTTTTATTATGAATGGTTCTTTTAAAATTCCCTCTTCCATTAACTATTTTTCTTATTCTTTCCATGTTTCTACATGTGGTTTACATTTTTCTTACAAATCCATGTAACACTTGATGGCTTTGGGGGCGGGGTCTGGGGCCTGGCTACCAGCGGGGTCAGGGGCAGGACCAGTGGCCAGACTCAGGGCAGTTCAGAAGAAGGTGTGGGCACAGACAGGGGCGAGGTCAAGGCCTGGGTCAAGAGGTAAGGTCAGGAGGGGTCAGAGGACTGGATCAAGGAGGCCCAGTGGAAGGGCTTGGCGCACAGTCAGGGGCAGGCTCCCACGGGGCAATAGGGCGGGGCCAGGAACCATGTTTCATAGGTGTAAAGGGCGAGGTCAGGGTCGGGAGTGGTCAGGGGCCGGCCATGAGGGTGGGGTCAATTAGCAGTCTCAGATGGGGTCAGGGGTCACGGTAAGGGTGCTGGGCCAGAGGCCGAACTCGGTCGGGACCAGAAAATCAGTCAGTGGGCCCAGTCAGGCGTGGGTCAGAGGCCATGTCGGGCGGGGTCAGGGGCGCGGTTTGGGAACGGGTCAGGGCCCAGCCAGGCACCTCCCTCGCTGGGGGTTGAGTCCCCCGAAGCGGGCCCTGGCGCGGGGCACACCTGGGAAACCCGGATGGGGCGTTGCCTACAGCTACTGCAGAGGCTGCTGCTGACTCTGGTGGACGCGGCCCCGCCTTCGACCCCTAGGGCCATGGACCCCCTTCTCCCTGCCCCCTCACGGTCTCCAGGTGAGGGAGAGGAGCAGGCCCTACCTGGGAGGAGCGGCTGGTGGGGGTGTGGTGGGGCCCCGCTTACGCCAGAGGTGGCAGCATGGGAGGCGGCGGAGCCCAGAGCTTGTGGTCAGGGTGGGTGGGGATGCCGGGGGGTCCTGAAGCTGAGGGATGAAGGGCTCTCTCAGTCTAGCAGGGAGGAGCGTGGGAGTGGGCAGGAAGGGTGAGGGCCCTGGCAAGTCACCAGAGTCCCAGCTCTGCTCTCCCCTCCAAACCTCGAAGCCCCAGAGACAACATCAGCCGAGGTGGTTAACAGGCTCCCACCGTCTGGGGCCTTCTTGCGTGGGTGGGAATCGCAGAGGGCGAGGCCAGGGCCTGGGTGGAGGGAGGGAAACCTGGCCCCTGAGGTCTCCTGCCCAGGCCATGGCCTGGTAAGCACAGGATGTTCCCTGTTCTGAGTCTCTGACCAGGATTGTGCTCACTGGCCCCACCCCCTTTCTTCCTGTAGAAATGGAGAATTATGAGTACAGAGTCTGGGAGTGACTTGCCTAACAAGGCACATAGCTTAACGGGAAGTCTCGGTATTTCAAGCTCCTGTTCTTGCCGTGGAACTCTCATTTTAGGGTATAGGAGCAAGGTGGGGGAGTGGACACTTGTAATCCGTGATCCCGAGCTGGTACTGTAGTCTGTAAGACCCTCAGTTCTTTACCTGCACATAGGCATAGAGGTGTGCCAGGTAAGGGGAATAATTTCCTGGCAGGCCTATGAAGGATGGGACTGTCTTCCCAGAAGGTGCTGCCTTGAGCTGCTGTGGCCCCATCTGGTCACATTTGCCCCATTCCCTACCAGCTCCTAGTCCTGGTTCCCACAGAGCGTCGCTGTGCTCTGGGATCCAGTCCCCAGCAGCAGCCACTGACGGCACAGAGCAGGCAGCCCCCAGTCATTTTGGCTACTTTTCTCTTGAAGGGGAGGAGGTTACTCACTGGTAGTGACATTGTAAGGTACCACTGGTGTCTCTGACGTAGGTGGGTGGGTCCGGGTGTCTCCACAGTGTGCGGGAAGCCCAAGGTGGTGGGGAAGGTCTTTGATGGCTAGGACGTGGTAGCTGGCCAGTGGCCGTGGCAGGCCAGCCTGCTCTATGGTGACCTGAACCTCTGCGGAGCTGTCCTCATCGACTCCCTCTGGGTTGTGTCGGCCGCACTGCTTTCTCAAGTGAGTCTTCCTTCTCTGGTGCCCCCAGCAGAGGGGCTGGGCAGGAGGAAGAGGAGACAACAGGTGAAGGGCATCCCATGTCTTTCTCCTCTGGCCTTCGCTCTGGGTCAGTCATCTGGCACCACACACATGGCATTGTTCCTGCCTCTAGCCGAGCAGTGCCCCCTTCTGGAATGCCCTTCCCGCTCATCCTCCAGCTCTCCTTCCACCTGCCTAAATCCTTCTCATCCTTTATCCTTAGCTCAGGCTGCCCCTCCTCCAGGCAGCCTCATGGCCCCTCTGTGCTGGGATCAGGCACAGCTCGTCAGTGGCCCAGGGTGTCCTCATAGAAGTTGCTCTGCCTCTGTCCCAACACAAACATGCCTTTAGGGCCTCTACAGTGTCCATCTTGGCCATGATGCCACGGGGACGAGCTCCTTGTCACCTGCAGACCCGAGCTACTCCGTGGGTCACCCTGGAACCTCGAGTTGCCACAAACAACTATTGAGTCATGGGCGGGGACCTGGAACTCCTGCATGTACAGGGGCTACCTCGGGATATTGCGGGCTTGGTTCCAGACCACTGCAATAATGCGAATATCGCAATAAATGAGTCACACAATTTTTTTGGTTTCCCAGTCCATATAAAAGTTATGTTTACACTATACCATACTCTATTAAGTGTATAATAACATTTTGTCTAGAAAATGGACAGACTCTCATTAATAAATACTTTATTGCTAAAAAATGCTAACCATCATTTGAGCCTTCAGTGAGTTGTAACCTTTTGCTGGTGGAGGGCCTTGCCTCAGTGTTGATGGTGCTGGCTGATTAGGGTGGTAGTCGCTGAAGGTTGGGTGGCCATGGGAATTTCTTAAAATTAGACAGCAGTGACGATTTCCACATCTGTTGACTCTTCCTTTCACAAAAGATTTCTTTGTAGCATCTGATGTTTGATAGTATTTTACCCACAATAGAACTACTTTGAAAATTGAAGTCAATCTTCTTGAACCCTGCCATTGCTTTATCTGTTAAGTTTATGTGGTATTCTAAGTCCTTCGTTGTCAGTTCAACAATGTTCACAGCATCTTCATGAGAAGTAGATTTCATCTGAAGAAACCACTTTCTTAGTTCATCCATTAGAAGCAACTTCTCATCTGTTAAATTTTTATCAGGAGAGAACAGCAATTCAGACATAACCTCTGGCTCCGCTTCTAATTCCATTTCTCTTGCAATTTCCGCATCTGCAGTTACTTCCTCCACTGAAGTCTGGGACCCCTAAAAGTCACCCGTGTGGGTCAGAATCAGCTTCCTCCAAACTCCTGTGAATGTTAATGTTTTATCCTCCTCCCATGAATCACAAATGTTCTTAAGTGGCACCTGCAATGGTGAATCCTTTTCAGAATATTTTCAGTTGCCTTTGCCCATATTCGTCAGAGGAATTACTCTCTATGACAGCCATAGCTTTATGAAATGTATTTCTTCAATAGTAAGGATTGAGCTTCTAAATGACTTCTTGATTCATGGGCTGCAGAACGGGTGTTGTGTTAGCAGGCATGAAAACCACATTCATCTCCTCCATTTCCATTACACCTTTTGAATGACCAGGTGCGTTGTCAATGGGCAGTCATGTATTGAAAGGGATCTTTTTTTCTGAGCAGTAGGTCTCAACAGTGGGCTTAAAATATTCAGTAAAGAATGTTGTAAACAGATGTGCTGTCTTGCAGGCTTTGTTGTTCCGTTTCTAGAGCACAGGCAAAGTAGATGTAGCATCATTCTAGAGGTCCTAGGATTTTCAGAATGGAAAATGAGCACTGGCTTCAACTTAAAGTCATCAGCTGCATTATCCCCTAACAAGGGAGTCAGCCTGTCCTTTGAAGCTTTGAAGACAGGCATTGACTTGTCCTCCTTAGCTGTGAAAGTCCTAGATGCACCTTCTTCCAATATAAGGCTATTCTGTCTACACTGAAACTCTGTTGTTTAGTGTAGCCACCTTCACTCATGATCTTAGCTAGATCTTCTGGATAACTTGCAGCAGCTTCTACATCAGAACTTGCTGCTTCACCTTCCACTTTTGTGTTCTGGGTATGGCTTCTTACCCTAAACCTCCTGAACCAATCTCTGCTTGCTTCATACTCTTCTTCTGCAGCTTCCTTACCTCCCTTTGCCTTCATAGAATTGAAGAGAGTTAGGATCTTGCTCTGGATCAGGCTTTGGCTTAAGGGAATGTGGTAGCTGGTTTGATCTTCTCTCCAGACCACTGAAACTTTATCCATTTCATCAATAAAGTTGTTTCACTCCTTCTTGTTATATGTTTACAGGAGTAGCACTTTTAATTTCCTTCAGAACTTTTCCATCATATTTACTGTTCAGTGCAAGAGCTCTAGCTTTTGGGTTATCTTGCCTTTGACATGTCTTCCTCACCAAGTTTAATCATTTCTAGTTTCCTCACCTGTAGCCTTTCTGAGACCAGCAGACTTGGTTCTGTTGACTCATTTCCATCACCTTTTAGTACCAGGCCATGCTGAAGCCTTCAGCTGCAGAGGTCCCTAGTCCAAGACTCTAAAAGTCTGGGAATATTTTACTTTGGACATCAAATATCTGGGGTCTTTGAGTATTTATGGTTCTTGTTTCAATGTTTGAACTATCCATGGATCTGAAATTTCTTCATTCAACTCTGCGGTCATGCATGGGGCTGGCCAATTCGTGACTGCAATCAAACACCTTGTTTTTCCATTGCCATAGAAAGTGCTTGGAGAAATGGAAAGAAAACACATTTACGGCTTCCAACCTCTGGGCCTGCATCATTAAGTTAGAGTGATTATGACTTAAAGAGTGTTTAACTTCTTTCAACCTCTCTGTTATTCTAAAGCAGGTCAACTCTGTACTTCATGTGCTTATTAGGGTGAACTGATTATCAGTTGAGGAAGTATTTTTTTTAGATTGAAAGAGGATAAATGCAGGTAAAATCTTATCCAGATGGATTTTTATTGAAATAAAGGAGTGATTTTAGTTTGGAAAGCTGCTTTGGATGCAATGTTAAGGGAAAAAGAAGTAAATATATTTGGAATTCTCGGTAGGGCCATGATTTGGAAGTGTTTCTCAACAGAGGTTCTGCTGTCATTTTGGACAGAGCAAGTCTTCCTTGGATGGGTCTGTGCTATGCGGCCCCATGGGCCCTTTCCCAGTAAATGGCAGGAACCATCCCTAGTCCTTGTGACAAACAGCCCCCTCCCCCACAACTTCCAAACATG
Source organism: Tolypeutes matacus (assembly GCA_026826555.1). NCBI lineage: Eukaryota > Metazoa > Chordata > Mammalia > Cingulata > Chlamyphoridae > Tolypeutes > Tolypeutes matacus. The sequence continues at coordinate 339,945 of JAKSZT010054456.1, forward strand.
CCTCCAGGAGGACCCTGCCCCTCATTGAGCAAGGGGAATTTTAAGGTATATTGAGGAAATACAGCTTTGCTCAGAGCTTGAAACAGAACCAGCCACCATATCAGAGAGGATGTAAAAGACTCATGAGGGACCCAGGTCCTCAGCCAGCCATTTGTCCCCCCTTCTCTTACTCCCCTCTAGGCTTGAGTTAGAATATTTGTTTGCTCACTTGTCTTTACACACACACACACACACAATCACAGTCACACACACACATTGATTACTCCTTCAACGCTGAGGCCACATCTTCCTTGCTTTTATATCCTAATCTCCACCCCAGGCCCTGGCACCTTGGAAGGACTCAGTGCTGCTACCACAGGCCAACAGTCCATGATGCCTGGCCTGTAGCCTCCTAACTGGTCTCCCAATACCTGCTCTTAATCTGGTCCATTTCAAATCCTGAGTCTTGTTACTTTCCTCTTCAGTGCCTTCCAGTGCCTTCTCATTTCTACTTAGAATCAAATCAAAACTCCCTACCTTGGCTATAAGGCCCTGCATGGTCTGGCCTCATCTCCTTCTGTGTCCTTCACATGCTCCATCCCAGCCACAGAGGCCTCTGTCTTGCTCCTTGAATGTGCCGGCACCATCCCCACCTCAGGGCCTCTTCCCGCTGCAGCATGCTCACCCCCTAAGCTTTGCATGACCAGTTTCTTCTTCATATTTGCAATTCAGCTTAGATATGTTCTCCTCTGAGAAGTTTACTTAATCCTGTGAGATAAAATAGGCAACTTTTATTATGTCACATCTCCCTTCATGCCACTTCTTAGATGAAAAATAAGTTTATTTATTCATTACGTTACTTCACTTTCTGTGTTTCTCCCAACTTAAAATGTTCTCCACTATATCATGAGTATGTAAAAGAAACCTTGCATGAGTATAGGTGAGTAGATGAGTAAATAGATTAGTGAGCTATAAAGGACAGATGAGCAGATGGGTGGGTGGGTGGGAGGATGAGTGGGTGGATCTATGGGAAGATGTATGTTGTTGGGAGAAGAGATGCAGTGGCTGCCTGTGTAGATAGATGGAGAGTATGGTGAGTGGGTGGATAATGGAAGGTGAATTGAGAGATGAAAGAAAGGATGGGTAGGTGGGCAAATGGAAGGGTGAGAGCACAAGTCGGGGTGGTGAGGGAACTTGGGTATATGGATGGAGGAATAGGTGAGTGGGTGGGTGGTTGTAGGATTAGACAATGCTTAGTGATGGGTGGAGAATGGATGGGACAGTTCACGAAAGAGTAGGTGGGTCAGTGGATGGGTAAGCTCCAGTGAAGGTGTCAAGTGTTTGTGGGGCTTGTCCCTTTTCTTTGTGGAAGGAGAGGGGTGCACTCTATTGTGAGAAGAATGGGGAGACTAGAATGAGTTGGTGGAAGCTTCAGAAACAGGATAGGATCTTAGCAGGGATGTGTAGACCACACCTGAATCAATGTTGAGAGCTCAGCTCTCCTGAGAAAGCCCCGTGTTTGGGGGGAAGATGATACTGAGAAGAGACTGGTGAGCAGGTAGGCAGCGTGGGGGTGCAGCATAGCTTGGGGATCCTCTGCTAGTCAACAGACCACCTCACTGACTCCCCCCTCATCCTCACAGTGCGGCTGCTCCCACCCTTCCAACTCCAGGAGGGTAAGGTGAGCCTCATTGAGAACGAGATCTGTAATATTTTGTATGGACAAAGGACTGCTGAAGACAAGATCATGGTGTGTGAGGAGATGCTGTTTGCTGGGAACTTCTCATCTGCAAAGGTCATCTGTGACATGAGTAGGGTCATTTCTGTGCTCCCCCTGCCTGCCCTCCTGGTGTCAGTTTCTCCAGACTTGGGATGTGCTGCTTCTCCTCTCCTTGAGGAGACACTTGGGGTCCCTGTTCCCTTCCTGCTGTGTCTCCAGTTTCCATCTCTCGGTAGTGTCCCCCAGCCTTGCCACTTTCCAGCCCCTCCCAGCAGGAGGGCAGCAGATGGAAGGCCCCTCAAACAGCATCTATTTTTGCGATGTGTTTTTAAACTTTTTGTAGCATACCTAAAAGCACATAATGCTTAAGTGGAGAGCTTGATAAATTTTCACATCCGGACACGTGGGCTACTAGCAGCTATGTGGTCCCTTTCATTCCCCCTTCCTGTCACTAATACCCAAGTGTAACCACCATCTTCACTTTCAACAGTGTAGATTAGTTCTGAATTTTTTATAAATGGAATCTACAGTGGTTGCTTTTTCATGTCTGTTCTCTTTCTCCTAACATTATATTTGTGACATTCATCCATACTGTACATGTAGTTATAGTTTAATTTATTCTCATTGCACTCTGGTGTTCTATTATGTGAATTGAATAATTTTGAATTCTATTGTTGTTTGGTGTTTGGGGAGTTTCCATGTTATAAGTACCATCTATACTAGTGATAGGAAGATTTTTTCATACTTGTGTATGAATACATTTCTGTTTCATAGATACCTATGGGTAGAAGTGTTGGGTTAAAGGTATGCATACGGTGAGCTTTGGAAGATGTTACAAAACAGTTTCCACAGTGGTTGCACCATTCACAGTCCAGTAGTGGCTGAGAGTTTATATCTTGTCAACTCTTGGCGCTTTCTGTCTTTTCTCATTTTAGCCATTTTGGTGCATATATAGTGATATCTTAGTGTGGTATTATTTGCATTTTCCTGATGACTAAGGTAAATTCATTTTCATATGTTCATTGTCATTGGATAGTCTCTTCTTTGAATTTTCCATTCAATTTTTGCCCTCAATATTCTGTGGGCTTTTCTTTCTTTTCCCTGTAGGAGCACTTTATTCTAGATACTAGTTCATTGTTCGATATATGGATTGAAAGGTCTCCCCTTCTCTGTAATGTCCCACTTTATAAGTGTGGAAACTGAGGCCCTGAGTGGGCCTAAAGTGTGGCAGCACAATTTGGGACCTGGTGTTCTGACTCCAAGCTCAACCCTGCCTCTGCACCCCTCTTGCAGGGCCCAGTTCCCCAGCTGACTTCCGTGAATGGAGCTTTTGCATAGATAACAAGTGGTGAAGTGGAGAGGAAAGGATTAGGGCTGTGGGATTTGAGAATCCAGGCTTCAGATCCCCCCTCTACCCTGTGGACCTGCCCAATGGCTTGGGCAGTGACTCCCTTCTGCGCTTGTTTCCTTCTCCATAAAGTGGGGATACTGGGGCCTCCTCCATGGGCTATGAAAAGTGGTGTCATGGGGTGAATAGTGTCTTCCCTACATTCATGCCCATCCAGAACCTCAGAATGTAGCCTTACTGGGAAATGTGGTCTTCGCAGATGTATTTATTTAAATATATGGAGATGAAATCATCCAATGACTGGTGACAGGAAGATGAGAGGACAGGGAAGAAGGCCATGAAAATGGAGGCAGAGATTGGAATGGTGCTGCCCCAAGCCAAGGAGTGGCAGCATCCACCAGAATCTGGGAGAAGCAAGGAAGGGTTTTCCCTAGAACCTTCAGAGGGAGCACAGCCAGGCTGACCTCGCTTTCCAACTTCTGACCCCAAGATCCAGGGGAGTAAACTTCTGTAGTTTTCACCCACCAAGTTCATGGCAGTGTGTGACAGCAGCCCCAGGACACTAACACAGATGGGATGAAATTAGTCCAGCCCGTGGCAAGGGCCATTGTTCACTGCTGCTTCTGTCACTTTCCAGTGAGCTGGCTATGCCAGAACAGGGAAGCTCTCCTCGCCTGCCCACCTGACAGCAGGCAGACAGCCCTATCATTCCTCCTTTCTAGCTGTCTGTCCTGACCCATCCCCCTTGCAGTGTCAGCTGAGCCCAGCGGTGGAGTGAGGCCATGCTGAGTGCCCGAGTCTGGTGGGGGCTCAGCTACGGAGTCCCCAGCCCAGGCTGGCTTCCTCAACTTCTGTTCTAGCCTTTTTTCCCACCTACCTTCTCCTGTAGAGGCCCCACCCGTGGAGCCCAAGGGTAGCACCATTTGTCTGCTTGCCAGCTGGCCATCCCAAGGTACTCCCCAATCCTGCTTGTCCTTTGGCCCTTTCCCCAGGCAGAGGGCACCGCTGAGCTCGACACCTGGGCATTGTCAGATGCTTCTTTCCTCTTGCCTTCTCTCCTCTTCCCTCCTCAGCCTTTAGTCACCCATCTTGTCCACCAGATTCCATTTGGATTCATCTTTTGCCAAACCACTGGTCATGCTCTTCACTCCCCACCCCAGGTACTGTCTCCTTTCTGCCCTGAGGTGCTGCCTCTCCCTGCACCGGGGCCTTAGAAACACAGCTCTGGGGAGAGACAGGGTGGTGGGGGTGAGGCAGCTCTCAGACCACAGAGAAGGACAGACCCAGTTCACATCTCCAGTTGGCACCTACTAGCTCTGTGACCTCAGCAAAGTTTCCTTGCCCGTGAAATGAGCTTACTCACAGCCTCTATTTCTTAAGGTTCTTGTAGGAGTAAATGACTCAATTCCTGTAGAAAATTTAACACAGGGCCTGTGAGTTAGTAGGTGCTTGACAGGTGCTGGCTTTTCTGTACATTGCCTTGTCTGTCTCTGTTTGTCTGGATTTTGGTCATCCTTCTAAGCTTGTCTTAGACCCATCCTCTCACACACAGGTGGAATTCAGCACCTCCACCTCAGTCCTGCCTAACACACACACACATACACACACACTCTCACGTGGACTCCTCCTATCTCTACAGTGGTGAAATGGGGTTTGGGGTCTGTTTGTATTTGTTTTTGTTTTCTCCTCAGGGGCCAGGAGGCTGTTGGAATCCCTCTCATCTCTCCCAGGCTAGGTTAGAATGCAACTGGTCCGTCTGAGGAGTCACTGCTGGAGGGGGTGGGACCCCTCCCCTTGAGGATCAGGCCTCCCCCTGGCCTTGAACACCTGGGGGGTTGGAGACACTGTGGGGAGGGGCAAGGACACCCCTGATGGGGAAGCCCTTGAGGAAGGAGCTGAGTCAGCCATGGCACATTACGACTTTCCAAGACCACGTGTATTAATTTCCTACTGCTGCTGGGACAAATGACCTCAAAATTAATGGCTTAAATATCAGAAATTTATGATGTTTCAGCTCTTTAGGGCAGAAGTCTAAAATGGGCTGCAGGGCTGTGTGCTCTCCAGAGGGTCTTTCCTTGCCTTTTCTATCCTCTCGGCTTCCTCATTCCTGGCATGTGGTTCCTCCCTCCTCCATCTTCCAAGCCAGCAATCGTATGATGCTTTCTCTGCTTCTGTCATCACACCTCCTCCTCTGACCGATGCCTCCCTTTTTCCCTTATACAGATCCTTGGGATTCCATTGGATTGAGCTGGATCATCCGGAATAATCTCCCCTTTTTAAGGTCCTGACCATAATTCCATCGGCAAATTCCCCTTTGCGATGTAAGGGACATACCCACAGGCTCAGGAGGTTAGGACCCCTCGCTGCCCCGTCTCAGGCCACCCCTCTGCTTGAGCATGGGGTCCCCAGGGGCTTTTCTCCTGCTCCCCTGGCACTGACCTTTCCCTCTCATGTTTGTTTAATTGCTATTGAGCACCATGAGGGGAAGGGCTTTGTCTTCTTCACTTGTGTATTTCCCAAGAGCAGTGCCTGACACCTAGTAATGCTCAATATATATAACATATATATTAGATCAGTGGATAGAGGAGCAATCGAATGGCTGGCTGTGCCCTGTGCCTTCCACCCACCCCTAATGATGAGACAGTACGTCTTACTTCCTGGCCTTTGAAATGAGGGGATTGCTCCCACCCCGTGATCCTGTCCTGAGGAATATTCACACTAGTGCCCCAGCAATATTCACACTAGTCCTGGCTAGCCCCTCTTTCTTCCTAGGTGCATCCCTTAGATTGCCAAGAAGTTGAGAGAAAGGCAAAGGCCCAAATGAATGAAAGAGGCAGAGGACTAGGCATTGATGAGCAGCTTAGGGTTTACAAGGGCCAGGGTCCGGCAGAGGCTTCCGCTGATGCTTGTGGGCTCTCAGGGCAACCCCTCTCTTGGGCCCCAACCATAAAGCTGTTCCCACAGGCCTTAGGCCATGTGTACTCCTCAGTCATCCATGCCTCTTCCCTCCAGGTCCACATTTTATAGGGCTGTGTTTTCAACCTTGGGATCAGCTCAAGACCATTTGGAAACTTGACTCTGGTCAGATTTTGACCAGTAGATTTGCAGTGGGACCCTGGCATCAGGGCTGTTACAAAGTATCGCCCAAGTAATTTGGATGAGGTGAGTCCCCTGACCGAGACAGAAGCACTCTACCTGGCCACCTGATAGTCCAGCACTGCAACAGGTAACACTCCTAAATCAGCTTCTGCTACCAACTCCTCTCTCTTTGCTCAGGGTGACTATGGGGGACCCCTGGTCTGCCAGCTCAGCAGTGTCTGGGTTCTGGTAGGCTTGGCCAGCTGGGGCTCAGAATGCCAGCCTCCCACCTACCCTAGTGTCTTCACCAGGGTCACCTACTTCACCTCTTGGACCAATGACATCAAGAGGGCTATACTTGTTCCTGATCCCCTTTCTGCTACTTCTCAGACCCAGGTTTCAAGCCAGCTTCAGGGAGCTGCTTGCTTTCCCTGGCTCTGCACCTCCTTTGTGCTTCCACAGACCTTGCTCCTGCTGCCATGTGTCCTCAGGGCCCAGTGGCAGACCCTGTGGTGACCCACTGGGCCCCTCTTCTCCTTCAGCCTTCTATCTGCTTTGGGCCCCAAACTTATGTTAGAACCTTCCACTTTCTTCCCTTCTCCCAGCCCCACAGACTCTCTAAATATTTCCCTCTCTTTGACGTTCCTTTTCATCAGTTCCCATCCCCCAAACCAAGCCCCAAAATAAAACATCCTGTACCTCCTGCTCCTCAGTGCTCTTCCCTTTGCAATTAGTGGTCTGACTCCTTGGGCAAAGAAATGAGACCTCACAGGAGACTCTCCAGCACTTGGAGCCCAGGAGGAAATTGGACATGGGGAGGGCAGGGACAGACCAACGGATCTCAAGGGAGTTGGCCCTGATCCATTGTCCACAAGAGAGCAGGGGTCTGCAGATGCAGCAGCCATGTCTGCCCGCAGTGATCAGGCAGACTTTGAAGGTATGTGAGACATCTCCCCAGCTGTCTGTAATGCAGAGCACCAAGGGCCTCACTCACCCTAGAGAAAACAGTTTAGTGAAGTGGAGGGGGAGGGCGGGGAAGCTCCTGGGGCTTTGGACATTTGAGCTGAAGTTGGAGGTACATAACACCAAGGTAGGGGGTGAGACAGGGGACTGACTCTAGGCCTGCTTACTTGGAGGGCTCTCGATTGTGGTTGGGCCTGGGAAAAGGGTTGGACGCAGAGAGTAGCACTGATGCCAAGGCTAGAACCAAGGCTTAGGCTGTTAGTCCCCTGACTTCTGCTCCTGGAGTCACCTTTTACACCTTCCTCACCTGCCTGAGAAGCCTCCCTCTCTCCTACTCTGCAGAAGCAAGACTCACTGCCCACTCTCCGAGCCCACGCTGCATGAACTTGATCCATCCTGCAGGAGGCTGCAAGGCAAGCCTGATTTGATGTGTCCACACACTCTGGGCCTGAGAACACAGTGTCACCTTTTTGCTTGGTTGAGCTGTAAGACTCATAGGCCCCACAATCAGCCTCTAAGCAAATGTCCTAGGCCATCCTACATGCCATTCTGCCCAGACAGAGTCCTTGTGCTACCAGAAGTCCTCCCAGACAGGCCTCACAATGGCCACCCAGCTCAGCCCTCAATACCTTCAATAAAGTGGGGAAACTCACTATTTTATTGCAAATCCTGGTATTGCCCACGTATCCTGGACCCTCATACTAGGTGGGCACACATGACATCACACACGTGAATACCAGGATCTCACTAGCTTTAGCCCTCTGTTACTGAAACAGGAAGTTCCCAAAATTATCTTGGGTGGGGGAAAGGTCCCTAGAAAGCATCTTACAGGTTTCCATCACCTGTATGGGGCACGTCTGTATGGATGGCCTTCCTTCTGACTGGTTTCTGCCAGTGAGGTAACTCTAAGCGTAATTCTGCATACAACACTGTGCACAACTACCACCCATATCTGGCCTTAAGAGCTCAGCAATCTCTGGACAGGACAAGAGAAACATTCCCAGCCCTGGGAGACTCAGTTATGGAGTCTCACAGCAGGTTGTTCATTCCCCTGAGATGTCAGTAAGTCATAAGACAACAGGGGATTGAAACATGTTTACCACAATTCAGGGAAGCTCATGTGGTTATTTTTGCAATATTAGCCACTCCACTAGCCCTAGAGTTAATATTCGCCTCTGAACCATGTTACCTCTGGATTGACTGTCCCTAACATTTTCTCCCATGGTGATTTCTGCCTGGGGGCCTGGTCTTCATATATGCCAGTCCAGGAGTTAGGTGATTCCCTGCCTCTGGACTTTCTCAGATCTCTAAGTCAAGGGATCCAAATGCATATGGAGTCCACACTGAAGATCTCAACTGCAGCTCAGCCAGTTCCTCCATTACCTGAAGCCAACTTAAATGCTCAGTGTTATTATCCTGAAAGTGTTGTCTTCTTTTAAAGATAAACAAATGAAAGCCTATTAGGGTTAAATAGCTTTTCTGAGCCCACATGGATAGTAAATAGCAGAACAGAGGTCACACCTGGACCTCTTTTGAGCAAACCTGAAAGCCTTTTCACTTCCCACCTATGCAGGCTGCTTCTAGATGGCTTTGCCCTGTCTGACCTCTCCTCAGACTGCTCTTCAGAGGTTTGTTCTGACCTTCCTCTAGACTAAGCCCCAGATATGCACTCCAAATAGACTAAGGTGGGAGTGTAGACTAACCAAAGTGAGAGGAAAAGGACTGGAGCCAGAACAGCTGTTTGAGGAGGCAGCAGATCAGGGCTGGGCCTGGAGAGGCACCTGAAGCCATCAGCAGGGTCTGGGGACTTGAAAAGGCCTGTTCTCAGGAACCTCCCACCCTTGCAGGTGGTGCAGTGGTAGCAGCTGGTGGCCCTCCTTGTCAAGGCCACCCCTGCACAAGCTATGGTGGGGGTGAGGATGGGTGGGTTGACTTGAATGAATGTGTGGATGGATTGAATGGCTGTAGCCTGATGTGGAGACAGCCACAATGGAGGATTGGCTGGAAGAAGGCCTTTTACACTTTCTGTCCTTAGCTCTTTCCACCTCATGGCCTCAGGCTAAATGTTGCTGAATCCTTCTCTATTGCCAGCTTGCAGGGGTTGGTGTCAGGCAGTGTGTGAGCCCATCCAGGTAGGGTTGGTGGGAAAGCATGTGGTCTGGGCAGCTGCTTTGGATCATGTGTCCCTACATACCCACATGCCTAGAGCTGGGGAATTGTTACCTGGGGAGACTGTTACCATTCTAAACAATTAACATGAAACCTAAGGACGGGAGTTGCCTGGTGGAGTGACAGCTAGGAAGGAGGTTAGCAGTGGCTCTCTTGTGCCTGGCCCTCCCTCTCCTGAACTCATTCATCAGTATGGACACAGACTGAGTTCTATTCTTCAGCCCTTCCACAGTATACATCACAGAGTAGCCTCTTACCCCAGGAGTCACCAGTGCGTAATTCACAATAACACACACCCGAGGAGGAGATTTACCACCAGGGAACAAAGAACAAACTGAAAAATAATTATTATTTGAAACAGATGGACTAAAACTCTTAAATTAGCACAACAAATGTGCTTATTAATATAAGGAAATATAATTAACAATACATTGTTTAGATGCAAGACTACTAAGAAACAATAGAAAACAACCAAGTTTAATATTACATATGGAAAATATAATAGAAATAATGTGTACAGTAGATTGGATAAACAGGGATTAATACAGACGATTAATAAAAACAATGATGAAGAGCAGAGTCTTTGGAGCCAGCACACTCATGTTAGAACAGTATATTGTGTAAGGAAGATAGATCACAGAAATGTGAGAGTAAGTGATATAGTAAGTATAATGTAAATCTAAATTACATTAAATGTTAAAAAATTTAAGTGAATTAAAATATAGTCAAGGACCTGATGCTGAAGTGCTGATTTAATTTTTGAATGTGAATATACCATGTAATTACCACCTAGATCGAGTTATATACAACTTTTCAGCACCACAGATGACCCTTGGTGTCAATCCGAGGCAACACACCCCAAGATGTAACCAACTACTTTCTTAAAAATTATTTTTTATTTATTTTTAAGGAAGTTTTAGATTACATAAATATTACAAAAAAAATAAGGGATTCCCATATGCCTCACTCCCTCCCCCTGCCACACTTTCCCACATCAACAACATCCCTCATTAAAGGGTACATTTCTTAAAATTGTTGAACACATTTTGAAGCATTGCTACTAACCATGGACTACAGTTTACATTATTGTTTAAACTGTGTCCCACACAATTTTGTAGGTTATGACAAAACATACAATGGCCTGTATCTGCCACTGCAATGTCATGCAGGACAACTCCAATGTCCTGAAAATGCCCCCATTTTACACATATCCTTCCCTCTCCCATCCCTCAGAACCTCTGGTGGCCACTGCATTTATATCAATGATAAGAGTCCTTCCATTACTAGAATAATAAGTCTATAGTAGAGTAATAATGTCAACTTTAGTCCATTGTTCAATCCCCAGTCTTGAGGATTTTGGGATGGTGATGCCCACTCTGCTTCTAATTGAGAGGGAACTTAGATCCCATGGATCAGATGGATAGAACTATCTTGCGTGCAGTTGCAGATGCTCTCTGTTCCTTGTGATGGGCATTGTCCACCATCATGCCCTTGTTAGTTATCCTGGGTGAGTTCAATGGCCTGGAGTGTAAGTATTGCAGCTCTGCTGAAATTCAGGGGGGCACATGGACAGAGCAAAGGTTTAAGTCTTTGGGACATATATTTATCAAGTATAGTACTAATTATAGGTTCAAGTAAAAGGGTAGAAAAGCCAGAGTTTCACTCTGTCACACTGGGTAGCATAGATTTCAAAATAAGGCCCACTGGCAGGGTGCTGAATTACTGAGCTATAGTTTCTGATTGTCTCTAGGGCCCTCAGGAGCCCTGCTCTTTGAGGAACTGTTTGCTGTGACAGTCAGTGAGATCCTGCTGAGACTTGCATAAGCATAACCTCTGGAATGACCTCCCTACTCAATTTGTAGTCTCTTAGGCATAAAAGCTCATTTTTATTTACCATTTCCCCCTTTGGGTTAAGGCCTTTTTCAGATAGTTTGCTAGCTGGCACTTAGAAATGATCCCCTGGTGCCATGGAGGCTTATCCCCGGGAGTCATGTCCCACACGGGGGGGGGGGGGCGGGTTGGGGAGGGGGGTGGAAGGTATTGCAATTCTATGCTGAGTATGGCTTAGAGAAAGGCCACATTTGAGCAACAAGAAGGGTTTCAGGAGGTAACACTTAGGCAGTATATAATAGTAGGCTAAGTTTCAATTTCACAAGAAAAGTTTCATAAGTACAAACATCAATATCAAGGACCTGACATAATGGTCTGTCTTTCTTCACTAGACATTGCCCTTGCATTCAGGGGATTCTTGATGTCCTATTAAAGAATGTAATAGAACTCCCCAGGATGGAAATCCAATATTCTTTCAGTTATTGTGTGCATCTCTACCCACTGACACAATGCCCCATGAACACTTGAACATATTCATATTCCTTAGAGGCATGCCCCAGGTGTACCCCTTCCCATGCATCTCCCCATCACTGACACCCTGCACCAGTGATCTTCCCCTGCCACTGTTGTGACTCTTCTGTGATCCAAAAATTCTCCAAAAATGAATCTAACACAATAATGAAATAAAATTAATAAGAAAATGAAACAAAAATTAATAACCAATAAAAATACAAACTTTTAAAAATTTGATATAATAAAAAATTTTAAAAACCATTTTTTTAGACATTGTGTCTTTCATTTGATTTCCTTATTTTCAGTGAAAGAGAAATATTTTAGAGTATAAAATATTACAAAGTCTGAATTTTATTCGATTCCATTGCAAATGATGCTTCTTAAATAATTCCAGTGGAGGTAAGCCAGGGACCTAGTTTCTGGGTCCACATTGTAAAATGTTTTGATCAAAGTTATAACAAGTGATTTTCAGATAAATACATTTCTGTCAATATATTGAAAATATCTACATATTAAATAATGATAGTGCAAAAAATATCCTAATACATAGGTAGAACACTAGCAACGGATTCACAAGAAAGTATTGATTTGTTAGGTTTCCCATATCTCACATTTTTTGCCTGAATGTTATTTAATGGACTATTTCTGTGTGATTAAGAAGAATGACATACTAATTTTTGAAAGACCATCATCATGAAGAAAATGAACACTTTCCGAAGTGTATGTAAGCTTTCCCCTTGATTTGAGAATACTATGATTTGGTAGTCTTATTCCCGCAAATTCACTCAGAGTCATGTCTAAGTGGATGGAATTGGATTTTCCCCTTCAAAAATCATGACCCCCCTACTGAGAGTCCTCCCATTCCCAGGTATGATCTTTCCTTATTAGCATATATAATGATTTTAAAATTTGGGCTAAATGAGGGATGAGCAATTTCCAATATCCCAACAACCTGAGTAACACCATTAATTGCTTTGGAGTTTGTGGAGTGGGAAAACGCTGTTCATTACTGATTACAGAAGAGGGTATAGCTTTGTCTTACCTGGCGAAACAACACCCAAGAATTTGACAGAGCAGCCAGGGCCTTGCAGCTTGTCCCCATTCATTGTACATCCCTGGCTTTCAAGATGTAATAATATTGTTTCTGATGCTTTTTTTTTTTCTTTTTAATTCTGAAGAGAATTGCTGGTTAATGTAATGTCATCAGTAT